>OU342745.1:244640857-245063721 GCA_910589775.1 Avena eriantha
CCGGTGTCTCTCTCTCTATTTCTCATACGATACCTCATCTACCATAAGCGTCCCCACCCTTAAGCGTGACATCCTTCGGTTCGGAAACACTCCGGACATGATAGAGACCATTCTCATATCAATGATCAACAGAGGGACCTGGATGGCCATGTAACCCCTGTGCGTTTCACGAATACAATCGCTCGAACTTGAGATAGTCGTTCCCCATTCCTTCTGTCATACGATACCTAATTCATCCGACACTTGATCTTTGGTATCCCTATACCTTAGTTCGATCTCGTTACCGATGAACTTTTTTTACTCGTTTTCATGCTGTTGCATTCCGTGACCTAGTCACATGCTTGCAAGCTTCATTAATGCAACGTCACCGAGATGGCCACATGTATCTGTCCGTTACATGGACTAGACACATCCTGGTCTTGATATGTACTCCTCTACGCATTCCTTCGGAATACCCGAGTGGCAGCTTTTTGATCACCCTATTATGAGATGATTCTTGATAACCATCTAAGCTTCTTCCAGAATGGTGATTTGCATTACCTCACAGTCAAAGGATCAGGTTGCGAGGTTCTTTATGTTTTATCATCAATGGTGAACTTTGTAACTAGATCTCATTACGATATAACGGTCGGATGTTTGTCTATCATGTTATTCAACTAATAACATGACCTCATTGTCAGTTGGCATAAATGCCTATGATCTTGAAACATAGACCATCCTCATGACCAATGAACTAGTTCACTAGACGTAACTAGAGACACGGTTTGTTTACATACCACACGCGTATTAATGTTTCGTATTAACACAATCATAGCACAGTATGAAACGTGTTATGAACATACAGGAGGTACATCAAATAATACACTTTATTATTTGCCTCTAGGGCATAACTCCTTCAGTCTCCCACTTGCACTAGAGTGTACAAAACTAGTTTACAATAGGCAGGAACCTAACACCAATTGAATCTCAGTGTTGTTCGTGCTTGTCATGTTGGAGAGCTTTAGTCAAAGGATCTGCTACATTCAGTTCCGTATCTACTTTGCAAATCTTGACTTCACCTTCATCAACAATCTGCCGAATGACGTGAAATCTAAGTTTGATGTGTTTGGCTGTGGAATGAGTTCTTGGTTCCCTTGCATTTGCAATAGCTCCCGTGTTATCACAATAGATTGTCACGGTGTCTTGTGCATTGGGAAAAAACTCCTAGTTTGATGACAAAATTCCTTAGCCAAACAGCTTCATTTGCTGCATCAGCTGCAACAATGTATTCAGACTCCATTGAAGATTGTGCCACCACCAGCTGCTTCTTGCTTTTCCAGCATAGCCCCCCACCATTCACCAAGAAAACAAATCCTGTCTGAGACTTCGAGTCATCATGATCCGAATTCCAGCTTGCATCCATGTAACCTGTTATGTTTAGAGATTCATCATTTCCTCCATAGATTAGGAACATATCCCTTGTTCTTCTCAGATACTTTAGGATATTTTTCACAGCTGTCCAGTGATCCGGTCCTGGATTACTCTGATATCGAGTCGTCAAACTAAGAGCCAATGCCACATCAGGTCGGGTACTAAGCATTGCATACATCATAGATCCTATTGCAGAAGCATAGGGGATGTTAGACATCTTTTCTCTATCATTGTCCGTTACAGGACATTGAGTCACACTCAAGTTGCAATTCTTCATCATAGGTGTAAACCCCTCTTAGTGTTTTCCATTTTGAACCTCTTCAAAATCTTATCTATGTAAGTACTCTGACTTAATGCTGTTAGGTGTCTTGATCTATCTCTATAGATCTTGATTCCTAATATGTATGCAGCTTCACCTAGATCCTTCATGGAAAATTGGTTGCTCAAATACGCTTTCACGCTATTCATAAGATCCACCTCGTTTCCCATGAGTAATATGTCATCCACATATACTACTAAGAAAACTACCGAGCTCCCACTCGCTTTCTTGTAAACACAGAACTCTTGTTGGTTCTGGATAAATCCAAAACTCTTGATCACTTAATCAAAACGTTGGTTCTAGCTCCGAGATGCTTGCTTCAACCCATAAATGGACCGTTGGAGCTTGCACACCTTTCCAGCATCCTTAGGATCAACAAAACCTTCCGGTTGCATCATATACAACTCTTCATCAATGTGACCATAGAGGAATATGGTCTTGACATCCATCTGCCAAATTTCATAGTCGAAATGTGCAGCAATTGCTATTAAAATCCTGACAGCCTTAAGCATCACTACGGGAGAGTAAGTCTCGTCGTAGTCAACTCCTTGAATTTGTCGAAACCCCTTTGCGACAAGTCGAGCCTTGTGAATGGTTACATTACCATTCGCATATGTCTTTTTCTTCAAGATCCATTTATTTTCCACGGCCTTACGACCCTCTAGAAGATCCACCAAGGTCCAAACTTGGTTTTCATGCATAGATCCTATTTCAGATTTCATGGCTTCTAGCCATTTCTCGGAGTCAGCACTACCCATAGCTTCTTTGTAGTTTGCTGGTTCATCCTGATCATCTTATATGACAGACATTACAAGGCTACTATACCAATCTGGAGTGTCACGAACCCTTGTAGACATGCGAACCTCAGGAGTCTCGACGTCATTGTTTTGATCAGCATCAATGGACTCTTCCTCCATGTTGGAGAGCGGTTTCGGAAAAGTTTCCATTGCGCTACTCGGAATACAGAGAGAAGGGTCAACAATTTCATCTAACTCTATTTTCCTTCCACTTACTCCCTTTGCAAGAAACTCCTTTTCGAGAAAGGTGCCATTTTTAGCGACAAACATTTTGCCTTCGGCTTGGTTGTAGAAGGTATACCCAATGGTTTCCCTCAGGTGTCCTACAAAGATACATTTTTCCGATTTAGGTTCGAGTTTGACAGGCTGCAGTTTCTTAACATAAGCCTCACAACCCCAAACTTTCAGAAATGACAACAATGGCTTCTTGCCATGCCACATCTCATATGGGGTTGTCTCCACGGATTTGGATGGTGCTCTGTTTAAAATAAAAGCGGCGGTCTAACGCGTATCCCCAAAAAGACACAGACAAATCAGTTAAAGACATCATGGACCGTACGCTATCCAATAGGGTTCGGTTACAACGTTCTGACCCACCATTACGTGTGGTGTTCCGGCTGGCGTAAGCTGTGGTACAATCCCATAGTCCTTTAAGTGCATGTTAAACTCATAACTCAAATACTCGCCTCCTCGATCCGATCGAAGGTGCTTGATTTTCTTGTTAACTTGATTCTCTACCTCTTTCTGAAATTCCTTGAACTTTTCAAAGGTTTCATACTTGTGCTTCATCAAGTAGATATATCCATATCTGCTTAAGTCATCAGTAAAGGTAACAAAGTAACGATAACCATTGCGCGTTGAGACACTCATTGGTCCACATACATCCGTATGTATGATCCGAAGTAGGTCTACGGCTCTCTCCATTATACCGGAGAATGGTGTCCTGGTCATCTTGCCCATGAGACATGACTCACATGTATCAAGGGATTCAAAGTCCAATGATCCAAGAAGCCCTTCTGAATGAAGCTTCTTCATGCGTTTTACGCCAATATGACCAAGACGGCAATGCCATATGTACATGGAATTATCGTCACTATGCTTACAACGTTTAGTATCAACACTATGGATGTGTGTATCACAATCAAGATCAAGTAAGAATAAACCATCACGTACAGGTGCATGAACATAGAAAACATCATTCATATAAATTGAACAACCATTTGTTCCTGATTTAAATGAATAATGGTCTTGCAACAAGCAAGACCCACTCACAATATTCATACTCAGTGCGGGTACATAATAGCATTTATTCAAAATCAACAATAATCCTGACGGTAGACGGCGATGCAGGGTGCCGACGGCCATCACTTCGATTCTCGAACCATTGCCGACGCGCATCGTCACCTCGTCCTTCCTCAGGTGCCTCCTACTCTGTAGATCCTACTGAGAGTTACAAATGTGAGCAACAGATCCGGTATCAAATACCCAGGTGTTACTCCTGGCGCTTGTAAGGAATACATCAATAACATGTATATCATATATACCTTTGTCCGGAATGGCTATTTTGCCAGCTCGCTTGTCTATAAAGTATTTGGGGCAGTTGCGTTTCCAGTGCCCATCCCCTTTGCAGTAGAAGCATGAAGTTTCGGGCTTAGGGCCAGGCTTGGCAGCCTTTGAGGTGGTGGAAACAAACTTTCCATCCCTCTTAGGCTTCTTGCTCTTGCCTTTTCCCTTTTGCCCTGGTTTTTTAAAGTTGGTGGTCTTGTTGACCATCAGCACCATCTGTTCCTTCTTGATTTCAACCTCAGCAGTTTTGAGCATGGCGAACACCTCAGCAAGGGTCTTAGACATTCCTTGCATGTTGTAGTTCATCACAAAACCATTATAGCTAGGGGCCAACGAATGCAGCACCCTATCTATATCGAGTTCCTCCGGGATTTTGCAATCCAGGGCGTTTAAGCGTTTAACGTAGACAGACATTTTGACCACGTGCTCACTAATACTGATGTGCTCTTCCATTTTAGCAGAGAATAATAGCTTGGAAGCATCATACCTCTCTGCACGAGCATGTGGAGCAAAGACAGCCTTGAGATCCTCAATGATCGCAAAAGTATTCATCTTCTCAAAACGGTTTTGAAGCTCTGGCTCCATGGCATAGAGCATTCCACTCTAGATGAGGGAGAAATCATCCGCCTTGGACTGCCAGACATTCTTTTCGTCCTCAGAGGCGGAATCTGCAGGCTTGGACGGTAGCTCAGCCTCGATGACATAAGTCAACTTGTAGGAGACTAGGAGGATCCTAAGATTGCGGAACCATGCGGTGAAGTTGGTTCCATCAGTTTTCAGCTTGTCCTTCTCGAGGAAAGTGCTAAGGTTGAAGGTGGGTGGGCGACACATCTACAAAGGAATTTGCAAAGTATTTAGACTATGTTCATAATAATGAGTTCGAGTATTAACTAAAAGTACTCCCACTTAAACGAACATCCCTCTACTCATTCAGTGATCACATGATCCCTATCCTCTGCACCTCCCCCGATCATCACGGCCATCAGTTCAGTATCTAAGGTGGACATTCCCTAATGTCGATCACATCAACTATGTGATTCATGCTCGACCTTTCGGTCTCTTGTATCCCGAGGCCACACTTCTCTAGCGTGCTAGGCTCGCCAGTCCTAACTCGTATGTATTTGTAGTGCAACATGGCTTACACCCACTGTATGTGAACATAGATATGTCTGACACCCAGGCCTGTCACCCTGGATCGCCTCATACCGAAGAACTTTCTTGGTGGTGCACACACAAGGGGAATACAATAACTAGAATACTATGAGGGATTATCTTATTATGCTACCGTCTAGTAAGTATACTAGCACAATAAGTAATACTTCTAAAGTGAAGTGTTATGACAGGGTTATAGCTTCGTGATCATCATCAATAGCTTCAATGAGAGTTTCACAAACTTGTCATTACCATGTTACAATACTTGCCCCTATGGAATAACGAAGATAAACGCTTCTATATTAACTATTGCATGTTTCACGCGGCTTTAGGGCTTTCGCAGTAGAACCCTTTCCCACCTACGAACGTCGAGCCACAACATGGATTCAATGATTGCCGTTCTTCTTCCCTTTTCAAGGCCCTCCAGTGTCAATGCCATATCAACTACTGCAGAGAGACAGACACCCCCCTAAGCCACTTTGATTTGTGGACCAGTCTCGTGAATCACCACGTGAGGTCGGTTGGGGGCCGCCTCATCAAACAGTGCCGCGATATGAACAATAACACTAAAGAGGGTAGCAACTAGACAATCAATGCCCATATTTCTATGTGTTCTATCCGTACGAGATGTCCACCCATAGACCCGCTCTGATACAACTGAAGGGTTCCGTAGCAGAAAACAAAACATTTCTATCTACTCGAACACTAATACCAGGATCTATACTATGTAGAAATAAGTAACAGAGAAGGAATACCGTATTCATACCTTTGCAGAGAGAGGCACGCCTTACGCAGGAAGGCGTATATTGATGAAGACGAGCAGCACCCCAAGTGTGGTGCCTCCGAAGTTTGTCACACGTCCGGTGTAGTGGACGTCAACCGGGCTCCGATCCAGCCGAACAGCGGAAGAAGTTGATGCCGGATCGCCGATCACACGACGGTAGTGTGAAGGTGGAGAACTCAACCATGAGGTCCTCCCCAATATTACGTGGAAGTCCTCGGTAAAAGAGAGAGAGATAGAGAATGAGAGGAATGGGTGTGTATCCAAGGGGAAGGGGGGACCCCTATATATATTAGGAGGGGGGTTCACCACCCAGGGGCCAGGCGGTGTGGGACTATTCCCACACCCGCCGACCACCATGGGGCAGCCACCGGCCCTAGGTGGGCCCCACTCGGGTGGCCCATTAGCCCTAGGCCGGCTGGCCCCCCTCTCCCTTGGCGCCTTGCCCACTTGGGCCTCCCCTCGGGTGAGGCCCATTAGCAATATGGCGCCTTTTAAAATAAAATAAAATATGTATTTAATATTAATTCTCCAATTAACATTCAAATACCCATATTATATTATTCCTTCATTCTGGAACATCTTCCGGACCCCTTTCCAATCTCCATCGGATGTTGCCGAAACTATTCCGGTGTCTCTCTCTCTATTTCTCATACGATACCTCATCTACCCTAAGCTTCCCCACCGTTAAGCGTGACATCCTTCGGTTTGGAAACACTCCGGACATGATAGAGACCATTCTCATATCAATGATCAACAGAGGGACCTGGATGGCCATGTGACCCCCGTGTGTTTCACGAATGCAATCGCTCGAACCGTGAGGTAGTCATTCCCCATTCCTTTTGTCATACGATACCTAATTCATCCGAGACTTGATCTTCGGTATCCCTATACCTTAGTTCGATCTCGTTACCGATGAACTTGTTTTACTCGTTTTCATGCTGTTGCATTCTGAGACCTAGTCACATGCTTGCAAGCTTCATTAATGCAACGTCACCTAGATGGCCACATGTATTTGTCCGTTACATGGACTAGACAAATCCTGGTCTTGATATGTACTCCTCTACGCATTCCTTCGGAAAACCTGAGTGGCACCTTTTTGATCACCCTGGTACGAGATGATTCTTGATAACCATCTAAGCTTCTTCCAGAATGGTGATTTGCATTACCTCACAGTCAAAGGATGAGGTTGTGAGGTTCTCTATGTTTTATCATCAATGGTGAACTTTCTAACTAGATCTCATTACGATATAACGGTCGGATGTTTGTCTATCATGTTATTCAGCTAATAACATGACCTCATTGTCAGTTGGCATAAATGCCTATGATCTTGAAACATAGACCATCCTCATGACCAATGAACTAGTTCTCTAGAGGTAACTAGAGACACGGTTTGTTTACATACCACACGTGTATTAACGTTTCGTATTAACATGGTTATAGCATAGTATGAAACGTATTATGAACATACAGGAGGTACATCAAATAATACACTTTATTATTTGCCTCTAGGGCATAACTCCTTCACTTTTTCACAAACCACATATGGATCCACTAGTGTCATTGCATGTATGTTCTTTCCACAAACCACACATGGATCCACTAGAGTAATTTCATGTGTGTTCTTCTCACAAACCACATGGATCCACCAATGTCATTGCCTGTGTGTTCTTGTAATGACAAACCACATATGGATCCACCAGTGTCATTGCATGTGTGTTCTTTCCACAAACCACATGGATCCACCAATGTCATTGCATGTGTGTTCTTTCGAAAAACCACATATGGATCCACCAGAGTCATTGCATGTGTGTTCTTTTAATGAACCACATATGGATCCACCAATGCCATTGCATGTGTGTTCTTTTAATGAACCACATATGGATCCACCAATGCCATTGCATGTGTGTTCTTGTCAGAAAGCACATGGATCCACCAATGTCATTGCATGTCTGTTTTTTCCACAAACCACATGGATCAACCAATGGCATTACATGTGTGTTATTGGCACAAACCACATATGGATCCACAAGAGTCACTTCTGGTGTGTTCTTTTAATGAACCACACATGGATCCACCAATCGCATTGCATGTGTTTTCTCTCCACAAACCCCATATGGATCCACCAGAGTAATTGCATGTGTGTTCTTGTAATGAACCACATATGGATCAACCAATGTTATTGCACGTGTGTACTTTTCATGAACCACATATGGATCCACCAGAGTCATTGCATGTGTGTTCTCGTAACGAACCACATATGGATTAACCTATTTCATTGCATGTGTGTTCTTTCATGATCCACATATGGATCCACCAGAGTCATTGCATGTGTGTTCTTCTAATGGAAAACCACATATGGATCAACCAATGTCATTGCATGTTTGTTCTTTTCATGAACCACATATGGATCCACTAGAGTCATTGCATGTGTGTTCTTTTCACAAACCACATATGGATCCACCAGAGCTATTGCATGTGTGTTCTTGTAATAACCCACACATGGATCCACCAATGCCAATGCATGTGTGTTCTTTTCATGAACCACATATGGATCCACCAGAGTCATTGCATGCGTGTTCTTGTCATGAACGACATATGGATCCACCAGTGTCCTTGCATGTGTGTTCTTGTAATGACAAACCACATATGGATCAACTAGTGTTATTGCATGTGTGTTCTTTCCAAAAACCACATATGGATCGACCAGTGTAATTGTATGTATGTTCTTTCAACAAACCACACATGGATCCACTAGAGTCATTGCATGTCCGTTCTTTTCATTAACCACAGCTATAGTCATTGTATCTTTGTTCTTTTCACAAACCACATGGATCCACCAGAGTCATTGCATGTCTGTTGTTTTCATTAACCGCAGCTAGACTCATCGCATATGTGTTCCACATATGGATCCACCAATGTCATTGCATGTGTGCTTTTTCGTCAACGCACATATGGATCAACCAATGTCATTGCATGTGTGTTCTTTCCAGAAACCACATATGGATCCACCAGTGTCATTGCATGTGTGTTCTTGTAATGACCAACCACAAAATGGATCCACCAGAGTCATTGCATGTGTGTTCTTTCCACAACCCACATATGGATCCACCAGAGTCATTGCATATTTGATCTTTTCACAAACCACATATGGATCCACTAGAGTCATTGCATGTATGTTCTTTCCACAAACCACATATGGATCCACCAGAGTCATTGCATGTGTGTTCTTCTCACGAATCACATATGGATCCACCAGATTCATTGCGTGTGTGTTCTCTGCATGAACCACATATGGATCCACCAGTGTCATTGCTACGTTTTCTTTTAATAATCCACAGTTAGAGTCATTGCATGTCTGTTCTTTTCTCAAACCACATATGGATCCACCAGAGTCATTGGATTTGTGTTCTTTTCACAAACCACATATGGATCCACCAGTGTCATTGGATGTTATTCTTTTCACAAACCACATGGATCCACCAATGTCATTGCATGTGTGTTCTTGTAATGACAAAACACATATGGATACCCAATGCCGTTGAAATGTGTGTTCTTTTCATGAACCACATATGCATCCACTAGAGTCATTGCATGTGTGTTCTTGTAACGAACCACATACAGATCCACCAGAGTCATTGCATGTGTGTTCTTGTAATGAACCACATATGGATCCACCAATGCCATTGCATGTGTGTTCTTTTCATGAACAACATATGGATCCACTAGAGTCATTGCATGCGTGTTCTTGTAATGAACCCCATATGGATCCACCAGTGTCATTGCATGAGTGTTCTTGTAATGACAACCCACATATGGATCCACCAGTGTGATTTCTTGTGTGTTCTTTCCACAAACCACATATGGATCAACCAATGTCATTGCATGTGTGTTTTGTTCATGACCCACATATGGATCCACTAGAGTCATTGCATGTGTGTTCTTTCCACAAACCACATATGGATCCGCCAGTGACATTACATGTGTGTTCTTGTAATAACAAACCTCATATGGATCCACCTGTGTCATTGCATGTGTGTTCTTTCCACAAAACACATATGGATCAACCAATGTCATTGCATATATGTCTTTCCACAAACCACACATGGATCCACCATAGTCATTGCATGTGTGTTGTTCTCACAAACCATATGGATCCACCAATGTCACTACATGTTTGTTCTTTCCACAAACCACATATGGATCCACCAGTGTCATTGCATGTGTGTTCTTTCCACAAACCAAATATGGATCGACCAATATCATTGCATATACGTCTTTCCACAAACCACACATGGATCCACCAGAGTCATTGCATGTGTGTTCTTCTCACAAACCATATGGATCCAGCAATGTCATTGCATGTCTGCTCTTTCCACAACCCACATACGGATCAACCAATGTAATTGCATGTGTGTTCTATCCACAAACCACATATGGATCCACCAGTGTCATTGCATGTGTGCTCTTGTAATGACAAACCACACATGGATCCACCAGATTCATTGCATGTGTTTTCTTTGTACAACCCACATATGGATCGACTAGAGTCATTGGATGTTTGTTATTTTCACAAACCACATATGGATCCACTAGAGTCATAGCATGTATGTTATTTCCATAAACCACATATGGATCCACCAAAGTCATCGCATGTGTGTTCTTCTCACAAATATCATATGGATCCACTAGAGTCATTGCATGTCTGTTCTTTTCATTAACCACAGCTAGAGTCATGGCATGTGTGTTCTTTTCACAAACCACATATGGATCCACCAGAGTCATTGAATTGTCTGTTCTTTTCACAGACCATAGCTAGAGTCATTGCATGTTTGTTCTTTTCACAAACCACATATGGATCCACCAGAGTCATTGGGTGTATGTTCTTTTCACAAACCACACATGGATCCACCAGTGTCATTGAAATGTGTGTTCTTCTCACAAACCCCATGGATCCACCAATCTCATTGCATGTCTGTTTTTGTAATGACAAACCACATATGGATCCAGCAGTGTCATTGCATGTGTGTTCTTTTCAGAAACCACATATAGATCCACCAGTGTCATTGCATGTATGTTCTTTCCACAAACCACACATGGACCACTAGAGTAATTGGATGTGTGTTCTTCTCACAAACCACATGGATCCACCAACGCCATTGCATGTGTTATCTTGTAATGACAAACCACATGTGGATCCACCAGTGTCATTGCATGTGTGTTCTTTTCACAAACCACATTTGGATCCACTAGTGTCATTGCATGTATGTTCTTTCCACAAACCACACATGGATCCACAAGAGTAATTGCATGAGTGTTCTTCTCACAAACCACATGGATCCACCAATGTCATTGCCTATGTGTTCTTTCCAAAAACCACATATGGATCCACCAGAGTCATTGCATGTGTGTTCTTGTAATGAACCACATATGGATCCACCAATGCCATTGCATGTGTGTTCTTTTAATGAACCACATATGGATCCACCAATGCCATTGCATGTGTGTTCTTCTAACAAACCACATGGATCCACCAATGTCATTGCATGTCTGTTTTTTCCACATACCACATGGATCAACCAATGGCATTACATGTGTGTTATTGTCACAAACCACATATGGATCCACTAGACTCATTGCATGTGTGTTATTGTAATGAACCACACATGGATCCACCAATCGCATTGCATGTGCTTTCTTTCCACAAACCACATATGGATCGACCAGAGTCATTGCATGTGTGTTCTTGGGATGAACCACATATGGATCAACCAATGCCATTGCATGTGTGTTCTTTTCATGAACCACATATGGATCCACCAATGTCATTGCATGTGTGTTCTTGTAACGAACCACATATGGATCAACCAATGTCATTGCATGTGTGTTCTTTTCGTGAACCACATATGGATCCACCAGAGTCATTGCATGTGTGTTCTTGTAATGAACCACATATGGATCCACTAGTGTCATTTCATGTGTGTTCTTGCAATGACAAACCACATATGTATCCACCAGTGTCATTGCATGTGTTCTTTCCACAAACGACATATGGATCAACCAATGTCATCGCATGTATGTTCCTTCCACAGACCACACAGGGATCCACCAGATTCATTGCATGTGTGTTCCTCTCACAAACCACATGGATCCAAGAATGTCATTGCATGTGTGTTGTTTCCACAACCCACATATGGATCAACCAATGTCATTGCATGTGTGTTCTTTCCACAAACCACATATGGATCCACTAGTGTCATTGCATGTGTGTTCTTGTAATTAGAAACCACACATGGATCCACCAGAGTCATTGCATGTGTGTTCTTCCCACAACCCACATATGGATCCACGAGAGTCATTGCATGTATGTTCTTTCCACAAACCACACATGGATCCACCAGAGTCATTGCATGTGTGTTCTTCTCACAAATCACATATGGATCAACCAGAGTCATTGCATGTGTGTTCTCTTCATGAACCACATATGGATCCAGTAGTGTCATTGCATGTGTGTTCTTGTAATGACAAACCACATAAGGATCCACCAGTTTCATTGCATGTGTGTTCTTTCCACAAACCACATATGGATCCACTAGTGTCATTGCATGTGTGTTCTTGTAATGACAAACCACATATGGATCCACCAATGTCATTGCATGTGTGTTCTGGTAATGACAAACCACATATGGATCAACCAATGTCATTGCATTTGTGTTATTTTCATGAACCATATATGGATCCACCAGAGTCATTGCATGTGTGTTATTTCCACAAACCACATATGGATCCACCAGTGTCATTACATGTGTGTACTTGTAATGACAAATCACATATGGATCCACTAGTGTCATTGCATGTGTGTTCTTTCTACAAACCACATATGGATCAACCAATGTCATTGCATGTATGTGCTTTCCACAAACAACAGATGGATCCACCAGAGTCATTGCATGTTTGTTCTTTTCACAAACCACATATGGATCCACTAGAGTCATTGCATATGTTATTTCCACAAACCACATATGGATCCACCAGAGTCATTGCATGTGTGTTCTTCTCACAAATCACATATGGATCCACCGAAGTCACTACATGTGTCTTCTTTTCATGAACCACATATGGATCCACCAGTGTCATTGCATGTGTGTTATTTTAATAAACCATAGCTAGAGTCATTGCATGTCTGTTCTTTTCATTAACAATAACTAGAGTCATTGCATGTCTGTTCTTTTCACAAACCACATATGGATCCACCAGAGTCATTGGATGTGTGTTCTTTTCACAAACCACACATGGATCCACAAGTGTCATTGAATTGTGTGTTCTTTTCACAAACCACATGGATCCACTAATGTTATTGCATTTGTGTTCTTGTAATGACAAACCACATATGGATCCACCGGTATCATTGCATGTGCGTTCTTTTCGCAAAACCACATATGGATCCACTAGTGTCATTGAGATGTGGGTTCTTTCCACAAACCACATATGAATCCACCAGAGTCATTGCATGTGTGTTCTTGTAATGAACTACATATGGATCCACTAATGTCATTGCATGTGTGTTCTTGTAATGAACTACATATGGATCCACTAATGTCATTGCATGTGTGTTCTTTTCATGAACCACATATGGATCCACCAGAGCCATTGCATGTGTGTTCTTGTAATGAACCACATATGTATCTTCAAGTGTCATTGCATGTGTGTTCTTTCCACAAACAACATATGGATCAACCAATGTCATTGCATGTATGTTCTTTTCTCAAACCACACATCAATCCACCAGAGTCATTGCATGTGTGTTCCTCTCACAAACCACATGGATCCAACAATGTCATTGCATATGTGTTCTTTCCCCAACCCACATATATATCAACCAATGTCATTGCATGTGTGTTCTTTCCACAATCCACATATGGATCCACCAGTGTGATTGCATGTGTGTTCTTGTAATGACAAACCACACATGGATCCACCAGAGTCATTGCATGTGTGTTCTTCCCACAACCCAGATATGGATCCACCAGTGTCATTGCATGTTTGTTCTTTTCACAAACCACATATGGATCCACTAGAGTCATTGCATGTATGTTCTTTCCACAAACCACATATGGATCCACCAATGTCATTGCATGTGTGTTCTTTTAATGACAAACCACATATGGATCCACCAGTGTCATTGCATGTGTGTTCTGGTAATGACAAACCAAATAAGGATCAACCAATGTCATTGCATGTGTGTTATTTTCATGAACCACATATGGTTCCACCAGAGTCATTGCATGTGTATTCTTTGCACAAACCACATATGGATCCACCAGTGTCATTGCATGTGTGTTCTTGTAATGAAAAATCACATATGGATCCACTAGTGTCATTGCATGTGTGTTCTTTCCGCAAACCACATATGGATCAACCAATGTCATTGGATGTATGTGCTTTCCACAAACCACACATGGATCCACCAGAGTCATTGTATATTTGTTCTTTTCACAAACCACATATGGATCCACTAGAGTCGTTGCATGTATGTTATTTCCACAAACCACATATGGATCCACCAGAGTCATTGCATGTGTGTTCTTCTCACAAATCACATTTGGATCCACAAGAATCATTGCATGTGTGTTCTTTTCATGAACCACATATGGATCCACCAGTGTCATTGCATGTGTGTTCTTTTAATAAACCATAGCTAGCGTCACAGCATGTCTGTTCTTTTCATTAACCATAACTAGAGTCATTGCATGTATGTTCTTTTCACAAACCACATATGGATCCACCAGAGTCATTGGATGTGTGTTATTTTCACAAACCACATATGGATCCACAAGTGTCATTGAATTGTGTGTTCTTTTCACAAACCACATGGATCCACTAATGTCATTGCGTTTGTGTTCTTGTAATGAAAAATCACATATGGATCCACCGGTGTCATTGCATGTCTGTTCTTTTCACAAAACCACATATGGATCCACTAGTGTCATTAAAATGTGTGTTCTTTCCACAAACCACATATGAATCCACCAGAGTCATTGCATGTGTGTTCTTCTCACAAACCACATGGATCCACCAATATCATGGCACATGTGTTTTGTAATGACAAACCACATATGGATCCACAAGTGTCATTGCATGTGTGTTATTGTAATGAAAAACCACATATGGATCAACCAATGTCATTGCATGTGTGTTCTTTCGACAACCCACATATGGATCAACCAATGTCATTGCATGTGTGTTCTTTCCACAAACCACATATGGATCCACCAGTGTCATTGCATGTGTGACCTTGTAATGTCAAACCACACATGGATCCACCAGAGTCATTGCATGTGTGTTCTTTCCACAACCCACATATGGATCCACCAGAGTCATTGCATGTTTGTTCTTTTCACAAACCACATATGGATCCACTAGTGTCATTGCATGTATGTTCTTTCCACAAACCATATATGGATACACCAGAGTCATTGCATGTGTGTTCTTCTCACAAATCACATATGGATCCACCAGAGTCATTGCATGTGTGTTCTTGTCATGAACCACATATGGATCCACCAGTGTCATTGCATATGTGTGTTCTTTTAATAAACCACAGCTAGAGTCATTGTATGTCTGTTCTTTTCATTAACCACAACTAGAGTCATTGCATGTCTGTTCTTTTCACAAACCACATATGGATCCACCAGAGTCAGTGGATGTGTGTTCTTTTCACAAACCTGTTGGGTTCGCAGCATAGAAAACAAAAAATTTCCTACGATGGGAACTATCGCCAAGATCTATATATTAGATACAAGAAACGGGTGGATATACGTCCATAGAGAACATACCCTTGAAGACAACAAAGCTTCGTTAACGAGATGGAACTCATGGATGATGTAGTCATACCGACATGGGTATACCCTACAGGTACTCGAGTTTGGTATATACGGCCTGAATATGTAGAGGCCCACGGTGTCGCCAAGGCCCAAATGGAGAACTCGGGTAAACTATGGACTCTTCATTGCTTGAAGAACAAGAAGAAGCTAAAGATAGAAAGTGCAAATTGGAAAATCGTAACCTATAACAAACTCGACCTGCTACCTGAGACAAAGCCTATCTATATAAAGGCAGGGGGGCGGCGAGGAGGACACACGCAACCCTAGTTTCCACATCCCTCGCCAGATTGCATCTGCGCACCATTGTAATCCTTGATTCCTTTGATAATTCCACGAGAAGACAAGCAGGAGTAGGGACCTCTGTGAGGCCTGAACCTGGGTAAATCTTCGAGTCCCCTGTGTGCTTGTTTGCTAGCCGATAGATGTCTCCAGCACTCCCTCCTTCTCCAAAACCCAAGTCCATAACAATGGGCATTGATGAGTTAAACCCTCGTCAATTGGCGCCGTCTGTGCGAAGTGGGAGTGCTGATGTTGCGACTTGTTCGGCCCCATCAAATGCGATCTACAACTCTGCAACAACAGAGATCCGCCAGCTCTTCGGCGCGTTCTACTTCACTGTCCACACGCCAACCACTCGCCCGGCTTTCGAGTCCGTGGGCGAAGGAATTAGTCTGGCGATCGGGAGCTTCCGCTTCCAAGTTGGCCAGATGGGCATGCTTCGCATGCCCGACCAGCCGACGATACCATCGATTTCTCCAACATCGTGGTTCCCTCAGTCAACCGGCACCCTCAGCGAGCTCAATGCCTTGGCAACAGCTGGCAGTATGGACAGCAACAACAGTCGCGAATCCGATCTAGGCGATCTAACAACTGAAGATGAGGCCTACGGCTCTGGATATGAAAGTTGCGGGAGCAATAGCCTCCCCAATCACTTCATGTGCACCGTCATCAACGCGGGTGACACCTCCGCCAACCGCGACAACATGGGCAACCGTGGCAACAAAACCGACCGGCCTAACGGCGGCATACCAAATGGCGGCAACGGTGGCAATGGCGCCCCCATTAACAACGGAGGAGCAATCGAACCGCCAACCATGGTGAATGAAAATACGACAGAGCGTGTAGTAATCAGGCTCAACAACGAGTGGGCGTGGTGCCGAGAAGCCCTACGAGGAAACCCCCTACCTCTCGACTCCCCGCAGAACATGCTGATGGGCTACCATTGGCTCTTGAAGGAGGAATACAAGCGCCAAGTGCATACACTCGTGCAACTTGAAGCGTGAAAAAAGGTGATAGATGAGTCGAGTCTTCGACGTGCTGGGCTCTCCTCCCATGGAGGATCCTCTTCAAAGTGCAACGAGCACATCGCAAACAAGAGACGATCCCGGATGGCCCATCTCACCGAGCAAGAACGCATAGAAGCTGCAAAAGTCCTCGACTTCAGCTCTATGACAGTCGACACGTGGGGAAATGTGGTCCCGAAGATGCCGCAAGCTGCAATAACAGCAGCCACCATGTACCTCCGCAACAATCAACCGCCGGCAGGAGATCCTCGGGCCGCCATGCACCGATCTACGATCGCAGGCTTGGGGTTAATCGAGGCTGCCCTCGACAAGGAGCCAACACCGGAGCCGAAGAAAGGCAAGGCGCTAGCAAAGCGCTACTCCTCGCCCTCATCCAGCGACGACAGTCACGATCTGTCTCGATGTCGCCTCTCACGGCGACACGACCACGACTATGATGCGTTTGATGACCTCACGCGGTGCAAGATTGACAAATCAAGGCGCAACGTGCTCGGTCGACTGACTCAGAAGACGAAGATGTGGAGCTTTGTGGCGCTAGATGCTTCAGCAGAGCCATCAGGCAAAAGCGAATACCCAAGGGGTTTAAGATCCCATCGGAGAACCCGAAGTTTGATGGCCTACAGGACCCGAAGATCTGATTAGAGGACCACATCTCCTCCGTCAGGCTTCACGGCGGAAGTCGAAGCACGGCCATGCAATGCCTACAGCTACAGCTGCAAGGCGCCGCCCAGGCATGGCTCAACAACCTCCCACGTGGATCCATTCGCAGTTGGGAAGAGCTGGTTTATAGCTTCATGTGCAACTTCAAGGGAACATACAAACGACCCGCATAAATTCAAGAGCTGAGATGCTGCCAGCAAAGATCGGGCGAATCGCTGTGCTCCTACATCCAGAGGTGGTCCATCATCAAGAACTCCACAGAGAACATCTCGGAGGATCGCGCGATTGACGCATTCAACGGAGGCGTATGTCGCGTAGAGCTCAGGGAGGAGCTGGGCCGCTCAAAGCCCAAAACCATCGACCACCTGATGGAAATCGCGAATTGCTGGGCAGATGGAGAAGATTCCGTGAAAAATCGCGTTCACTCTGATGACGAGGCAGAACTCGAGCGCAGGCGCGACCGCCGAAGCAAACGCCACATGCGCATCTACGATGACCGCGACGATGTCAACATGGTCACAGCCGGCTATGCCGACAGACGCGGCGACAACCGCAAGCAGCGACTACCGCAGCGGTGGATACCGCGACTCCAGAAAGACCATGCAAGTGTGGCAGCGCCGCAATCATGATGAGGCACCCTCAACATCCATTGAAGACAAGCTGTCCGGGCCATGCACTGAGCACTTCTAAATCGACAAGCATGACGGAAAGAAGAAGTCCAGCCACCTCCTCAAGGATTGTCGCGAGTTCCTCAAACTACATGAGGGACTGGCTCGGATGAATCGCAGCGCAGTCGAAAGGGGCTACGGAGCCACTCCAGGCGCCGTGGCACATGGCGCTCCGCCGCTACCACCTGGACTACCCCCAAATGCAGCTGCGCTGGACCAGCACCAGGGAGGCGAACCATAACCACGGGCCATGGGTACCATGATGATCCAAAAGGGACGCCCCTCGAATAGGGTGAAGAAGGCCATCACTCGCCAAGTCAACTTGGCCACAAACTCGCCACCATCTACCATTGAGCATCGTAGCGGAAGCGAGTCCAGCATCACCTTCGACAAGCGCGAGCACCCGCCCCAAGTACCTCGTCCAGGCCATTTTCCCCTTGTACTCGAGGCGCAAATCGGAGGCTTTGACATGAGCCGTGTCTTCATGGATGGCGGAAGCGGCATCAATCTTATATTCGCGAGTACCTTGCGAGCAATGAGGATCCCTCTGACTTGCTTAGAAGCCTCAAACACAACATTCCACGGCATTGTCCCAGGCAAGGGCGTTTATCCCCTTGGCAAAATCAACCTCGACGTCATCTTCGGCACGCCGAAAAACTTTCGGCGCGAGTGCATTGACTTCGAGGTCGTCGACTGGCCCTCGCAGTACCACTGCATCCTCGGACGTGTCGCGTTCGCTAGGTTCATGGCAGTGCAACACTACGCCTATCTGCAGATGAAGATTCCAGGCCCTAATGGTGTCATCACAGTCAACGGGAGCTTCGAGATATCCGACAGTTGCGATAGGGAATTCAACAAAATCTCCTAGTCCTTCGGCATGCAGGAAGAACTCGCGCGACTAAAGGAGACAACAGACAACAGTCTGCCTCCCCTGAGCCGGCCATGTTCACCTGACCTATCTTTCGACTCATCGGTGCACACAAAGAAAGTTCAGGTCCACCCATCGGATCCCGCCAAGACGGCCCTCATTGCCAACAACTTGAGTCCCGGATAGGAACTCGCGCTCGTCGAATTCCTCCCTGAGCACTAGGAAATCTTCGTCTGGTGTCCAGCGGACATGCCAGGAGTTCCCAGGGAATTCGTCGGGCACGCACTCAACGTCAACCCAGACACAAAGCCAGTCAAGGAAACAATTCGGCGATTATCTGAACCAAGAGCAAAGGCAGTCGGAATGGAGATCAACAGACTCCTCGATGCCAAATTCATACATGAGATCAAGGAAAGCACTTGGCTTGCCAACATGGTGCTAGTACCAAAAAAGGACACGGATATCCTGCGGATGTGCGTGGACTTCACCTCTTTGAATAAGAACTATCCAAAGGACCACTTCCCGCTACCGCGAATCGACTAAATCAGCGACTCCACCGCGGGATGCGAGCGCCTCTGCTTCCTCAACACCTACTCAGGCTATAACCAGATTCGAATGAAGGAGGAAGACCAGGAAAAAATAGCGTTTACAACGCCTTTTGGTGTGTTTTGCTACAACAGAATGCCCTTTGGGCTAAAGAACACAAGAGCCACCTACCAGCAGTGCATGCAGGCCTGCCTCAAGAACCAACTCGGTCGCAACATTCAAGTCTATGTCGACGACATAGTAATCAAGACCAAAGAGGAAGCCTCACTAATCGACGATTTGCGTGAAACCTTCGCCAACCTCGATCGCTACTGGATCAAGCTCAATCCGGACAAATGCACCTTCGACGTACCATCTGGGCAACTACTTGGGTATCTCATCTCTGCGAGAGGGATCGAAGCGAATCGGAAGAAAATAAAAGCTATACTGGCCATGGAGAAGCCAAAAACATAAGGGGCCTCCAGCAGCTGGCTGGGCGAATCGTGGCTCTCAGTCGATTTATCAGTCGGATGGGTGAAAAGGAACTGCCCTTCTACCAACTCCTCTGCAAAGCTGACAAGTTCGAGTGGACCAATGAGGCACAGGAAAGCATTTGAAGATCTCAAACGCCTGCTATCCACCTCGCCAGTACTCGTGACCCCACGAGAAAGGGAACCGTTGTTGCTATACATCTCCGCCACCAACCAGGTGGTCAGCACAGTGCTCGTAGTCGAACGAGCCGAAGAAAACAAGGTCCATGGGGTACATCGCCCAGTCTACTACCTCAGCGAGGTACTTATGCCAACAAAACAGCGGTACCCGCATTACCAGAAACTGGCGTACGACGTCTTCACGACGGCCCGGCGACTACGCCACTACTTCTAGGAACACCCAATCGTGGTAGTCAACGATGCCCCGCTTGGGCACATCCTCAACAACCCCGACGCCACAGGACGAGTCGCGCTTTGGGGAATCGAGCTATCTCCACGAGACATTACATATGAAAAGCGCGACACGATCAAATCGCAAGTTCTCCCGGACTTCCTCGTGCACTGGATGGAGAACCAGCTCCCCGAAAAACCAGATATGTCCTACCTCTGGACAATGCACTTCGACGGATCCAAGCGGAAGGACGGAGCTGGTGCAGGTGTCATACTGACATCGCCCCAGGGAGACAAGCTGAAATATATCCTGCGAATGCAGTTCACCGCCTCCAACAACGAAGCTGAATACGAGGACCTGCTACATGGGATGATGATGGCAAAATCTCGCGGCGCCAATAGGCTCATAATATATGGCGACTCCAAGCTAGTCGTCAACCAGACAATGCACGAGTGCAACGCACTGAACGACAACATGATCGCCTACCGCGACCTCTTCGACACACTCGAAGGGGATTTCGACGGCTGCGAGCTGCGGCACATAGGTCGCGAAAGCAATGAAGAGGCGGACGCACTTGCCAAACATAGGCTCTACCTGCGCCCCCATACCACCTGGGGTATTTCTCGAGCGCATCTGCGAACGCTCCATCAAGCCAAAGGCCACTGAGAAGAAAGCAAGCGCAACAACGGACTCGGGGGCTACGCTGCCTAATGAGCCAATAGCACTCGACGACTTGGAGTTGGATACAGGACTCGAAGGACCAATGAGCGTCATGATGATCGAGCCATCCTGGACTCAACCGTACATCACGTACCTTCTCAGCAAGAGGCTAACGTACAATCCGACTGATGCATGACACATCGCACGGCGATCCAAGACATTCGCTGTTATCAACAGCGAACTATACAAGCACAACATCATAGAAGTACTCCAACGATGTGTCTCTACGGCCGATGGAAGAGTTGTTCTCTTCGACATCCATGAAGGGACCTGCGGGCACCATGCCGGAAGTCGCGCCCTCGTTGCTAAAGCTCTACGAGCTGGATTCTACTGGCCTACAGCCATGCGCGACGCCAAGGACATCGTCCAGAAATGCAACGCATGCCACCGATTCGCGAACAAGCTGCACGCACTTGGCGCAGAGCTCCGGCCAATTCCATTGTCCTAGCCCTTCGCACAATGGGGACTCGACATGGTCGGCAAGCTCCTAAAGTCCTCACGAGGAGGCTACGTCTACCTCCTGGTCGCAGTCGACAAATTCACCAAGTGGATAGAGGCCATGCCAGTTACCAATCAATCAGGGCATAGCGTAGTCAAGTTCTTCGAGTCCATCGGCTACCGTTTCGGAGTGCCACACAGCATCATCACAGACAATGGGACGAACTTCACATCCAAGGAGTTCCAAGAATTTTGCGAGAATCTGGGAATCAACGTCAGCTATGCCTCGGTAGCACATCCATAGACCAACGGTCAGGTCGAAAAGCTAACGGACTCGTCTGCGGCGGCATCAAGAAACAACTCCTCTGGCCACTCGAACAAGCCGTGGGTTGCTGGCTAGACGAACTGCAATCATTACTCTAGAGCCTACGCACAACTCCAAATAGTGCTATAGGATACACCCCGTTCTTCATGGTGCACGGGGCTGAAGCGGTGCTACCCGCCGAAGTACGCTACAAAGCACCACGCGTGGTCGCTTACAGCGAGCAGGAGTCAACTCTAGCACTCGAAGACTCCGTCAACCTCCTTGACGAGGCAAGGGAAATCACCGTGGAGAGATCAACGATCTACCAGCAGAACCTCCGCAACTACCACAGCAGGAGGCTACGCCCCAGATCCTTCGTCGAAGACGACCTGGTCCTGGGACTGAAGCAGCAAGGGCATCTCAAGCCCGAGTCCCCCTGGGAGGGACCATATGTGATTACAGAAGTAATCCCAGGCGGCGCCTATCGCCTCCAAGATTTAGAGACACGAGTCGCATACTCCAACCCCTAGAACGTCTGGCAGCTGCGATGCTTCTACCCTTAGTCGCTTTTTTCTTTTACCTTACAAATAAGGCTACTCAGCCAAGGCTACTTAGCCACACATTGTACTTCGTACTACCCTGGAAATAAATAAAGCTAAGTGCTCCGAAACTCTGTGTTTTTCTTTAATTTTTCGCAAATTAACCACTCGGGGGCTGTGCCACCCTATACACATCTGTTCTACAAACTAAAACGGGATATCCTGAGTAGCTGGCACACCAATCAAAAGCCTTGACAAAACATCAACCCAGTTGCAATGCACCTGACAGGTTGACAAGGGACTGAGATAAACACAAAGCCATGCTAACGAAAAGGAATCGCATAGTGCAACGCACTCACAAAACATACACGCTAACAAGCTCTTTTATACATCATCGTCAATCAATTATACACATCATATATATGAACTTTACAACATTGGTACAACTATGTGCAGGATACAAACTAAACTACTATTGCAGCAAGAGAACATTGGTCTGCTCCTCGAAGAAGTCGACGATCTCCTCTGCTGGGCGCTCCACTGGCTGGTAGTGTGGCACCATGTTCCAAGCAGAACCGACTGGCGGCACAGGTGGTCCAGCCGCAATTGCTGCAATGTCCACATCAGGCCTACGCAGTCGCACCACTGACAGAGCAGCCTTCGCACCAGCCACTAACTGTTGTTGTACACACTCGAGGACCGCACTCAAGTCATGGAATTTAGCGAGAAGGGCCAGCAGGCTCGATGGAACGACATCCAACGGGAACATCGTCTGGTAAATATTCTTCAAGCATGACTGCGACTTCTTCAAGAAATGAAGCACTCGCGACGCACGATCCTGCAGGGTCGCCAATGCGATTGCGTGATCATGATCTACCCAGAAGTACCCACTCGCCTAAAGCTGCTCTTGGGTCAGGTCATTCATGCGAATGGCAATTCGATCCTTCTCATCCTGCGGATGGCGTGCGCTGACAACTAGAAAAGGCAAAGGCAAAAACGAGAATAACGAACTACTGCGAGTGACTACAAGGAAACGACAGTAGGGAAGAAGACTGACATTTGAACTAGTCACCCAACTGCGTCACCTCCCCTAGGAGATACTGCTCTCGGGCGGCGGCTTTTTCTGCTTTCGACTTCCATACGTCATCATTTCCGTGGAGTACAGGCAATTCACGCTCCAATTGCTTCACGCGATCACGGAGTCGTGAGAGTAGAGAAAGCTCATCCACCCTTGAGCGCGGTGGTGCCAAAGTGTCATCAAGGGGCGGCGAATCCTGAGGCTCCCTCAAAGGATCACTCGACGTGCCCTACCACAAGTTAAGCAAGATAAAATAAGAGGACTAAGGCGAGGCATCAACAAAAGACTCGAGTGCATTCAAGATCAACAAAAGTATCAGTAGAAACACTCGCCAACATGCATGTTCTTGACAAAAGACATAATCTATTTAACTATTAAAATATGCGACTACTGAGGAGCGATTGGCTTCTTCGACTTTGACTTCGGTTTTGGGGGCCTCATTGAGTCTGTGGTAGTATCAGATGCCACAGACTTCCCGCCGGCCCCTAACGTCGCAGCCCTCACAGCTTTCTTGGTGTGCTGAAGCTCCTTAGAGTACTTCGCAACTGTATTGATCAACAGCGGGCCATACTTGCTACAAGTAGTTGCGAAGGGAGCAAACACTACCTGCTGGCCATCAGCGCTGGCAGGCATCGCCTTGGAGACCGCCACAGGATCAACTTCGACTCCATGGGCTTGAACCATGGAGAGTGACATCGAAGCGCCTGCCGCACGGAGCGAGTTCTTGAAGCTTGTAGGGATGCCCCCAGCAAGAGACTCCACCAGCTCGTCCATATTCTCGATCAGGTCAGCCTTGGGCGCCAGCTCTTCCCGGAGGTGACTGAGCATGCCCTTGGCCTTGGAGAGCATCCCTTGAACGGCAGCGGTGTGGTCCTCGACTGCTGAAAGAGCACCCGCCAAAGCATCGTCATGGCGGAGGGCCTGAGGGTCAAATCTCAAATCGCTAGCACCTATACAGAACCCACGCATGGGCACGAAGGTCAGCACTAACGACAAATTCGAAAAAAGAACAATAATGAAATTCAGACAAGGTACCTGAGAGAGCCTTGGCAATCGAGAAAAGTTGTTCCTCAAACAACTTCTCTCTAGCCACGACGGAGGTGCGCAGATCCTCTTCCTGTTTCCGCGACTCGTCGCGTGCTGCGATTGCCTCATCGGGACTCTTGACCGCTGGGGCAAGCGCCTTTTCAAGGGAAGCGGTGTCGCGGAGGAGTGCATTATGCTCAGCTACGATACAAATAAAGATAGGCTATCAGCCGGATGTATCACAAGGAGGACGAAGAAGAAGCAAGACACTTACTTTCAACTACGCGATGGCGAGTGTCCAGCATTGCATGCTGGCGACCCATCGCAAGAACTTGCTCTGCTAAACGAGCGGCTTCCTTCACAATAAGCTACGACAGGAAAAAAACAGCAAAGGATAAGAAAGATCATAGAAGATGGTACATTCGACTGCAAAATAGAGGAAATAAATACTACACTTACATCATCCTCCAAAGACTCCGAAGCCGATGGATTCGCAGTCGTCCGGATAACCATCTAGTGCTCGACATCATTGGGAGAACTCGATGAATTATGGCCAGAGTGAGCCACCAATGGAGGAGAAGGAGTGCGCTCAGCCACTTTCTTGGCTTCGGAGGTCGCGACCTAAGATTCTTTCAAAAATTGTACGTCGCCAGAAGATGACGATGCTTGCTGACTGCAAAATAAAACCAATATCAAGGAAGGACAAATCCAAAGAAGAACCAAAAGGAAGATTCGAACACTTACCAATCAAAATTGTCAAAATCGAAGGAAGGGTCCCCCGACTCTGACGACGACTCCTTCGGCAGTCGCATCTTCTTGCGGGGAGGTGGCACCATGGTACTCACAGGAACGGCAGGTATCGGCGATTCAACACCAAGAGCTGCACCTTCTGGAGTCGAAGGAGACGGCGCATCCGAATCCTCGCTGCGCGAATGCTTGCGAGTGTTCGGACCACTCGACTCAGGGGCTTCATCCTCCACATCAGATGGGACGGTCGACTCCGACTCGTCCTCTTCCAAGGCTTCACGAGGAATAACCCCCTCGGGAAGAGGGGGCATACAGGGCGACACCGACCAATCCTGCATACAAAAAACAATTTAGCACAAAGTCAAGAAACAACAAAGAAGCAATCGAAAAACAAAGCTACTACGTAGCACAACTGTACCTCAAGACGAGGGTTAGCAGCATCGAACGGAGGAACATCTGGTTCACTGGGGAGCACATCCTTGACAGTGTACTTGGTGACCAGTCGCACCCTCTTATCTACCTCACTCGTGGACATGTCATCGGCAGACACGCGAGTGACATCGTCCGTGCTAGTCCACTGGAACATAGGGTGGGCTCTAGCCTACAGGGGCTGGACGCGACGATGCAGCCATGTGCGAATGAGGGTGTAGCCTCCCTCCTCTTTGCCCGTGCGACTCTCGAGGTCGCAGACGCACTCGTATAGCACATCTGTCTCCGCGGATTCGCCGGGCATAATCACGTTCTTCCAGGAGCGCCTCCTCTTGCACGGAGTCGCAGGGTCGAAGGGTGCGAGTCCGTAGTGGTCTCCGTTGTCCTTCTAGTCGCAGACATAGAACCACTTGTCCCTCCACCCTTGGACGGACATCATCAGCTTGATGTCGAAGTACGTAATGGAGGGATCGACGTGGATACCGCAGCCGCCTACATCGTAGAGTATGGAGCCAGACGCCGATTGGCGCTTCAAATTAAAGAGGCCCTTGAAGAGGCTGAAGTGCGGCTCGATTCCGTGCCAGCACTCGCAGAGAGTAATGTAGCAAGCTACATGGAGGATGGAGTTTGGGGACAGCTGATGGAGCTGAAGCCCGTAAAAACAGAGAAGGCCCCTGAAGAAAGGATGTAGGGGCAACAAGAGACCGCGGATGATGAACGCTAGGAACATCACCCGAAAGACAGCAGGAGGAGAGGGGATTACCTCGCTGCCAGGGACGAGCGCGTCCGCGACCGCGGAAGACAAAACTCTGTCCTGGCACAGAAGACGAAGCTCAGAAGACTTTATCATAGATGCACACCACGCACCGTTCGTGACGCGAGTGCCCGTGCCCTTCTTCTTTCCAGCGGCGGCGGTGCTGGTACCCGCAGTAGCGGAGCAACCCTTCTTCTTCATCGCAGCCGCGGCAGCAGCGGAATCAGCCGCGGTACCTTCCTTTTTCTTCCCCATTCCACGGCGGCGATGTGACCGGAGGAAGTAGCTGGGAAATACGCGGAGCTGGTCTAGTGCCGCGAAGGAAAGGAGCGCAAAGAAGCAGAGGATCATCGGCAATGGCGATTGAGGGAAAGGCAGAGAAGAAGCAGATGTGAAATTTACCATCGCCGCATCGCTACTTAACCCCCTGGAAGATGCAATCCAACGGCTAAGAAAAACCCTATCAGACGCGTGGCGTTCATCGTGCTCGACACGTGGAGGACCTGAAGCACGAATCGTCCCCCACTACCCCCATTACGAGCGGAAATCAGGAAGGCGCAGTTAAAACAAAGATTACGCACACTCGGTCAAATCAGAGTCAGAAAATGGGACCCACCGCTCGTCACGTCCCGTCAAACTCGCTCACGTGGGCAAACTGAGGTCATGGATTGTCAGCACTAACGTCATCAAAAGCTACATAGCAGAAGACTTCGACTACTTTAGTCCTTGCTCGAGTCTTCGACTCCACCAAGCACTCGAGGGCTACTCCCATAGGGAACACTAGTAATGCACCCTATGATTTTTCTTCTTTTTTTTAAAGGAACATGGACAATCAAAGCAAACCCAACCACTCGAAGCACGATACGACTATGGACATGGGTTACTCCCATAGGGAACGCCGGAAGCAAATTCGACTGAAACAAGCAAACAAAAGATGACAGCAGTCGCAAAAGTTCTTTAGTCCCTGCCTGAGTCTTCGACTCAACCAGGCACTCGGGGGCTACTCCCATAGGGAGCGCTGGTCGTGCACCCTATGATTATTTGTACATCATACTGTTTGTTGATGACATCCACACTCGAAGCTTATGGTGACACCGCCTCACAACATTGCCCTACAAAGAGATTGCGTCTCCTGGGTCACCCGAATGATCTCTGCGATGGCAAAATTCGGATGTCGCGCTTGCAGCGTGAAGATAAGACCTGAATAAGGCCTAGCAACGCATTTTCTGCGCACTACCAGAAATATATTCGTGCCAACAGGTACGATGAACATGCCTTGACGGACGCGTCGAGTGCTCACACCCATATACTGGAATTCGACTCATGTAAGACCTCCGCAGCTTGAGTCGAATTACACCAGAATTTTTCCAGATTCGAGTTCGGGGACTCGAGTTCGAGTAGATGGCGTTGTTTTACCCTAAGGTAGTTAACTGATACTGATACATTGGTTAAATGAGTCACGCACATCAACAATCCTAATGACACAGGCAGAATAGTCGAAAAACATACTCAGTCATGCACTCGAAAGGATTCATAAAGTCTCCATTCGAATCTGCGATTCCACTGGACACTCGGGGGCTACTGACATGGGTATACCCTACATGTACTCGAGCTTGGTATATACGGCCTGAATACGTAGAGGCCCACGGTGTCGCCAAGGCCCAAATGGAGACTCGAGTAACCTACAGACTCTTGATTGCTTGAAGAACAAGAAAAAGCTAAAGATAGAAATTTCAAAGGGGAAAACCCTAACCTGTAACCGACTCGACCTACTACCTGAGACCTATCCTATCTATATAAAGGCTAGGAGGGGGCGGCGAGGAGGACACCCACAACCCTAGTTTCCATAACCCTCGCCAGATTGCATCTGCGCACCATTGTAATCCTTGATTTCTTTGATAATTCCACGAGCAGACAAGCAGGAGTAGGGACCTCTGCGAGGCCTAAACCTGGGTAAATCTTCGAGTCCCCTGTGTGCTTGTTTGCTAGCCGATAGATGTCTCCAACGCTCCCTCCTTCTCCAAAATCCAAGTCCATGACAATGGGCATTAATGAGTTAAACCCTCGTCACGTACACTTGCTGATCTCAAGATCGTGATGAAGTCCAGCAGGTCCGACTCCAGCACGTCCATCAGATCCAGCTCCAGCAAGTCCAGAACCACCAAGTCCAGCACCGCAAAGCAGCGGTGCATCTGTGATCGCACACACGTCCGGTACCCCGACAACCTCCGTCCCTCGCTCCAGCAAAGCAGCGGAAGCAGCAACTCCTTTCCAGATAAAGCCACCGGGAACATGTATCTCGCTAATCCGAGACCATGGGAAATAACTAGAGGGGAGAGAGATCCTTCACGAGGAGGTTTATTTTGTGAGGAGGAGAGGGGGGCCTTTTATAGGGAAGAGGGGGCAACCAAGGGCCATGGTGTGGAAGCCATGGTGGTTCCCCCACCTCTTCCATCATTCATGTGGTGGATGCTCTACTCACATAAATAAGCCTCCACTCACACTTCCACTCACATGCATTAAATTTCCACCAAATTTAATGCAAGCTCTCATTAAATAAAAATATTTTATTTATTTTATTCAGAATTTTCTTAATTACTTTAATTAACAAACATTCACATAAAACCCCCTGCAACATTTCAATATCAAATGCAAAACCAGTTTCTACAATTTCACCCGAAACAATTCCGGTTTTCATCGAAATGATTCTAGCACTTTATTAATCTTTATCTGAAACATATTTGCTCCTAAATGGTGTCGGTATCCCTTAAGTGCATCACCCTACGGTTCGCGAATAATGCAGACATGATCGAGACCCCTCTCCGATCAATAATCATCAGCGGGACCTGGAGATCCATATTGACTCCCACATATTCAACGATGACTCTTATGATCATGTGAACCTTTAACGTCGTAATTAAATCCCTTTGTCTCGCGATATATTACATGTCCGAGATTTTCTCATCGGCATCCAAAAAACTAGTTTGATCTCGTTACCGACATGCACCCTTTTCTCGTTCCCGTGATATAGCATTCTAGTGATCACATCACTTGCTTGTAAGCTATTTCAATGTGATATCATCGAGAGGGCCCAGAGTATATCTATAAGTCATTGGGATGAACAAATCACACTCTTGATCCATGAGCCTCAACATAACACCTTCGTAGCACTGAACCCACCTTTATAGTCACCCTGTTATGGTGTGACGTTTGATGTTATCAAGATACTCTTTTGGTGTTAGCAATTAAGATGATCTCATGGTCTAAGGACTAAGATTACTTCATATGATGTTATAGCAACATAAACATAATGAATTGGATCGTAATGCTATACTTCAGATGAATGTTCATCGCATCATTCCACCAATGTTGTGACCTTGTTATTAACAACATCCAATGTCCATGATCAGGAAACCTTGATCATCTTGTTAATCAACGAGCTATTTTATATGAGAGGCATTACTAGGAACTTTGTATTTTGTTTATTAAACACACATGTATTAACGTTTCCAATTAATAAAATTATAGCATGCAAAATAAACATTTATCATAAACATGGAATAAGATAATAACCAATTTATTATTGCCTCTCGGGCATATTCCCTTCAGTCTCCCACTTGCACTAGAGTCAATAATCTAGTTTGAAAAACTTTGCGTATTGAACACCTATGGCTTTCTAGTGTTGCATATACACGATTTCTAGTGGTTAACATAATCTCCGGCTCTGATAGTTTCAGGTCCGTGTGTATCTGCATGTCTTTGCGTCTCTACGTATCACTCATTCTCAAATGAGATGGCATTGTATAAATTTGGTCCTTTGGTGAGATCTTTAGTTTGTTCGGGTTAAAAATATGTTGATATTATTTTCATACAATATATCTTCATAGTATTATCCCACTTTGAGCCACACCTAGTTTGATAACAAACTACTTAACACAAATGCCCTCCTTGCAGTCATATACTTAGCATTTTGTTATAGTATCCGTCACAATGTCTCAACTTTGGAACTATCCAAATCCCTCATGGAACATCCTTTCCATTATATTGTGCCACCCATAGTCTAAATTGAGATAAATTGAATTTGTATCTTGTGACAAAACTAGTATCAATGTAACACTTTACAATGAACTACCTTTAACTATTTGTCACTTATACATGATATATTCTTAGTTCTTCCAAAGCTTATAAGAATATCTTTACTATCGCCCAATGATCATCTTATGAATCATTCTGGTATCTGCTCATAACATTTAGAGCATAGGACATATCTGGATATATACATATCATGGTATAATCGATCAAAATATTCATGTGATTATACTCACCAAGTGTTGAAGCACTTGAATCTTGATACAATCCTTTCCATGCAGAAAGAACCTTTCTTGTTGTTTCCATATTGAGCCCTTTCAATATCTCATATATGTATGTCTGGCATAACCATATTAGCTCCTCAATCTATCCATATAGACATTGATGCCAAATATTCTGGTTTTGCCCAAGTCTTTCATTGAAATCCTATTTTAATGAAATTATTAACTTGTGTCTATAAAAGATACATCATTTCCAATCAACAATATGTACTCTGCATAATGTATTGGAAATTTGTCTTAGCGCTCGCACTTAATTTCTTGCAAATGCAATCATCTTCATCGTCTCTAATGAAATTAAACTCCTTTAACATTTTCATCATGGTGAAGATTCCAACTCCGCTATGCTCATTTCAACTATTGAAGTTTGCATGCCCTTTTAGCAACCTTTGAATTAACAAAACCCTTCGGACTGTGTCATGTACACGTCCTAGGTAACCATTATATTAGAAGAACCTTGTTTTTTATTCAACTACCATATACCAAATTATATGTAGTGGTTGCTACATTAATCCGTCAAGACTAAATATCGCTATGAAAGATCAAATCTTGAAATAGTCAACTCCTTGAACATTGCCGTAAACTTCTTTCCGACATGTCGACTATCTCATAGATATTAAACATCCATGTCTATTTCTTCATAGATCCAAACACAACCGAGAGGCTTCACGCCTTTCCGGAGGGTCTTCCAAGTTCAGAAACTTGATTTCTCGTGTATGGATACTATCACGGATTCTATGACTTCTTAGTCATTTTATGGAGTCAGGGCCCATGATCGCAGTCGGTTCATCATTGTCAAAACAATAATGACTTATGTTTCAATCTTATTATTTGATTCTTACCGACCCACATGGTTAAATAAGAACTCTAATCTCCAAGATCATACCCTTTGTAATCACGGGAGCCATGAGCATTGTGGCCGCCACCAGGACACTTTCCGGCGCTGCGCTACTTAGCACATATAGCTAAGGTTCAACAACCTTATCAAAGTTCTATTGTCCTCCCACTTAACTTTTCACGAAAAATTCCTTCTCAAGAAACTTGACGTTTTAAGCGACAAACTCTTTTGTCCTCAGTGTTCTGGAGGAATTCCCAACAAATTCTTTGGGATAACCTACAAAGATGTGATTATCTGACTTTGGTTGTAAATATTTACTTATGCATAGCATACCAAAATTTAAGAAAAGACAATTAAGGTTTTATCCCAAACCATAACTCATATGGTGTCATTTCAAGGGATCACGATGGTGCTCTTTTCAGTGTAAAAGCGGTAGTGTCTAAAGCTTTAATCCTTAAAACATAATGGCAGTTTTATAAATGACACCATTGATCTTACCATGTCAAACAAGGTTTGATTTGATCTCTCGAACATACCATACTCTTGTGGTTTATCGGGAAATGCAAATTCATGGAACAATTCCTGAAATCTTAGGTGTTTTGCTAAACCTGTAACTCAAATATCTTCATTTATGATCAAATCATAAACTCTTTTATTTTCTTTTTACAATGATTTTTCACTTAATCTTGAAAGTCTTTGAACAATTTTCAAATGTTTTATACTTCTTCCTTATTAAGTAAATATATAGATATATTCACTTAATTTTCTGGAGAAAGCATATGAGCAAAAAGATCCATCGCATATGGCTACACATAATGGACTATATACATCAGCATGCATAATATCCTATAAGTTAGTCATCTGTTCCTCTTTGGCCTATGGACGGAGTTTCAATTATCTTGAGGAAAGTTTCACAAGCGTCAATTGATCAAAATCAAAAGACTCCAAAAATCCATCAACATGGAGTTTCTTCATGTTTACTTTCCAATATAATTCAAACAGCGATGTTACTTCATAAGTGGTCTTCCAATATTTGTCTTACGGCATTTTAGCAATAATGTTTATGGATGTGATTTCTCCAACTAGACTTGTAAAATTTCATCCATCCATTATGGAATATTGTAATTACTTGAACAACCATTGTTCTCGTAGTACCAGAACAAAATAACAATTATTAAAACAAATCTTGAAGGCTAGGTTTGATGACAACGAAAACACAATAACACTTTATTTGTTTTTCATGAACATCATCACTTATTCTTTTGCCAGTTACTTAGGCCATTGCAGTTCATGAATTGTGTTGTTCTGTATGACACTTCACACCAACCAATTCGGTATCCAATACCGGTATCCAATACCTCAGAACCAAATTGTTTAACAAGCAAGGAATACAACCATAACATGTATATCTTCTATATACCTAAGTTGGACATCTCCAACCTTTTCTTTTCTACCAAATGTTTATAGATTCTCTTTCAGCAATTCCTTTTCTTTTAAAAGAATCTATCAACATCAATAGTGGTGTCATTCACATGACACATAGTACAAAGTGTATATAGTCAAATACTAATACCTTTGGACTTGCACTTTGAAGTGGATCACCATCATCAAATGTTTGGTGTTCTTTAAAAAATCCATTCTTTAGTAATCTATTAGTGTAGTAAACATTTTACTTACATCTTCTATTCATTCTTATCATGACAACTTTCATGATCAAGCTACTATAGCCTATAAGGAAGAATCGCGAGTATAATGTTAGTTCCAAAGCCTTTTTGGGAGATCCGGATGCCTAGCATCTCCATCCTTCACAAATTCTCATACAATATGAGAACATGTATTTTGCTAAATTATACTCTATCATAATGCAACCAAAAACATTGTTTCAGATATCACAATATCTTTCACACATGATGGTTTCTGAAACAATTTTTAGCTCCTAGATAATCTTGATATTAAAACAACTTTTGAATATCAATAATCATGGAGGCAAATATGATACTTTAGATACTAACATTGGAATTATTACTCTTGATTTAATACTACTTATTAAACTTCATGGAGTAAATAGAGTTTGCTGAAAGTTTGCAATAGGACTTATAAACTTTAAATTGACATTCAAAACAATACGATACCAGTTCGTAAAGTAAATATCCAGATTTCTATAGTTCTATTATCTGAATTAAAACTAAGAATAAGGTAGTGAACAGATGCCAATGACTACAACAAATTATGCAAATTTACTTCAATTTAGTTTATGACAAATTGAGTTCGACTAATCCAAATTAGAAATGAACTCCCACTCAAAAACGACATCCCTCATGCCCTTTTGGTGATTACATGAACCAAATCCACTACACCAAGTCCGATCATCACGTGAGTCGGTGTAGCTTCAAAGGAGAGCATCAATATGGGCATCACATCCACTACATGACTCATGCTTAACCTTTCGGTCAGTGTTCCGAGGCCATGTCTGCACATGCTAGGCTCGCCAAGTAAGAACCTTAGTACTCGCGTGTGTAAAACTGTCTTACACCCATTGTATGAAAGAGTAGAGTCGAGTAAACCCAATCATCACATGATGTCTCGAAACACGATCCATAGAATGGTGCATACTTAAGGAAGAACACATTTTATCTTGATATTTAAATGAGGGATCATCTTATAATGCTACTAAAAGCGCCAAACTAGCAATATAAGATGCAAACATCTAATGTGTAAAGTGGGATGATATAGTCCATGCATTTGATCTTTATCATATGCATGATGGTATGATCTCTATCATTCCTTTGTGTTGGGGGGATACCCCCGGGTAGGGTCACGCCGGGGTATAAAGGCCGAGTTAGCCGAGGTTCGCCAAGGTCAAAGCGGAAGCTGGCTAGGCCACCTCAAGGCAGGCCGAATCACGGAGTAACCTGGACCGGGGGCGTCCACCTAACTTGGTCTCAACCGACTTAAGCCGTAAGTCGGAAGGATGTATCTAACTTTCATGTAGGAACGGGTGTGGCCGGATCAACTACGATCCGGGTCATGTCAAGCTTCTAGGAGAAGGAAGGAATCTCGCTGGTCAAAAGTAGCCCAGTACGCACGGCATTAGCGAAGCGGACAGAGGGAGAACCAGCGAGGCATGGCCGACTAAGGTGACGAAGCCAATGTCGGGTGACGCAGGCGCCGCAGAGGCTCACGTAGCCTCTGCATGGATGACGCGGGGGAAAAGTAACCCGGTCGGCTTACTATTTTGGGAGGAGGCATATTCCCTGGAATATGCCTCCACGTATGCCCTAAGTGGAGACCTAGCCACCCCTATATAAGGAGGGCTAGGGCCTATGTAGAAAGAAAAGGTTCTACGGGTTGGTCTTGTACGGGTTAACTAGTGGCGAGAGTAAGAGAGTCCCTTCTTCCTCCTCTCCCCAAGACAGCTCTAGGAGAACTTGTAAACCTTGGATGTGAATCAAATATAACTTATGTGTGAGGAATCACTTCACTATCCCTCCCTGGATTCCCCTAGTGCATATTAGTACCCACCTTTAGCCTATCCATGGCATCTGCCGTGACACCACCACGACAGTTGGCACCCACCGTGGGGCTAGCGGCCCTAGCAGGGGTCAAGATCCGCACGGGAAACCTCATCGGCACCGGCGAACACATCGTCTCTGGGCTCGTTCAGCGCTTTGGAGCGCTAGACTTTGTCAGCGACAATGCTGGCTGCTTCGGCACGCGCCTGCTTCCGTGCAACGGCCTCTTCGTGAAGCTCGGCGCGCACAAGGTCTACGTTGCTGTCGATGTGTCGTGCATTCATCCGCGGCACGGCGTCGAGGCAAGGGAGCCACCCCTTAGCGTGGTTCACGGGGCGCGTATCACTCACTCCCCAGACCGTGCTGAGGTGATGATGACTGCGCCAGGTGCAGGCGCAAGCAAGGATCCGGCACCAGATCCGGAGGTAACGCCTAAGGCACCGAGGAAAGGTAGAGGTCCTCCACTAGAGGGGCCTGAGAATGTGCTGTAGGAAGCGATGGATATCTTAGCAAACCCTGTAGTAGCAGCAATAGATCCGACACAGGCACATGCCGAGCTAGAGGAAACTAGGCAAAAAATACTAGAGGGTGCGAAAAAGATAGCCGTGGCTCACCAGTCGTTGAACATGACGCTGCATGAGTACGCAAAGGCAAACAAAGTTGATGCTGTAAAAGTAAAGGGGAGAAACCTCATAAGCGAAATGAATAGAGAGGGTGATACTAGGATTGAGGAGTCAGAGAACTGTTTGTCCGTGGGGCTTCCGAGGTATAGTACCCCGGCTAAGAACCTTAGGGCAGCAGACGCTGCTGCATCCAAGTTAGAGGGTCTAATGGGTGAGGCCCGTCAGAGACAGCAAGATAGGGTTAATGACTTGGTTCAGATCGCGAATAGGCAAAATGAGGAATTGCTCAGGGCTAACCCGGAGAGAGCTGGGGCCTCCAAGATCGTTCATTCGGCGGTGGGTAACCCGGAGAAATCTGCTGGAGCCGCATCGTCTCCTCATGGTGGTCCTAGGAAAGAAGAAGTAGTAATCTCGGCCAGAAGAAACAAGCAGATCGTCCCATATGACCCGACGAGGGCAGGGAAAGGAAAAGAAGTACAGAAAAATGATGATCGACAAAGTGTGAGCCGAGGTGAAGCTGGCCGAAGTAACCGCGACCAAGGTAATGCCCGTCAAGGAAATGCTGTAAACGGCAACGCCGGACAGCGAAACTCGGCAGGAGCAGGACAACCGCAGCAGCGGAATATACCAAGGCAAGAGCAAAGTGCCGGCCGAGGTATGCAACAGAGAGCTGCTCCACGAGAGCAAGACCGATATAATGATGGAGATTCGGAAATGGTGAACACAGGATACCCAAGACCGGACTATCATGTGATAGGGTCAAATTGGGAAGCAGGGATTTGATGCCTGATGATGCCAGGTTGAAACTGGATCGACTATATAGGTCGGAATAGATCGAATGTCAAGGTCCACCGGGTCCTGCGTGTTTTGGGCCCCGGATCATGAAGGAGCCTCCAGTACCTAACTTCCAGTTGCCCAGAGGCACAAAGACGTATGACGGCAGTACCAAGCAGGAGGATTGGTTGATAAACTATGCTACAGCTGTGAAGATTGCTACAGGCAACTTGAGATGGGCTGTGAGATACGTACCCCAAATGTTGGAGGGGCCAGCAAGGGTATGGCTGAACAATTTGCCGCCCGGAAGTATTAACTACTGGATCAATTTTGAGGAAATGTTTATCAGCAATTTCTCAAGTACGTATCAGAGGCCAAATAGGCCACAGACCCTAGCTATGTGTAAGCAGAGACCGAACGAGATGGACCGAGAGTTTTTAACCTGGTGGTGTACCGTGAGAAACTCGTGTGAGGGTGTGATAGAGTCACATGCCATAGCGTGGTTTGTGCAAGGGTGCAGATATGCAAGCGAGCTGTGGTAGAAGTTGCAAAGGAAAATTCCAACCACATTGGCAAAGATGATCCGGATTGCTGATTCGTATGCTTTGGGTGATCCGACTCAACCCAGGCTCGTGTCAAACGAGTCAAATGAGGAATACTACCAGAGAGATGGAGCCGAATCATCCTGGAGGAATGATTACAGAGGAAAAAGAAGAGATGACAGACCGGATCACCGGTACAGTTCACAACAAGTTGCAGCTGAGAATCAAGATCAGCTCGGAGTAGGAGGCAATCAACGTCAGAAAATTAGAGGGGGACAATGGACACCAAGAAATAATGGCAAGAAAACTTGGACGCCAGAGTAGAAGAAACAGTGGCAACAAAAGAAGGACCGTCCGAGGTACACTTATGAGTCGATGTTGGATCAGCCGTGTAAATTTCACACTCCAAATCCGAGTAACCCAGTGGGTCATACGATGACGCAATGTGAGTGGATGCGTAAAATAGAACAAGGTGGTTCGGGGAATGCTCAGGCACCCCGGAATGATCAACCTCGGCAGGAGTTACCCCGGCAACAATTGCTCTCCAGAGCGAACACGCAACAGCTAATGTTGCCTCCCCCTCCATCGAGGTATGATAACCATGAGAGAAGGGATGCAGTGCATCAGGTAGAAAACCAGCATCAGCCGGATCAGAGGTACCCCGGAAATGAGGGGAGGAATGAGTACAGAGAGCATCATCAGAGTTACTTTGTATTTACCACTGAGGAAACAGATAGAAAGAGCTTGCAGCACCGACATATGGAGGTGAATGCGGTAATGCCAGCAGTGACGAGGTATATGCCTTGGTCGGACCAGGAAATCACCTGGAGCATTAAAGATCATCCCAAGCTTATGCCAAGCCCTGGTTCGTATGCGTTAGTGCTGCATCCAACATTCATTGGGCCTAACATCAATGTAAGGTTCTCCAAGGTACTGATTGACAATGGCAGTAGCATTAACATCATGTATTCGGATACAATGCGCAAGTTAGGTATCTCAGAGAACATGCTCCAGGCTACAACGACAACTTTCCATGGTATTGTGCCCGGCATTTCTTGTGAGCCCATAGGCAAGGTCCGGGTTGACGTATTGTTTGGCACAAGAGATAACTACTGAACTGAGAATTTGGAGTTTGAAGTGGTGAACTTGGAAAGTGCGTATCATGCATTACTCGGAAGACCAGCACTGAACAAGTTCATGGCAAGTTGTCACATCAGCTACTTGAAGGTGAAGTTGCCCGGGCCAAACGGAGTGATTACTACTGCTGGAGATTTCCGACGTTCCATTGAGTGTGCGTCGGCCGGGTCTAACCTAGCCGAGTCACTCATGATCGCGCAAGAGAAAAGAAAAATCCAAGAGGTGGCGGCATTGGCTCAGTCCGCGCAGCAGTATATGCCGGCGCTGAGTAACCCGCATGGAAGTGTCTCGTTCCAAGCCATGAAAGCTAACAAGAAGGTGCCTGTTGATGATATGTTCCCAGAGCGCACCGTAACAATTGGTGCCGGGTTAAATGACAAATAGGAAAGCGATCTCGTCAACTTCCTCCGTGAGAATCGAGACATTTTTTCTTCGTCCACACAGGACTTGCAAGGTGTTCCGAGGGAGTTGGCCGAGCACTCTTTGAATGTGAGACCCGGAGCAAAGCCGGTGAAACAACCTCTCCGCCGCTTCGCCGAAGATAGGAGAAAATTCATCGAAGATGAGATAGCTCGGTTGTTGGCTGCAGGATTTATCATGGAAGTTCTTTACCCGGACTGGCTATCTAATCCAGTGCTCGTGGAGAAGAAGAAGGATGATCCGAATGTGGCAGTGGTTTGGCGTATGTGTATCGATTACACGAACCTGAACAAGGCGTGTCCAAAAGATCCATTTCCACTGCCAAGGATAGGTCAGGTCATAGACTCAACTGCTGGATGTGAACTGTTGTCATTCATTGATGCATATTCTGGTTCCCACTAGATACCTCTGAATCCGAATGATCAAATAAAGACTATGTTTATCACCCCATATGGGGCTTATTGCTATCGCACCATGCCATTTGGTTTACGTAATGCAGGAGCAACGTACCAAAGATGTATGCAAAAATGTTTGCACGACCAAATAGGTCAAAATGTACAAGTGTATGTGGATGATGTGGTTATCAAGACCAAGGAAAACAAAACACTCCTTGACGATATCAGGCAGATGTTCGTGAACTTAAGAAGGTTCCGGATGAAGCTTAACCCAGAAAAATGTACCTTCAGTGTCCCGGCTGGAAAATTACTCGGATTTCTTGTTTCCAGCCGAGGCATCGAAGTTCATCCAACTAAAATCTGGGCCATTGAGCGAATGGAACTGCCGAAGTGTCTTAACGATGTCCAGAAGTTCACTGGTTGCCTGTCATCGTTAAGTCGGTTTGTATGTCGGTTGGGAGAAAAGGCATTGCCTCTCTATCAACTCATGAAAAAGTCGGATAAGTTCGTTTGGACGCCGCAGACCAATGAAGCCTTTGCTCACTTAAAGAAGATGTTAGCCACTGCACCAGTGTTAGCCTCTCCACTATCAAAGGAGCCAATGCTGCTCTATATAGCCACAACCAACCGAGTTGTAAGTGCAGTAATTGTGGTAGAGCGATACGAAGAGGGTAAGTCAGTGCAAATGCCAGTATATTATCTGAGCGAGGTGTTGTCTGCCTCAAAGCAGAACTACCCACACTATCAGAAAGTGGCATATGGTGTGTATATGGCAGCTAAGAAGTTGAAGCATTACTTTGAGGAGCATCCCAACAAGGTAATATGTGAGGCTCCCATATCCGAGATAATGAGTAACAAGGATGCAAGTGGTAGAATCGCAAAATGGGCAATTGAACTAGCTCCCTATGCACCACAATATGACAGAAGAGAAGCAATCAAGTCTCAGGCTGTGGCCGACTTTTTTGTGGACTGGGCCGAGGTACAATACGAACCACCGCTACCAGATCCGAATTACTGGAGGATGCACTTTGACGGGTCTAAAACAAAAACCGGGCTAGGCGCCGGAATCGTACTTACCTCGCCAAAGAAGGACCAGCTGAAATATGTGCTGCAGATCCATTTTACTCCATCAAAAAATGTCGCTGAATATGAAGCACTTGTGCATGGGCTCAAAGTGGCAAAAGAAATTGGGATGCGTCGCATCCTATGCTTTGGCGACTCAGATTTGGTAATACAGCAAGTGTCGGGACTGTGGGACGCCCTTGATCCAAACATGGCACTGTACATATTTCATGTGCAGAAGATATCTGGTTACTTTGAGGGATGTGAATTTCACCATGTACCCCGGGTGGAAAATGAGGCTGCTGACGTACTTTTGAAGCTCGGATCAACCCGACAAGCGATTCCACCGGGGGTAGAATTGGAACACCTCAGAAAACCGTCTATCAGGCCGTCCCCAGAAACCGACTCAATTTACGTCCCGGAGGATACAGAATCCGGAGCCGTGCCCATGTACATTGACACGGGAGGTGGTGCGTGAAACCCGGGGACTGCCTCGGCGAGCCCGGGGACTGCTTCGCAGGACCCGGGGACTGCTCAGCGAGATCCGGTTGAAGTTATGCCGGTGGATCAGATGGAAATTGATGAGGACATGTTCCCTGTGCGAGCCATACCAGCTTGGGCACTGCCAATATTTCGATTCCTGAAAGATGGAACGTTACCCACTGAGGAGGTGCTATCCAGGCCAACTCAGAGGAGAGCAAAAGCGTACGCAATCATCAATTCCGAGCTATACAAAAGGAGTGTGACCAATGTCCTCCAGCGATGCGTTGACCCGGAAGAAGGGTTTGACATCCTCCGAGATATACATGAAGGGGAGTGCGGGCATCATGCCTCGTCCCGAGCCTTGGTGGCAAAAGTTTTCCGGCCTGGGTTCTACTGGCCAAATGCCTTAGAACAAGCAAAAGATCTGGTGAGAAAATGCAATGGTTGTAAGAGGTATGCTACCAAGACACATATGCCAATGTTTGAGCTCAACACCATACCAATCACCTGGCCATTTGCCGTGTGGTGTTTGGACATGGTGGGCCCGTTTAAACCAGCAAGGGGATATATGACTCACGTTTTGGTCATGGTGGAAAAATTTACAAAATGGATCGAGGTGAAGACAATAAGAAAGTGTGATGGAGCTACGGCCGTGACGTTTCTTAAAGACATCATCTTGAGATACGGTTATCTCATAACTGATAATGGCACAAACATTGCGGAAGGAGAATTTGCGTGTTTCTGCCGGGATAAGAAGATCCGGTTGGACGTTGCCTCGGTAGCCCACCCCGCTTTGAACGGACAAGTGGAAAGATCCAATGGATTAGTATTATCCGAGATAAAACCCCGGCTCATTGAACCGCTTCAAAGATCCGCGGGGTGCTGGATAGAAGAACTACCAGCGGTACTATGGAGTTTAAGAACAACTCCGAATCGATCAACAAGCTATACGCCATTCTTTCTGGTATATGGGACAGAAGCTGTATTACTAGCCGACACAGAGCATGATTCGCCTAGGGTCACCCACTACACAGAAGCCGAAGTGCAAGAAGCCCGACAAAATGATGTTGATCTGCTAGAAGAAGCGAGAGAATTGGCATTATCTAGATCCGCCATATATCAGCAAATCTCCAACGCTATCACAGCCGGAAAGTAAGCCCCCGAGTTTTCCGGGAAGGTGATCTGGTGCTCCGGTTGGTACAACGTACTGCTGGCATGCATAAATTATCTCCTCCATGGGAAGGGCCATTCATTGTGAGCAAAGGATTGCACAATGATTCTTATTATCTTAGATGGAAAGCCACGGGAAAAGAACAAGGCGGACAGGTCTAGCGAGGAATCTAAGCGTCCGTGGAATGTAGCTCTACTTCGTCCTTTCTACACTTAGCAGAGAAGTGTATGTATCCGAGTCTTCTCATATGTCGGTATGTATGCCGACAATGAGCTTATCAATGAGATGTTGGCACCTCGAGCAGTAACTCGGGGACTGCCTTAATAATATTTGTTGTCTTTTGTTATTTGTGCGTCAGCTGGAGTAAGTTGTTCTACTTAACTCGGATTAGTAGTGTGTGAGCACCAAAAACCCAAATCTTCGACTTGCTGCTGTCCAACCAGAATTGGCTTCATGGCAAGCAAGAGAACAAGTTTGGAATTGCGTAGCACATGAAAAACGACTAAGGAAAAGATCTTAATTGAGCCTACGTTTGTTCTTCGAACTAACCTTGTATGTTTTTATTTTATTATGCTGATTTATTTTCAGCTAAGCCTAAATGTTTCCTACTATTGTTAAGACATTTTTTGAAGCTCGGATTCATAAGTCGTAAAACCGAATCAAGGTAGACACGAGCCGAGCCAAAAGAATGGACGAACAAGAAAAGGAAACTCGGGGACTACGCCCAAGTTAATACGGCATAAAAACTTAGTAGCAAGATATCACATGTGTACTGGATACAATTCCACCCGGCATACCGGGGATCTGATAAACTTTAAAGTTTTTTCACTTAAGGAGCAGCAGGAGGAGAAAGTTTGGCGTCATCTTTGCTGTCTTCAATGTCTGAGGCATCGCCCTCTTCGTCCTCATCCGACCCATCTTCCATGTTCTCAGCATTTTCATCGCCGGCGGCTTCCAGGAAGCTCGGTCCCTTAGTCCATTCGTGAATGGGAGCATATTCGATGAGGCTATGGGCGCAAGCCTTGCGCCGAGCTACCCACTCCGGGTCACTAGTCCATTTGGATCCGGTGTGCATGCGCGTTAAGAGGTTGAGGTCGATCTTCTCGTACCACGTGAGTACGTAGTGAAGAACGGTCTCAGCTGCGGCGCGTCCAGCGGATTCCCTCCAAAGGTCGAGCTGGGTCTCGCACTCCATCAATTTTTCAACAAGAAGTGCGGTTCCCTCCGGAGTGTCTTCTGCAGGCCAAAACGTGTTGAAGACTTGGACTGCAGTGTCAAGGATATCCTTGCCATAGTTCTTGATGATTTCCACGCGAGATGACAGGCTGACCAGCAGGTCCTCCATGTCATAGGGAATCTCTTCAGCGTCAGGACCAACGGGAGTACCCCTCTCTCGGCGGAAATCAGCAACAGCAGCGCTCGCGATGGCAGTGCCCTCTGGAAATTTTCCTGAAAACGAGATAAGAGAAGCAGATAAAGAAAAGACATGTGAAGTAACCCGGAGAAATATGCCAGATAAGAGAAAGGAACTCACATGAAATATGGCTGAGGACCCGAGTCAACTCCCTGGTACAGTCATCACGTCTTTTGCGAAGCTGCACAAGTTTAGCATTCGCCAACTCAAGCTTGACGTCGGACTCCTAGAGAAGTTCTCGGTCCTTGGCAATTTGGAGGTTGAGGCGTTCGCGCTCCTCGGTACAGTCTTCGCCAGCCTTTTGGAGCTCGGATTGATGTTGTGCCTTCAATTTTTTCATCTCGGCTTTAAGCTTGGCGATCTCATCATCCTTGGTCTAGAGGAGGGAAAGCTCATCGTCTTTCTTTTTAAGCTTAGCCTGATGCTGCCCTGCTTGTTCGAGAAAATGCAGCATCATATCAGGCACGAGCACACTATCTTCTAGCGAAACTGAAATTGTTTGTCAACCCGGCAAAGCTGGGATATGAATGTTTGCCGAGCCAAGGAGGAAAGAAGATGAAAAGCATAAGCAAGGATGAGTAGATATAACTTACCCTTGATCTGATCCAGATTCTTCCTCATAAGCTTGTTCTCAGCCTCCACCCCAGCTGCGAAAACCGAATGATGGATTAGTTCGGAAGAAGAAGATGAAGGAAAATGGAGAAGTGTCAAGGAAGAAACTTACCCCGTTTCTCGTGTTCAGCGAGAAGTGCGTTATGCTTGGCGCGCAACATCTTATGAGTGTCGAGGAGACGCTGAAACTCAGCGCTCCGGCGGTTGGTGGTCACCTAGAAAGAATACAAAAATACAACTTAGCTTTGTGCATATTTGAAGTGTACAAAATTCGGGCCAGGTGGAACTTAACCTGGCTCTAGGTGTGTGTATATTCGAAGTGTACAAAATCCGGGCCAAGTGGAACTTAACCCGGCTCTAGGTGTGTGCATATTCGAAGTGTACAAAATCCGGGCCAAGTGGAACTTAACCCAGCTCTAGGTGTGTCCATATTCGAAGTGTACAAAATCCAGGCCAAGTGGAACTTAACCCGGCTCTAGGTGTGTGCATATTCGAAGTGTACAAAATCCAGGCCAAGTAGAACTTAACCCGGCTCTAGGTGTGTGCATATTCGAAGTGTACAAAATCCGGGCCAAGTGGAACTTAACCCGGCTCTAGGTGTGTGCATATTCAAAGTTATCACGGAGCTACGTTAGTTTTCTAAGGAGCATCCGGCCGAGTAACAAGTTACTCCCCCGGAGGCTCAGGGACTAATGGTTATGTCATCAATATCTACAACATGCTAAGGAAGTAACGTACCTCCATCATCCGACCCGCGAGGTTGATTGCCTTAGCGGCTGTGTTCATTTGAGTAGAAAATTCAGCAGGGCCGAACTTCTCCGGAATATCGTTGTTGTGGACGAACTCCGCCTTGTTCCAATTCATGACGAATTCGATTAGGCTTGGAGGGTACCGCTCGCCGATGGGCATATGGGGCACCACCAAGCCCTTCGCATGCACTTCCCTCCTCTCAACCAGGGCAAGGGCCGGGCTGGTGTGCAAAACCATCTGTTGCGCATCAGCTGGCTCGGCAGGGGCATCCTTCGGTGCTGCAGGCTTCTTGGGAAGCATGGATGCGAGAGTGTGTTGTACAACCTCGACAAACGCCGTCCTGGTGGCGTCAGGGGCCTTTTTGCCTTTGGGCTGCTGGGAGGAGGAAGTGGTTGAAGCAGATTTTCCCTTGGGAGCTGATTGGGTACTTTCTCGCCGAGACTGAGAAGTCTCGGACGAGGCGGAGGGGCTTGGCGCTGGTGCTCTTGCTGTTGGGCTTGGTGCTGCTGCCGCTCTTGCTGCTGGAGTTGGTGCTGCTGGTGGTGCTGAGGTAGTCTCGGTGGTAGCTGGTTGCGGCGGAGCCGAAGTTGTGGATGTCGCCGCCTCGGCTGGGCCAGTCTCCCCCGCTTCAAGGTTGCCCCCCTCTTGACGAGGTGGAGCAGAACCCGGAGCAGCCGCAGAACCCTCTAGAATAGGGCTCAGCGGGCGTGGCTCGTCGCCACGAGGGGGAGAAGGGCTAGGTCAGAGCGGCGAAGCAATGCCAGACCCACTCTGGGGGACCTCCACCATGGCCCTGCCGAATCAAACAATGTCGGATGAGTAACTAAAACAGTACAAGAGCAAGTAAGTGGCCGAGGGAAAAGTGTCTTACGCATCAGAGGTCAGGGGATCCTTAGGCTTCCGAGCCCTTCTTGCAGGGGCCTTGGTTGCAGGCTTGGAGGCAGTTTTGTCCCCGGACTTCTTTCGCCTTTTGGTAGGCTGAGAAGGTCCAGAGGAAGAAGTTGATGCAGCACCCCGCTTCTTCTTTGGTGCAACCGGAACAGGGTCACCCACGGCAAGGGGAGGGTCCTCATGGATTTGCCCACCGGGGTTGGCTGATGCCGGAAAAGCATAAGAAAGGGGGACAACGTCAAGAGCTTCCATCACCTCGACATCCGAGTCATCTTCATCATTGGGCCAATCTCTAATGGAAGAGAGTTTACTGGTGGGTCGCTTCGTAGAGTCGGTCATTGGAAGGAACATCTCCTGATCCGGCTCTTCCTCGTCCGAGGTCTCCCGGTTAGGCGCCCACTTAAGGGTGGGATCGGTGCCATCTTTGAGGGTCTGCTGAAGGAATAGCTAAGGAAAAGAACATACAACAGAGTTAAAAATACAACAACAACCGACATAAGGTTTAATTCGGAGAAAGTTTGTGGCACAAAACTTACCGCGGGAGGAAGCCTATCACGGCAAAAGTGCTCAATACCCCCACGTCCACTCAGAGGAGAAGTCCTTGTGGGTGGTGAAGAGAGCCTTGACCCGGCGATAGATCTCCGTGTTGCTCAACTCAAAGGACGAGGTCCGGTTGGGGTCGTGGCCCCGGCTCATGTGACACACTTTGTGAGTGCGCTTCTAGAGCGGGGAGATCCGGTTGCAGACGAACGTGATCATGGCATCCTCGTTGCGCAACCCGAGCTTCTTGAGTTCCGCGAACCTTTTATTTACCTGGTTTGCCAAGGCCGTGGGCTTCTTGGGGATGATGTCCCACAACTCCGGGTTAGGAGGACCCGGAGTATAGGGGGGCAGCCGGATCAAGTCTTTGGTGCCGGTGTTCCGGACATAAAAGAAAGTCCGGGCCCATCCCTTGCAGGACTCCAGCCCGGTGACTTAGGGGAAAACGGATAGCCTCCGGGGAGAGATGGACGCAGCCCCGAACTGCGTCAGCTGCTTGTCCTCCGGGTCAAGCTGACTGTTCGAAATGACGTTACGACGAAGGCCGAAAAAACGGATCCATAGCTCCCTCGTGGGCCATAATCCGGCATAGCCTTCGATCGTGGAGGCGAAAGCAGAGAAAGGTGATTGTGTTGGCAGGAAGGTGGTGCGGCTAGAGTTCGTAGGTATTCAACAAATCGTGGAAGAAATTGCTAATAGGAAAACCGAAAACCCCGCTAAAAGTGCGACAAGAACACCACATACTCACCCGGATTGGGTGAGGGGGCAAGTTCGGCGGAGGCGAGGAGCGCGGTGACTCTGGCGGGGATGCGCCTAGTGCGGTAGAACCAGTCCAGGTCATCCGGGCAGACCCAGGATCCAGCCAACGCACCATGGTCCGCCGTGGCTGCGTCTTCCTCCATCTCTTGATCGGCGACGGCGAGCTCCTCCTCTGTCATCTCGAGTTCGCTGCCCTCGCTGGCGCTAGCGGCGATGGGGGGCAGCGGCCTAGACTGACAGCGACCTGTGGCGGAGGAGGTGCGCAGCGGCGACGGCGACGCAGAGGCGCGTGGAAGCGGTGCGGCGGCGGAGCTGCTACTTAGAAGAGATGGTGGGGGCGTTGTCGCGGGAGAAGACGAAGAAGAGGAACTAGAGGCAGAGGGGCGCGGGAGGGGGAAAGACCTAAGGGGCACGCCCCTCCCTATTTAACCACTCCCTCGTCAGGGAAGTGGGATCGTGTTTTGCGGTTACGCCACACGGTGTCGCCATGTACACACCGGATTGGCCAATTAGAACCAGGCCACACGGAAGGTCACATGGCGCAGCAGATCCAATGACGCGACGTATTGATGCAGTTAACGAGGAGGCAGACAGGACGTGACACGCGCACAGTAACTCCTGACAATTACTGCAGCGGTTACTGTGGCTGGCCCTTAAAATGAGGCGATGTGATGATTAGCCTCCACGTGGGGAAGCATACGAGAGAAGGAAGAATGACCCGGATGAGAATGTGGTAACCCGGCCAGCAAGTGAAAACTTGGAATGTGCCAAGGGAAAGTAAATCCATAGAATCCGAGATAAGGTGGTAACCCGACCAGCAAGTGAAAACTTGGAATCTGCCAAGGGAAAGTAAATCCATAGGATCCGAGATAAGGAGGAAACTCAGAAATAAAATCCAGAGCTCAGTGAAATTGAACCTGTTGTGGCCTTAGCGGCCAAGGCAGCTAAGACCACACCAGCTTCGGGGACTAATGTTAGGGGGATACCCCCGGGTAGGGTCACGCCGGGGTATAAAGGCCGAGTTAGCCGAGGTTCGGCAAGGTCAAAGCGGATGCTGGCTGGGCCACCTCTAGGCAGGCCAAATCACGGAGTAACCCGGACCAGGGGGCGTCCACCTAACTTGGTCTCAACCGACTTAAGTCATAAGTCGGAAGGATGTATCTAACTTTCATGCAGGAACGGGTGTGGCCGGATCAACTATGATCCGGGTCATGTCAAGCTTCTAGGAGAAGGAAGGAATCTCGCTGGTCAAAAGTAGCCCCGGTACGCACGGCATGAGCGAAGCGGACAAAGGGAGGACCAGCGAGGCATGGCCGACAAAGGTGACGAAGCCAATGTCGGGTGACGCATGTGCCGCAGAGGCTCACGTAGCCTCTCCATGGATGACGCGGGGGAAAAGTAACCTGGTCGGCTTACTATTTTGGGAGGAGGCATATTCCCTGGAATATGCCTCCACGTATGCCCTAAGTGGAGATCTAGCCACCCCTATATAAGGAGGGCTAGGGCCTCTGTAGAAAGAAAAGGTTCTACGGGTTGGTCTTGTACAGGTTAACTAGTGGCGAGAGTAAGAGAGTCCCTTCTTCCTCCTCTCCCCAAGATAGCTCTAGGAGCACTTGTAAACCTTGGAAGTGAATCAAATATAACTTCTGTGTGAGGAATCACCTCACTATCCCTCCCTGGATTCCCCTAGTGCATATTAGTCCCCACCTTTAGCCTATCCATGGCATCTACCGTGACACCACCACGACACTTTGTGTGTAAGGCCAAGGTCTATGGACCTTACACGTTAGGTGTGTTGTAAGTGTATCTATCATATATCTACTAACAACATTACCATATCATGACACTAGCCCAGCAACGATCTAACATAGACTCCTCTAATTTATCCATGGCAAGTTTTATGTGGCTTAGGGCTTTCGGAGATAGAACTGGTCTTACCTACGAACATGGAACCACAAAGAGGATTACCAAGTTATTAGCAACTCGTTGTAAATCAGATATTGACTATAGTAGGAGAGATAGACACCCGCCAGCCACTTATGCAAAACTAGTTGCATGTCAGTCGTGGAACCGGTCTCATGTGCGATGACATGTAAGGTTGGTCCGGGCCGCTTCATCCCACTATGCCACCAATATCCAAAATACATAGAAGATGAAATAACATGATCATCATCGCCCACATATAAACATATGTGTACTACCCGTGCAAAGCACCTACCCATAGATCAGGCTCTGATACCACTGTTGGGTTCGCAATATAGAAAACAAAAAATTTCCTACGATGGGAACTATCGCAAAGATCTATCTATTAGATACAAGCAACGGGTGGATATACATCCATAGAGAAATTACCCTCGAAGACAACAAAGCTTTGTTAAAAAGATGGAACTCGTGGATGATGTAGTCATACACTTGCCGATCTCAAGATTGTGATGAAGTTTAGCAGGTCCAGCTCCAGCACGTCAATCAGATCTAGCTCCAGCAAGTCCAGCCCCACCAAGTCCAGCACCGCAAAGCAGCAGTGCATCCGTGATTGCACACACATCCAGTACCCCGACAACCTCCGTCCCTTGCTCCAGGAAAGCAGCGGAATCAGCAACTCCTTTCCAGATAAAGCCACCAGGAACATGTATCTCGCTAATCCGAGACCATGGGGAATAACTAGAGGGTGAGAGAGGTCCTTCACGAGGAGGTGTATTTTGTGAGGAGGAGAGGGGGCAACCAAGGGCCATGGCATGGCAGCCATGGTGGTGCCCGCACCTCTTCCATCATTCATGTGGTGGATGCTCCACTCACATAAATAAGCCTCCACTCACACTTCCACTCACATAAATTTCCACCAAATTTAATGCAAGCTCTCATTAAATAAAACTATTTATTTTATTTTATTCAGAATTTTGTTAATTACTTTAATTAACAAACATTCATACAAAACCCCCTGCAACATTTCAATATCACATGTAGAACTAGTTTCTGCAATTTCACCCGAAACAATTTCGGTTTTCATCGAAATGATTCTAGCATGATGTCAGTATCCGTTAAGTGTGTCACCCTACAGTTCTTGAATAATGCAGACATGATCGAGACCCCTCTCCTATGAATAATTAACAGCGGGACCTGGAGATCCATATTGACTCCCACATATTCAACGATGACTCTTGTGATCGTGTGAACCTTTAACGTCATAATTATATCCCTTTGTCTCGCATTATATTACATGCCCGAGATTCGATCATCGGCATCCAAATACCAAGTTTGATCTCATTACCAACATGCACTCTTTTCTCGTTCCCGTGATATAACACTCTAGTGATCACATCACTAGCTTGCAAGCTATGTGAATGTGATAGCACCGAGAGGGCCCAGAGTATATCTATCCATCACCGGGATGGAAAAATTCCACTCTTGATCCATGAGCCTCAACATAACAGCTTGGTAGCACTGAGCCCACCTTTATAGTCACCCTGTTATGGTGTGACGTTTGATGTTATCAAGATACTCTTCTGGTGTTAGCAATTAACATGATCTCATGGTCTAAGGACTAAGATTACTTCATATGATGTTATAGAAATATAAACATAATGACTTCGGATGAATGTTCATCGCATCATTCCCCCAATGTTGTGACCTCGTTATTAACAACATCCAATTTCCATGATCAGGAAACCTTGATCATCTTGTTAATCAACGAGCTAATTTATATGAGAGGCATTACTAGGAACTTTGTATTTTGTTTATTAAACAAACATGTATTAATGTTTCCAATTAATACAATTATAGCATGAAAAATAAACATTTATCATAAACATGGAATAAGATAATAACCAATTTATTATTGCCTCTCAGGCATATTCCCTTCAAAACCACATATGGATCCACCAGTGTCATTGAAATGTGTTTTCTTTTCACAAACCACATGGGTCCACCAATTTCATTGCATGTGTGTTTTTCTAATGGCAAACCACATATGGATCCACCGGTTTCATTGCATGTGTGTTCTTTTCACAAACCACATATGTATCCACAAGTGTCATTGAAATGTGTGTTCTTTCCACAAACCACATATTGATTCACCAGAGTCATTGCATGTGTGTTCTTGTAATGAACCACATATGGATCCACCAATGCCATTTCATGTGTGTTCTTTTCATGAACCACATATGGATCCACCAGAGTCATTGCATGCGTGTTCTTGTAATGAACCACATATGGATCCACTAGTGTCATTGCATGTGTGTTGTTGTAATGACAAACCACATATGGATCCACTAGTGTCATTGCATGTGTGTTCTTTCCACAAACCACATATGGATCAACCAATGTCATTGCATGTATGTTGTTTCTACAAACCACACATGGATCCACCAGAGTCACTGCATGTCTGTTCTTTTCCTTAACCACAGCTTGAGTCATTGCATGTCTGTTCTTTTCACAAACCAAATAGATCCACCAGAGTCATTGCATGTGTGTTCTTTTCATTAACCACAACTAGAATCATTGCATGTGTGTTCTTTGCACAAACCAAATATGGATCCACTAGTGTTATTGCATGTGTGTTCTTTCCACAACCCACATATGGATCAACCAATGTCATTTCATGTATGTTCTTTCCACAAACCACACATGGACCCACCAGAGTCATTGCACTTGTGTTCTTCTCACAAACCACATGGATCCACATATGTCATTGCATGTGTGTTCTTTCCACAACCCACATATGGATCAACCAATGTCATTGCATGTGTGTTCTTTCCACAAACCACATACGGATCCACCAGTGTCATTGCATGTGCGTTCTTGTAATGACAAACCACACATGGATCCACCAGAGTCATTGCATGTGTGTTCTTTCCACAACCCACATATGGATCCACTAGAGTCATTGCATGTTTGTTCTTTTCACAAACCACATATCGATCCACTAGAGTCACTGCATGTATGTTCTTTCCACAAACCACATATGGATCCACCAGCATCATTGCATGTGCGTTGTTCTCACAAACCACATATGGATCCACCAGAGTCATTGCATGTGTGTTCTTTTCATGAACCACATATGGATCCACTAGTGTCATTGCATGTGTGTTCTTTTAATAAACCACAGCTAGAGTCATTGCATGTCTATTCTTTTCATTAACCACAGCTAGAGTCATTGCATGTCTACTTTTTGCACAAACCACATATGGATCCACCAGATTCATTGGATGTGTGTTCTTTCCCCAAACCACATATGGATCCACCAGAGTCATTGCATGTGTGTTCTTGTAATGAACCACATATGGATCAACCAATGCCCTTGAAATGTGTGTTCTTTTCATGAACCACATATGGATCCACCAGATTCATTGCACGTGTGTTCTTATAATGAACCACATATGCATCCACCAATCCCATTGGATGTGTGTTCTTTTCATGAACCACATATGGATCCACCAGAGTCATTGCATTTGTGTTCTTCTCACAAATCACATATGGATCCACCAGAGTCATGGCATGTGTGTTCTTTTCATGAACCACATATGTATCCACTAGTTTTATTGCATGTGTGTTCTTATAATGACAAACCCTATATGGATCCACCAATGTCATTGCATGTCTGTTCTTTCCACAACCCACATATGGATCAACCAGTGTCATTGCATGTCTGTTCTTTCCACAAACCACATATGGATCCACCAGAGTCATTGCATGTGTGTTCTTGTAATGACAAACCATATAAGATCGCGTCTTCTAGAAGCCCCCTGAAGAACTAGTTGTCTGATTCGATTGTTGCATACCGTTCGATTGGGGCTTATGGACGAATAAGATAGTTCTTCGTAAGAGCGATCTGCGAGTAGGCTATTCCGCGAGATGATTGGCCGCGCTTACATTTTCAGTTATATTACTATTATTTCCACTCCCCTATAGCCTACTTGTAATATCATAGAGCTCGTGAGTGAGCACGTCTACTCCACAACCCCCTCTCCCCTCATCCACCACACATCACTGTGCGCCCGGACGATGCCACCAACTTTCGTGCGCCGTGCCTAGACGACATCCGCTGATTCTCGGTCGCTACCTTCATGCCAAGAAATCATTTTACAAGCTTTTTAATTTATCTTACATATTCCTGCTATTCGCCAATCTAACTGCTGATCTTTTTTCCGATTTCTCGACGAAGTTTAGATGTGGCAGATGCTGTAGCCCAAGAATCTGGAGATCCTCACGGGCAACTTCGCAGCGGCATTTCCGCTCATGTGCTCCCACCTAGGATGCTTTTTCCGTTACTCCTACCACGAGCTCCCACTCCACGAGCTTGCATGCCTGCACGACGCGTGCTCCTCCATGGAGCCGGGCTTTAGCTACACCGGCCCGCCGGCAGAGTTCGTCGTCCACCTTGCAGAGGAGCACTTGATCGAAGTGATTAGGATCTCGTACGAGCAAGCTCAACTTCTTCAAGAGCAGGTGCCGTTTACTAACTCGGCACGCCACCAACTAATTTTTCGGGGGGGACGGCTCTATTTTCGTCCTGACCATCACCATTGGTGTTCCGGGAACCAGAGCTGGGCCCACCTTCATGTGTGCGGTATGCGTCAGGTCGGTCTCGTGCGCCTGGCCCCTATACAAGGTGCACATGTGGGCGAATGCCCAGCCGCTGTCATCCGATAGCATTCTTGTGCTAGCCGAGGCGCTGAGCTGCCCGACGCTGCGGGAGGTGGAGTATGCGGACCTAAGGTCGATCCTATGTGTGCCATCTCAGTACCTTGTCGGTGCTGGACCGAACATGCAGATGCATTTCTACATTTGTATCGAGAAGAACGGTAGGGAAATGTAGTACTTATGCTATCGTTACTGTTAGACTTAAGCGATGCTTCTGAGGTGCGTAGAGCATACGTGTTGTGCGAATGTACCCCAGTTGTAGTTTTTTAGTAGTCCTTAATAATTCAATGAGTTGCTCCAATCAGCTTTTTGTTGTCACGTTGCAAAGTCCGCTTGCTCTGGACAGACTGGCATTACCGTGTGCTCCTGCTCCCGCATGTTAGTGTCACATGTTCCGTGGGCCCACCAGCCAGTGTCATGCCCCCCTACTTCTCTTCCTTCCCCTCGAAGCCACTGTCCCCACTCCTGCCACTCTCGTCTGATGGTTGTAATCTGATTTTCATTGGATTGTTTACATGTAATCTATGTTGATAATGCAACATGCAAATGGCACAGACACAATTTCTAAAGTGGAAGCACTTACACGCTGCTATTGCACATATTTCTCAATATAGCTCGACAAACCCATTACAATAATTATACTAGCACTAAACACAAACAAAATTGCAACCATCCTAAACAACATCTAAACCCACATCACAGCGCTGTCGTCGGAGTCCACCTCGATTGGTGACACTGTCGTGCCCTTCCTAGCAACATCCACTCCTGCCCGTGGCTTGCCCTTCGCCAAGGAGGCAACAATGGCGTTCTGCACAGCTTCCTCCCTGTCGTCCTCCACATCAGAAACGAAAATGACGAAGGTGACGGGGTTAGCCTGGACCGAGCCCCATCGCGCCTAGCGGCTCCTGCTCGAGCTCGACGCCGCATTAGTGCTTCTACATGTAGGAGGGCCTGAGCTTGGAGATGTAGGTCATCGTTCCGCTCAAGAAACCATGGCCATTTGATACTGTGATGATAGGATCTTGGGGTTGATCTGTTGCGGCGAACCCTACCAGAAGCAGTGGAGCGGATGGATCTGCCGGCGCGAGCCATGACAAGTTCCTAGGAGGGAGTAAGAGTGTGGGCCAGGCGTGTCTAGTTCCCGAGCAAGGCCTCCTAGTGATATGTATGCGGGCAAGGTGCCAAAATATTTTGTCCAATGCGCGCGAGAGGGCCTTTGAACCACGAAGGCGCGAGGTTTGGTTGACAAGTCCGCACGCTAGGTCCCCCACTTGTCAGCCGAATGTGGACGGTAGGATTCTGCCCGAGTTATTAAGTGGGGATAAATCACCGCGCCACTACACTAACATCCAAAAGCTCCTCTTTCCTCTTTCCTCTTCCCTCGCCCCCCTCGCTCATGGCTCGTAGCTCATGCAGTTCGTCTCGGGCAGAATCAGGGTCGGCTCAACGCCATCAGGGAGGTGCCCCCATCAGGTACCGAAGGGTGCCCTACGATTACTACCCCAATATGCTGTGTTTGTGCGGTGAGAAGATGCCGAGATGAATTTCGTGGACCAACGAAAATACTATAGGAAAATTTAGAAACTGCAGCATTAGAGCAGTGAGTTCCTACTGTAGGTACAATGGTAACCTAGATCCAGAAAGCGTAATGTAATTTTTTTGTTTCCTTCGATCTACTTCACAGGAAGGGAGGGGAACTGGCTGTGACAAGTTTGTGTGGATCGAAAAGCCACTAATAGATTTTCATAGAGAGCTTGTTCAGGATCTGCGTGATGCTTTGTGGGACAAGAAAGAGGAGATCCGTGTGTTGGGGCGAGAGATCCGGGAGCTTCGCCAGGTGCGGGGGAGGTAGGGGAAGGGAGGTGGTGGGACAGATGGGCTCAAGATTAGGCTAGATAGTGGAAACAATTTCCTCATTATCTGGGCATTATCTGTTGCCTTAGCAGTTTATGTTGCCATGTTGTTGTCCAGAAGCTGAAATAAGTTGCTGGTTCGTGGAGTGTAGCAGCCAGCTTAGAACTTGTTTTTAAGCTCAGAACCTTATCATAAGTGTAATGCCAATAGCAGGGATTTATTAAGCGCCTAACACCCATTGATGTCTGTGCCACTAACACCCATTGATTTTGGAGACCCCTAACCGCTCAGCTATCGCGATTGTTCAGATAGTAGTGGCACAATCACAATTTTGGATTCAACTAGTGGCCTCGGCCGTATCCAATCCTCAAGCCGCGATACATTTTACTCCGAGTACGGGAGGTAGATTGTTTCGCCTGAGAAGTTCCACGCACACAGCTCCAGAGTTTAACCAAACTACATATATAGGTTCAAGTTTAGTACATCATTAGGCTTCTGCACTGCTAGCCTTCTTTCTCTGCTTGGGTGCCAACTTTCTTCCTCTTTCCTTCACGTCCACTAGTTTCTTCATCTACTGCCTTCTTCCTCTTCCTGGGTGCCAATTTTCTTACCTTCACGTACCCTGCATCTCCGGGTCGAGGGAAGTCAGGCCAATCAGCACCAGAATCTTGTCTAGCATCATCACTCCACTCGTTTTGGTTTTCTTCCCGTAGCAAAATCACTGAGTCGGCAGTCTTGTTTCTTACTTTGCGCTTCCTGTAAAAAAACAGTACATGGATTACAACATTATATCTATAGACTATAAACAATTATTTTTGTGAATGTACCATCTCATACCTAGGTTTGGGAGCATTAAGGGGATAGCCTGGTGCTCTATGGCCTATAAGATGGCAGGTCTTGCATCTGTTTTTTCCCTTCTTGGTAGCATAGAAAGTCGAACCCTTCTTCTTGAGAAAATTCTTAAACCTATTCACCTGAGGTCTTCCTCTTCCCCTTTTTGTAACTGGCTGGCAAAGCTCGAAATTCAGTTGGACTGGAGGCCACTGAGATGGGTATGTACATGTCTTGACGGATCCAGCGTATGCAGCTCTGAACTTTTCCATAGAGTAGTGGTCTGACAAATACTGATCCAAATGTGGTAGAGTTCTTTTCTTCACTAAGAAGGCCAAGGCGTGGTCGCAAGGTTTCCCGGTATGCTGCCATGCTAAGTAGGTGCATTCTCGCAGCTGGATGTTCACAACATCCCTTTTCCACTCTTGGACTTATCGACCACCTCACAGCTACTGCTGGTTGATGTGAGAACCTTAAGATGAGCAAGTCCTCGGCTTCTCTTGTGCAGTTGCTGCAAAACTGGCGGTAGCATATGTCCTCTAAGTCTCCTACCGATCTCTATCCTTATATTTAATAGCTTCATGATCATACCATGTATGCTGTCCATCAAGATATGAACAAGACGCACTTTTATGTCCTTCACCCAGTTATTCAGGCATTCTGCAAGGTTGTTGTTTATGTAATCAACTTTGATGTCAGGGTTGAATTAACTCCTCTTCCATAGCTGTGAATGATGGATGGCTAAGTACTCTAGAAGTTCAGGGGCTTCCACAAAAATCTTGCTCATGAAATATTCGCTGCTACTAGGTTTGTAAGCTCTAGCAGCAAGAAACATGTAACAAAATACGCTCCATGCATAGTGGGAGTACAAGCTGAGAATCATATGGACATGGCATTCTCTACCTTCAGCTCGCGGGAACACCTCCTTCACTGCATTCGTCAGCCCTTTGCATGCATCCGTGGATATAGCCAATGGATCCATGTGGCCTATTGATCTCCTGAGATGCCTCATAAACCAGACCTAGTTTTCCTCCTTTTCTGTTTCAAACAGCTCGAATGCCACTAGGAACATCCAGTTGTGACCATCAAGTGTTGTGGCAGACGGCAGACAGCCTTTCCATTTGCCAGTTAGGACAGTGCTGTCTACAGTCAGATACGGCCTATAGCCGTCCTTGAATCCCTAGATGCAAGCTTTAAGCGCCATGAAAAACCTTTTGAAATATATTTTACCATGTACTAATTCAGTGTCAATCTCCACAACACTCCCCGGACACCTAGCTTGTACCTTCGCCTTGAAGTTGTACAGCATCCTGAAGCTATTGGTCCAATCCCCATGCAAGACCCTAGAGCTTTCTCTTTACCTTTCCAAATCATGTAATACGGTAAGACAATGTTGTATTTAGAACCGAGGCTAGTCTAAATATTCTTCGCGGTATCCTTAGGGTTATCCTTTAGTATGGACATAGCTTGTATAACCACCCACTCTGTATCAGCCATTGAGGATTTCAGTTTGCTGCGTGTTGGACACATGTGTGGAGGGACCATTTTGTTGACCTACAACACATATTCATTTAAAAGATAAGCGGAGTCGACTAGTTGCCCGAAAGATATCGCACAACAGTTGTAGTTATAGAGTGAAAAGAGAAAAAGTTCTAATGGTTTGCTGCATTCATTTCCCCAGTACCCTAATTGCCTTCGATGCAGGTAAGGCTCTTGCTGTGATCCTCCATGGACAATGTACCTCAGCCCGTCCATTCATCCATGTTAACTTGCAAACAACCTCATACCTCTAGGTAGTGTTCTTCAGTCGATAAACGTCGAACTCCCCCTTTATACACAAATGCCAGAACGACATGCCGACCGAAATTATAGGATACTCATGGTCATGTTTCATTCCTTCTACTTCAACACCCAAATCATCGACTGGAATACCAGCCTCATCGTTAAGTTCCACGTCTATTTCATCACCACTAGATTCTTGATCCTCTACAGTTCCTTGTTCGTCTGATTCAGAATCCTAGCCATCGTCTCTAATGCCTAGTACTACACACATCATCTTGACTCCCATGGATGGGGCTGCACCATTATCTCCACCCGGATGGACTGGAACAGTGCCCCAATCTACCTCACCGGCAACTCTGTTTTCTCCAAGACACTCGGTTTGTTCTGTTGGAACCACATGGGGTGGTCTTACGTTTGCACGCATCCCAGGTACTTCAGTAGACAAATAGCAGTCAAAATCAATTTCATCTTGAGTGTAGAGAACTCTCTTGCTCTTCCTGTGTATATCCTCCTTCCTGATGTAATCTTTCCTGATGGTATCAGTAGGGCTTGACATTTGCGTTCCATTCCCCATCGAACTAGGCTTTTTGCTGCTGATCTTGGGTGTGATCTCCTTCCCGCCTCCCCTCAAGGGTGTTGGCTTCAGGGTGCTAGCATTATTGCTTGCCTCTATGGCGTGTTCTTCTTTGAATTAGCCCTTTTGTTGCTACCATTGGGGGTGTTCTAATTCGTGCTGGCATTTTTGCATGACCTCAGCGGCATGTTCCACCCCAAATTAGGCCTTTTGCTGCTACTATTGGGCATGTTCTCCTTCGTGTTGGCATTATAGCCTGACCTCAGCAGCGTGTTCCGCTCCAAATTAGCCCTTTTGCTGCTACTATTGGGCGTATTCTCCTTCATGGTGGCATTATTGCCTGATCTCAGTGGCCTGTTCTGCTCCAAATTACCCCTTTTGCTGCTACTATTGCGCATGTTCTCCTTCGTGCTGGCATTATTTCCTGACCTCAGCGGCGTGTTCCTCTCCAAATTAGCATTTTTTCTGCTCCCACTAGGTGTGGTAGCGTCCGTGCTGGCCATCTTCGCCTTTTTGCTACCACTCCCTAGAGTGTTCACCACATTGCTATCCCACTTAGCATTTTTGCTGCTACCGTTTGGTGTGGCATTTTGACTGGATCTCAGGGGTGTACTCTGCGGCATGGTGCCTTTTTTTGTGCGACTCTTGGGCATCCTCTTCTCTGGCGTTGTCTCCTTGGTGATGTTCTTCTTCGGGGTTCCCTTTCTAGGGATGCTCTTCCTACTCCTCTTTATGAACCTCCTATGTAAGACTCTTCTGTTCGAAGCTACACTCAGTCGCACCAGCCCCAGTGATGCCATGGATTAGGTCACGCATGCCTTCTACAAGTCCATCATCTCTATTGTCGACATCCAATTCCTCTCCAACCATTTGGACTATCAAGTGGAAGTACACTTCACCTCTATAATGTTTCCTTGTAAATGGTACGACTAAATCCCTGGTATCTTTCACTTCGATAGCCTTTGTGCTCCTGTTACCAAAATATACCAAACGTGCTACCTGGGAGGACCCTTATAGCACCTTCACACGTAATGATGCCATCAGGTCAGATAACTCTACCACTCCAGGATTGTATCTGCCAAGGATTACATCAAACTCGTCATAGAATTTTCTGTGCCATCATCTAATTTTGCAGTATAATTCGCGACACCGATACAAACGATTACTTTGCCATCATCAGGTTCTGCAGGATAGAAACCTCCGAGAGGTTCGAGAGGTGGAGGGGCACCATCAGGCCAAGCTAAAATGCCACCATCGCCATCACCAGCGTCACCGTTAGATGGATCAACCTCGGTGGAAGTACCAGGACCAGGAGCAAGGCGAGGGCCCTTAGCAGTGGGAGCTACAATACATGGTGGACAGGCAGGGCCCCGGCTAACGGTAGCCACAATAGGATCAATTGCTGCCACGCCACATCGACAATCATGAGAAAACCACAACAGTAGTGTTTTGAGTGCTAGCAGAGTCCAGACCATGAGATAGCTCCAGACCAGCAGCTTGCTGAACCTGAGCAATAGTTCGAGGAGGACACAAGGCAGCAGTCTTGGCAACAACAGTGGGGCAGCCTCCGGAAGCCTTAGTTTGCTCAAGAGTGGCAGGGATTGGGTCAGCAGTGGCCAGATCAACAACAACATGGGGACGACCAGCACCAGCAGATTCCATAGCACGGGTTCGCACAACTTGAGCATGGTGTCGAGGAGGAGCAACCCACAAGGCAGCGGTCTTGGCAACAACAGCGGGGCAGTCTCCGGAAGCCTTAGTTTGCTCAACAGCGGCATGGATTGGGTCAGCAGCAACCAGAGCAACAACACCATGGGGACGGCCAGTACCAGCAGATTCCAGAGAAGAGTTTTCTACAATGGCAATACGGGGACTCCTACGAGGAGGTTGCTTGACATAAGCATGTCGCGGACGAGGAACCAGATTTTGCTCAACAACAGCAGGGGTTCGAGTTAGACCACCCTGTCCAATAATAGATAGGCAACTCCTAGTAGCAGGAGCTTCCACATCCAGTATGTTACAAATCAGCATAACCACGCGAAGCCCAACAAACTATTTCATCAACCCAATTAGCTGCCTATCATACGCTATAGGAACCGTGAAGCCTCCTTCATCAATGAAGTTGAACCGTGCAGTCTGCTCCGGCCCCATTTCAGCAAGTTCACGCGCAGCAACAACCATACCAGGGATAGTGCATAACTGCACAGGCGCTACTTCCATCTTCATACAGCAAGCTTGATTCCACTTGCTCTTCCCATCTGCTAATTTAATGTGGTAGCCGCAGATGGTGACCGTAACCGTGTATTTGGGTTCAACGGAGATCCTACCTGACAGAAAATTGGGGACAAAAGATAAGAATTGTTTGTCAGCGTCGTGCTAGCAAACAATTCTAGGTTTGATCTATCTCTGTAATGCCAATATCCAGCTAGCAGTTATAGGTAGTGCGAATAGCAAAGCGAAGAGTAGCTCACCCGCAATTAGCCAGAAGTACTTCTTCCTCGGCAATAGGATATATCATCCTTCGCGCTGCTCAGCTCGTCGGCGATAGAGGCGGGCTAGATCGCCACAACGGCTGGCATGACATTCGACATTAAAGCTCGGTACTTGCGAGTAGGCAGAAAAACTTGGCGCTGGAAGTCAAATGCCCGAAGAGATCATTCTGGTTGGAGAGCGGATTTCGACACCGCCGGTGCTAGGGTTCATGCGAAAGGAGGGAGGGAGTGGATTTGTGAATTTGGTCAACACACCATGCTCCTTTAGTCCCTCGTTTTGCCTACGTGGTCACCGTGTTGGCGCTCATGTCACGGAAATATTACTGACATGGGGGTCCCGAGCGTCTACTTCACGGGGCAGTTTCATGGAATTTTTGGATTTGGTAGGGTGAGATGAGTTTGCCTCAAAATGGCCCCTCTCGGTAGTTGGCGGCCCAACATTTCGAAACGAGGAAATTTTAGGCAACTTAGGTACCGCAGTGCACTCGCTCGGGAACTTTGGTACCGCAAACAAACAGGCCCAGCATAGAGGACGCGACCGATGGCGATGGTCTCGGCGATTCCAATTCTTGCAGATTCTGCTCGGAACACAGATCCAAAGCTCACTTGCCCCACGGTGGGCGCCAACTGTAGTCGGATTGATGACAAGTATGCCATGAGGAGGTCCTCGCGGCGTGTGGAAGAGAGAGGTGTGAGATGTACGGTGTTCCGGGACGGTGAGCACAGAAGTTTACCCAGGTTCGAATCCGCTGGCTTTAGACAGATCCTACTCCTGCTAGCAATCCAGTAATACGGCAGAGCCAGAATATGAGTTACAAGGGTTTCCCCTGTGCGAGTTGAGATTGTAGACTATTGTGAGGGTGCCCTAAAGGCTTTCCCTAGGATAGCTTATATAGATATGCGGCCTATGGTTTACAGGAGAGACCTATCCGGCTACGACTAAGAGTCGGTTACAAAGTACATCTTGAACTACAAGTAACATATCTGACTTATGTCAGTAAGTCTTCTGGGCCTTCCCGTAGCCGGACTAGACTCCGTATCTTCTCCCTGACTGGGCCGCCCGTGAAGAAAGCTCTAACCCGAAGTGGGCCACTCTGGTCAGTGAGGCACAGTGAGGATACCCGGAAAGTATATCCCCAACAAGTTCACCAATTGTCGAGTCAGACCCTAAGCCTTGATAGTTCTAGCATATTATAATCATTGCAATTGGCGAGGCTAGGAACCAGCCTCCGACTGATCTACTAATCCTGAGTTAGATGTTCTCTGCTTCTTATTTGAATCATCACTCTCCATATTGTTTGGGTGATATTTAGCCAGGTGCTTGACTACAACATCCTCCTATCGCACCACGAGAGCACGAGGGTTTTGGATAACTTCTTCAGGAGGAACAACATCAGCAGTTTTGGGACATACACCTGACGAGTCTACTTACACTTCTACCTGACCGTCTTCTTCTCCGTCCCCCAGCCACCATACCTGTAGCGGCATTCGCTACCAGTTGGTGTTTTTTGCGACTCCGTTGGGAGGGATGAGACGGAGGAGACTTCTTAACCAGTGATGTGACTTCACCCTAGCCATTGTTCGTTGTCGTTTTACAACTCGAACCTACAGTAGAACCTGAGCCCAATCATTACCATTCCACGACCCCTTGCTGGACTGTGATTGATCAGAGAAACCCCCAGAGTTCTTCTTCTTATGGTCAGGAACACACTGTATGGCAATTTTCCATCAGCGCCAATAGCATCCGGTGTTAGCCACAACACTGAAGAGAGCCCCAATAGCCCACATGAGCAGCAGTAAATTGGCAGTCTCTCGTACATCACATTATACTGCATTGTCATATTCTTCTTCTTAGAGAAAGTAGATACACACCTCATCACAGGCTGTGATGCATCTATGGTGACACGAGCTCGAAGAAAAGAACCCCATGCCCTTCCATTTTCATCCACCTCCAGCCTATCGACTTCACCCAATAGAGTTTCCAAGGATTTACCCCTTGCCTCATTCATCAGTTCATAGCCCAGGTTCATGTCATGTAACCATATGGGTAGCTCGTTGAAGACGACATCTTCTGGACTGATCCTCACATCAAACTCCTTTGGAAGTATAGCATGCTTGCTGCTGCTAACCCACCATGGGCCGCCCTTGGCCACACGAGACCTATCCGCCGTCGATATGAATTCAACAAGGAATAGGTTGGGACCCAATGGACGAATAAGCAGGCGTTTAGGGTTTCCCCATGCAGATCTCACAATCGATCTAATAGTATTGACATGCAGGGAGTTTGGGGTGAAGACCTTTCCCACCAAATACCACTCTGGGCATGGAGGATCCTCATCCTCCTCGTCCTCCAAGATCAAAGGAGTGAGTTCCTTCTGAGTTAGATTTTGTTTCCACAACAGATCGGTCACAAACTCATCAACCGCTGCTGAATTGCTTGACGATGCCCCGCCAATCACTCGCACAAACCAATGGTGAGTAGCAAGACAAATCCTACCCCGATATTACCCCTAGAACATGGAAATCTGAATCTGAGAGATGAAGCGGAGGGCATAGAGGGGAGTTTGGGTAGGTGTAGAATTGGATATGATCACGAAGTTAAGATCAGGATCACCAAATGCGGTCACAAAGAACTAGGATCGCCCGTCGCCAGAGCATTGAGGAAACCCTAGAAAAACTGACATGACACGTTAGCAAGTTGTACTTCGTTTGTTTCTACTTGTTCCGTACTCCAAGCTCTATCTCCCCACCGTCCTACACCTCTATATAAACCCCCGGAGATGCAGCTATATCACTTTCCGTTCTCGAAATCCCAAATCTACACCTTTTTAAATCATATTTTGTTTCGAAACTCATCTAAACGATGTTGATTTCCTTCGGATCCAACAAAAAAGTTGTAGATCTCGTTGAAGTCTTTCAATACCGACAAGCCTCACCTCTTTTCATCCACCACAGCTGGAGAATTATGCAACGCAATATTTTAGATCTGATGGCATAAATCAATGATCTACTCACGCTCGTTTCTTCAAATCCAAATTCCTTTGGCGAAAAGGTAGATCGAATGATTCTCCACAACTTTCATGTTGGAAGTTTTTCGATTTGATCTACAGATTTGTCTCGCTAACACAGATCTATTTCTAATCTATTTTGAGACAAAATCAAGCTTATCTAGAGGTAACTTCCTCTCCTAACCATCGGATCCCATCCCGAAAATCGAGATCCAATTGTCCCAGTCATCTTCCTCTTCACCACCATGTTGTTGCCAGGTCAGCATTTAGGCCCAGTCAGCATGCACAGTCAGCCTGTCCAATCAGTGGAATATTCCGTTTCAGTTTAAACTTTTAGATTTAGATCTAAATTGTAAAATGTATTAGAAATTAATACTATGTCCAAAAATTGAGTATAATATATCGAATTGAAGATAATTGTACCTAGATTAATATTATGAGATTAGGTCTAACTTTAGCAGTACAGTTAATTGGTAAGAGTTTAATTAGTTTTAATATCTTTTTAGAGTATTAAATCCATAATAAATAATTTATAGATCCGGAAATTATATAAAATATGTCCCTAGATTCAAAATTTTGTGTAGATTATATATCTTGCCTTAGATCTATTTTTGGTCATAGTAAACGTTTAAAATAATTTAAATTCTATTAAACAGTAACTAAATCATATAAAAAGATCTACAACTTCGTCTAGGGTGAATCCAGTTGCTACTGGTTCGTATTAATGTCCTCTATCCAGTACACTTCGGATCGAAATTTAATATGAAAATTAGTATAGAAGTTCCAATAGATCTATTACAACACCTCTATTAGCATTGATGAATTAATAATTAATACCCTATTGCATTAAATGATTCTCTACATGCATCATGTAATCTAGTATTGTCCAGAGAACTAATTAGAACCATTGTGACATATTAAATTATCATGCATGCATTTGATAATTATTGTTTTATTATATTGTGTATAATTGTAATGTTTGAATGATGTGTTTGTTGTGCCTTTTCTTTTGAATGATAGATTGTGAGGAGTACAACTACTATGATTGCAACTATTGTGATTGCAAGTATTTTGAGTGCGATGAGTGCAACCATTATATTTGTGAGGATTATCTGAATGACTACATCTACAAAAGGAAACTGGTGTTATCTTGGTCATAAATGTTCTATTGTTTTTCTATGCATTGTAGATGTTTTTATAGAGATGCATGTTTAGGAATTACTGTTGCTATGCTATATCCTATGTATTATGGTAGGGATCTCTTGTAGCTGAGCCACCATATGATAGATGTGCTTAGCCATGTTAATTTAGACGGGGTTGGGATTACACCATGTTATGGTAGTGTATATGTTTTGTTCAACTAAAACAACTTAATTAGTGAATCTCCAAGATGTGATGGGATTGGTATTTTTTGGTGGTTTTAATGCGGAAAGGCACCCAGGAAACTGGGAAAGGATTGGTTTCATTATTTGTTAGCTTACATGTACAACCATGTGCCAGTAAGAAATGAGTGGCTGGTTGGACTTAGTAGGTTGTGGTGACTCGAACCCACGTAGCAAGAGATCTACTGAATGGTAGGTTGGAACGGAGCGTGTCGGGTTTAGTGGGCTACTTCCTGAACGGTCTATTCTTATTGGACTTCTCTCTATCATAACAAAATATGAGTGTGATGGTATGAGCGGGTTGACGAGGTCACATGGGTAAAGTGTAGAAACACCTGCAGGGTGTCTAATCTAAATGCTTAGTCATGTCCCTGGTTATGGACAATTTGAGAGACCTGATACTGATGCTATGACATATTTCTCACGCACCCTTATTTCCTAATTACTAAAACTTGGTGGATAAACTTAATGGGTTGTTGTGAATAAAACTTGGTTTATAAAAGTAGGACAAAAGTATTTGAAAATTGCAAGCTAGCTAAAACTCCACTTAGCCAAATAAGCATGTACTTGCTAGGTTTGTTGTTAACCACTTTAGCATGCTTGCCTTACATTCAATGTATTGACCATTCGTGGCTGCAACATTTCATGTTGCAGTTTATATCGTTTTCGAGTGATCGTTATAGGTCACGAGAATCCATTCAACAATTGTTCACCCGTGACACATTTGAAGGATGGAGTTCTACCTTCTATTGCTTTCATCTATAATATATTTTAAATTAAGGATCATGTACTGTCGGGGATATGACCCCGGGTACCCCAGAGTTGGAGAATAAGTGATTTAATAGAACACATATGTAGGAAAGAGATATAAAATGAAGTAATACAAAAAGGAATCAAAGGTAAAAGTAAAAAAACAAAGCTGGGCCGAGTTAGGCCTAACTCGGCATAGTTAAAACCCATCCCAGGCTGAATTTGCCCCACGTGGGCCGGCATCAATAGAACCTGAGCCGAGATAGCTCAGGCCGGCCTAACTCCATCCCAACTGGTCCGATCCCGATCGGCCCCCTCGCCTCCACCTCCACATTGTGGACATAGAGCTTAATCAGGCTGGGCCGGTATTCCTTCTCCCGGGTGGGATGGCACTGAATTAATCTGGCCCACCCTGGACCATCCTCAACTCAGCGCCATGTTGTCGCTTCACTTCCTGGCTCCCAGGTGCACGACCCCGATGCTGCTGCTTGCACACTACCATGCTAGCTCTCCCGAGTGGGCCGAGATCGGGGCATCTCGGCCCACCCCGGGCCGACTTCCCCGATGTCACCTTCTCCATCAGCCCGGGGCTAGGCCACACTCTACCACGGGCGATCTCCCCTACCGGATCACTCCCGCCTGGGCCGAACTGGAGCATCTGGCTGGGCCTTCTCCATTAACCCGCCTGGGCCTTCTTCACTGACCCTACTAGGTTGGATTCTGCTAGTTCAGTTGGGCCACTTCGCCAAGCCACTTGGGCTAACATAAATCACCCCAAGTGCCCTCTTATTCTCTCCCAGATGCTTCCTCAACCCTACCTCAGCCACCACCAACTTCTGCACTGCAACGACTATGAAGCCAACCTCTACATTGACATACCTTGGTCTACGAGCAAGCCAAGTGAAGTCCTCCCCTCATATGCCTATCTTGGGACGCCCTGGCTCAGACTGGCACATGCAGCTCTGTCAAGTACAATATGCTCCTAGGTTCTTAGGAGAGGATAGGACCGGTGACTAGGAGATGCCAAGGAAGTGTTAGAAGACAAGGCAAAGGACAGACAAGACCTAACAAGACCCATGCCTTGTCAGTTGACAAGACCCTAGTAGTCAAATCATGAACAATTGATGAGACCCCATTAGTCAACTCAATAATAGTGCATGAGGGGCATACCTTGTCCCCTGGGATTCCCATTATAAGGAGCACCAGGGGGATCGATCCAGAGAGACCCCTTGGGGCTCTTTTCTCTTCTGCTCACGTACAAGCACACTCCTTTGTGTTCATCTAACTCTCTTAGAGAAGACCATTAGAGGCATAGAGGGCATATCTCAAGGAGAACCACTGTAGCTATAGTAAATGGCCAGATTATATGATCTAGCCTGCAGGAGTAGGGGTTTTATCCCATTAGGAGAGCTCTAAACTTGGGTACATAGTGTGTGTTGCCACTGTTCTTCCGTGTGTGGTCTTCACTGCATCATCCCTCCCCAGATCCTCAAGTGGCCATTCGACCCCAACATTAGCCTACCCCAGGCATCTGTCGGGATACCACCACGACATGTACGTTATAATTATGATGCATGGTTATATTTGGAATCATTTTGTACTATGTGTGCTACTAAGCCGATCCATGGATTAGCACTATACACATGAACTTAGCCTTATCAGGCGAGGGTGTTACATTACCACAATGACAACCTCACATAGCGAACCCTACAATCTCTGTAACCCTTCGTAGTGCCATTATAGTGATTGGAAGAATTAGTAGGATTCCGCCATAGTCGTGGGATCTGAACCTCGCTTTGTTACCTTATACTCGCCAAATCATCGACTTACCCCCCTTGTCTCTAAACATGTTGTGAGGAACCCTCCATGGCATACTCGTTGACAATACCACGACATTTGGCACCCACCGTGGGGAAAGAGGCACTTCGAGTTCTACAATAGGCAAGGACCAATCTCTTCACGAGAATTAGAGACACCATCACCATCAGGCCCATCCTCTTCTCTGGCAACATTATGATCATCCCTCCAGATGAGTTCTAGATCCTAGCAAAGAGGAACCCCACCCGATGCTCCATTGTCCCAATCAGGGACATCCATATCTTCATCGGCGAAATTGGCTCAACTCCTAGGAAGGCGGACAAGTGTCAAGGCCCGCATGGAATGCCTTCGGGCTGGACATGATTCACGGAAGAATGACCAGGCTCGGCTATCTCTTTGGAGTTTGCCGACTTAGATCTGGAAAATTCAAGCCCACCCAAACTTCCCATGTGCAGGATATGACGGTGGAAGACCAAAGCGGATCCGATTGTCTCTCCCAAGTGTTAGAGAAGCAGAGGGCACACTTCATCGGTGTCCTTAGCGTCTTAGATATGTCATGTTGCATCCATAAGACGGACAAAACCCCTAGTAAGTACCTAGCCGATGGCTTAGGTTGAAAAACTACATTGAGGCAATCTCCGAGCGGGGAGCCGTGTTCTACTTTGTTGAAGGACTCATACAGGGTACACTTCTCTGGCATTTGCTAAGGCGGCAGGAGGCCTTGGGATGACTCAGTCTTAGACAAGTGATTGCAATTGTTAATAGTTTCGAAATGCTGGTCACCCAGGCATCTCCATAACCACAACTGACAATAACCATTTGACTACTCAAAGGACACAAATGCGGCCTAGAGGGGTGAATAGATGGTTAAAAACATTTATGAGATGGGCTTAACAAATGCAGAATAAATATAGCATTTATTTTGTCAATCAGAAGACCTATATATACTATGGTTCACCTATGTACACCAACAACTTATTCTAAGCAATACAAGAAACTATCTGATAGCAAGATATATGGTATCAAGCACGAAGGCTATCACAAAGTAAAGTGCATAAGAAAAGCTCGGGTATAGAGATAACCGAGGCATGCTGAGATGATGATGTTTTACCGAGTTCCTCCCTACAAGGGAGTACGTCTTGTTGGAGGGGTGGGTGGTACTAAGACAACCAGAGCCACACGAGGCCTCACCCTATTCTCCCGAGCACCCACCGCACGGCAAGTACCCGATCCACTATGGGACACTTGAGGGCGGTCACCAAACCCGTACAAGATTGGGGCAATCCTCACAACTTAATTGGAGGCTCCCAATAATCACCACCAAGGCAACTAACTTGGGGAGAGCTCCACAACTTAATTGGAGGCCCCAAGAACTCACCACAAAAGCCACTCAACCATCTAGGGTTCCAAGTACCCAAGAGTAACAAGCTTCTCGATTTCACCAACGAAATCCTCCGAGGAGAACACAAACCAATGCACCTAATGCAATGGAAAGTGCTTCACTCCCAGATTCTAGCAAGGCTAAGCTATTGGGTGAATAAGAGAGGAAGAACACAAAAGGAAAACCACAAAAGTCTCCAAGATCTAGATCCCAATATGTTCCCCTAACTTAGGGGAGAGATGTATTGGTGGTGTTGTAGATCTAGATCTCCTCTCTCTCTTTTCCCTCAAAAGAAGCAAGAATCATGAATGGAGAGGGAGAGGATAAGCTCAAGAGATTAAACAATGCAGGGGGAAAAGAGCTCAAAAGGATAAGGTCTAATGGAGAAGAAGGGCCCCTATTATAGGGGGTAGGGAAATCTGCCCCTTACCAACCCGTGACAACCGGTACTACCAAACTTGGTAGCGATACCGAACCGGTACCAGATACATTAACCAAGCAAGGCAGAGGAGGAGATGGGATGGTTAGCCAGCCTAGACGACCACTTGTAGTGCTAGGTCCAAGGGAAGGTACTACTACTTATCAGTAGTTCTAGATCATGGAGGGGTACTACCGCTAGAATTCTTGTATTACTGGAGGGCTATACCAGACACTCCAGAGGAGGATCCCAGCTCATTGTTAGGCTCAGATGTTATCGATATAGCTAGATGGTACTATCGCTTTCGAGCGGTACTACTGGTCATGACAGACAAAGCTGGCAGTAGGACACACAACAACTTGACCAACCAAACTCTAAACAGGGTGAAACTAATTTTGTTGGATACCACCAAACAATGTTTAGAATCACCAATATTGAATACCACCAAGGGAGAGAGAATCAAGTATAAGTATGTGATATACCTCCTGAGGTGTGGAGCCAGAAAACCTCCAAGATCAAAAACGCACCAGGGAATACAAGGGAAATCCGTTTTTCATGAACTAGAGCTTCTTATGAAGATTACCACAAGATCTAGAACCTCATATGGATAAGATCCAAGTAACAACCAAGAAAGATGAAGCTAAGTCTGCAATGGTTTGAGCTCTGTCTAAAAGATATGATCGACTGACTCACTCAAGAACCCCTCTTGATAGTACGACTATATATCCCAAACTCGGTGTCCCAGCTATCAACATGAGACCGGAAAAAGGTAAAACCTATCAATATCATACCTTTGCCTTGAGCATTCCACTTTACCTTGATGTAGACAATATTGTCCTCCTCAAGATGGAACACCTTTCTTGATTGCTCTTGCTCACACTCGCTTGATGAAGACATGCAAATTGCTACCCCGTACACCATGGGGAAACCTCTTATTTGAGCTTGTCTTTACATGTTCACCGAGGATGGAAAGCATCAAGCATTTGATGTACTAGAGATGGCGCATCTTGAACTTGCACATCGTTTCTTCGACCTACATTAGGATGATGTCTTGAAGATATACATGAGGAACTCCTAAAGGGTTTGTAGAATAGAAAAAAATCCTATGATAGAACGCCTAATTACATGAAGATCTAATCTAGTAGATGCTAGTAACGAGTAAGGGGTAATCAGAATAACTAACCCTCAAAGACCGAAAGCTTTTACGAAAAGTAATTTTGTTGGTGATGTAGTCGATCACTTTTCGATCTCAAGATCGAGTTGAAGAATTTTGTTGGTGATGTAGTCGATCACTTTTCGATCATTTTGTTGGTGATGTAGTCGATCACTTTTCGATCTCAAGATCTCAAGACCGAAAGCTTTTACGAAAAGTAATTTTGTTGGTGATGCAACCCAGCAACATATCCGTCCTTAGGCACATGTCCATCTCCCGACAACCTCCATACCCACACTCAGCAGAGCATCAGAAGCAGCATATCCTTCTGAAGAAACCACCAAGAACATGTACTTTGATAATCCGAAGCAATGTAGAATTTGCTAGAGGGGGAAGAGAACCTTCACGAGGAGGTGGTGCAAATGGAGAGGAGGTAGAGGCCTCATTTTATAGGGTAGGGGGCATCTGAAGGGGGCCATAGAGCTGGCCATGGAGGGTTCCCCTACCTCTCCCCTCATTCATGTGGTGGACTCTCCAATCACATAAAATCCATCTCCACTCACATGCATTAATTACCCACTAGTTTAAATGAAATTTTCTCTTTAAATAAAACACTTTTATTTATTTTATTCAGAATTTTGTTAATTACTTTAATCAACAAAAATTTCCATAAAACCCCTTGCATTATTTCGATATCATGTCTGAAACAAATGTCAGCTATTTGACCCGAAACAATTCCGGTGATCATCAAAACAATTTCAGCTCTATCGAAAACTTTCTTTGGTATCTTTTATCTGCCCAATAGTGTTGTTATACCTTAGGTGTGTCACCCTATGGTTCACAAATAATGGATACATGATAAAGCCACTCTTCTTATCAATAATCAGTAGTGGGATCTAGAGTTTATCTTGACCCCTACACATTCAACGATAACTCTTATGATCGTGTGAACCATTAACATCGTACCCAATTCCTTTTGTATCGTGATATGTTCCTTGTACGATATCCGATCATAGGTACAAACCATACCCTAGTTCGATCTTGTTCCCAATAAGTACTCTTTACTCGTTCCGTGATTCAACATCCTTGTGACATATATCATGCTTGCAAGCGGTATTGATGTGATATCACCGAGAGGGCCTAGAGTATAACTCTCCATCATTAGATTAGTAAAATACCACTCTTTATCCATGAGCCTCTACATAACACTTTTAGAATACATGAACCCACCTTTATAGTCACCCTATCACGGTGTGACGTTTGATGTTATCAAAGTACTCTTTTGGTGTTAGTGATCGACATGATCTCATGGTCTAAGGACTAGAGCTACTTCGTATGTGTTTGACTTAGTAATGTAAAATTAATGACTAGATCGTATTGCTATATCTACTTTGGGTGTATGTTCATCATAACATCATTCTAATAATATGATCCCATTATTAACAACATCCAATGTTCATGATCAGGAAACCTTGATTATGTGTTAATCAACAAGCTAGTGTAAATGAGAGGCATTACTAGGAATTTTCGTTTGTTTATTAAACACACATGTATTAAAGTTTCCTATTAATACAATTCTAGCATGAGAAATAAACATCAATAATAAACTTAGAATAAGATAATAATATTTTATTATTGCCTCTCGGGCATATTCCGTTCAGTCTCCCACTTGCACTAGAGTCAATAATCTAGATTACATTGTGATGAATCTAACACCCATTGAGTTCTGGTGCTGATCATGTTTTTCCCTAGGGAGAGTTTTCGTTAATGATCTACGACATTCAGATCCGTGCGTAAGTTGTGAATCTTTATATCGCCATCCTTGATATGTTCACAAATGGAGTGAAATCAGTGCTTGATATGATTGGAATTCTTGTGAGACCTTAACTCCTTGGCATTGGCAATGTCACCATTGTTGACACAATAGATGACCATTGGGTCCAACGCACTGGTAACCACACCGATTTCAGATATAAACTCCTTCATACAAACCACTTCCCGTGCTACTTTCGAAGCAACAAGATATTCCACCTCTATCGATGATTCCGCCACCACGGGTTTCTTGGAATGCCTCCAACTCACTACTGCCCCATTCATAAGAAATACGTATCCGGATTGTGACTTAGAGTCATACGGATCAGTGTCGAAGCTAGCATCGAATTAACACTTAGCGACGATCTCTTCTTCACCTCCATATACGAGCAACCTTTCTTTAGTTCTTCTGAAATACTTAAAGATATTCTTGAACACTATCCAATGTTCGAACACTGGATCATATTGGTATCTTCTAGTCAAACTAATAACATGTGCCACATCCGGCCTTGTAAACAACATGGTATACATGATAGAACCTATGGCTGAGGCATCAGAAATCTTATTCATCATTTATCTATCTTTTGCCATAGTTGGACTTTGAGACTTACTCAGTGTGTTGCCTTGCAACATAGGTAACAAACCTTTCTTACTTTCATCCATTTTAAACTTCCTCAAAATCTTGTCAAAGTATATACTTTGCAATAGCCCAATTACGCGTATCGATCTATCTCTATAGATTTTTCATGCCTAATATATATGCTGCTTCACCGAGGTCCTTCATTGAAAACTACTATTCAAATAATGCTTTACACTCTTCAAAAGTTTTATATCATTTCCAATCAACAATATGTCATCCACATATAAAATTAGAAATGCTACATAGCTCCCTCTAACTTTCTTGTAAATACAAGCTTCGCCAAAAGTTTGGACAAATCCAAACCCTTTGATGACTTCATCAAAATGGATATTCTAACTCCGAGATGCTTGCTTCAGTCCCTAAATGGACCGCCAATGTTTGCATACCTTGTTAGCATCCTTAGGATCAATAAAACCCTTTGGTTGTACCATGTATAACTCTTCCTCAATGTTTTCATTAAGGAACGTGGTTTTCACATCCATCTACCAAATTTCATAGTCGAAAAATGCAACAATTCCTAACACAATCACAACTAACTTTAGCATCACTATGGGAGAGAAAGTCTCATCATAGTCAACTCCTTTAATTTGTCGAAAACCTTTTGCGGCAAGTTGAGCTTTATAAACAGTCACATTACCATCATCGTCTATTTTCTTCTTGAAGATCTAGTTATTCTCAATGGCCTAATGGTCATGATGTAGGTCCACCAAGGTCCAAACTTGGTTTTAGTACATGGATTCTATTTCGGATTGCATGGATTTTAGCCATTCGTTGGAATCCAGACTTCCCATCATTTCTCCGTAAGTCATAGGGTCATCATTTCCATCTACCATGAAATTAATAGCTGGATTACCATATAGTTCATGAGTTCTACGTGTCCTAGTTGACCTGTGTGTTTTGATAGTGTTCTCTTTTGGAGTTTCATGATCAATATCATTAGTTCCCTTTTCATTTGGTGAATTTAACACCAAAACATCTTTGAATGTTGCGCCACCCGCCGTTTCCGACGCAGCACTATTCTCCATTCCATGAAGAGAAGGTTCAGTAAACTCGTCGAGTTCTACCTTCCTACTTATCACACCTTTCAAGAGAAACTCCTTATCTAGAAAGGATCCATTCTTGGCAATGAATACTTTGCCTTCAAATCTATGATTAAAGTTATACCAAATTGTTTCCTTAGGGTATCCTCTAAAGACACATTTTTCTGCTTTGGGTTCGAGTTTATCAGGTTTAAGTTTCTTCACATAAACATCACATCCCCAAAATTTTAGAAATGATAAGTTAGGTTTGTTGCTAAACAAAAATTCATACGGTGTCGTTTCCACAGATTTAGATGGAGTCCTATTTAAAGTGAATGCGACTGTTTCTAGTGCATATCCCAAAAATGACAATGGCAAGTTTATGAGAGACATCATAGATCGAACCATATCTAATAATGTATGATTATGATGTTCTAACACATAATTTCGTTGTGGTGTTCTGGCAGGTGTGAGTTGTGAAACTATTCCACATTATTTAATGTCTATGCTAAACTCGTAACTTAGATATTCACCTCCACGATCGGATCACAGAAATTTAATATTTTTGTTATGATGATTTTCCACTCCACTCTGAAAGTCCTTAAACTTTTCTAAAGTTTTAGGCTTGTGTTTCATCAAATAGATATACCCATATCTACTCAAATCATCCGTGAAAGTAACAAAATAACGATAACCTCCGTGTGCTGACACACTCATTTGTCCACAAACATCCGAACGTTTCCAATAAGTCTGTCGCATATAGTTGAGATTAACCAAAAAACGAGGTTCTAGTCATCTTTCCCATAAGGCATGTCTCAAATGATTCATAATAAGGTGATTCCAGCAATCCATCAGAATGGATTTGTATCATGCGTTTTACACCAATATGACCTTGGCGTAAATGTCACATGTACGTAGCATTATCATCATTCAATCTAATTCTTTTTGCATCCACGTTATGAGTATGAGTATTACTATCAAGATCCAAAAGAAATAAAAAATTCTTCACATGCGCATGACCATAAAATATATTATTCATATAAATGGAACAACCATTTTTATCGGATTTAAACAAATAACCGTCTTGCAATAAACACAATCCAGAAATAATGTTCATGCTCAACACATGCACTAGCTAACAATTAGGTTTAAGACTAATACCGATGGTAAATGAAGTGGCAGCATTTCGATGACGATCACATCAACCTTTGATCCATTCCCGACACACATCGTCACTTCATCCTTCGCTAGTTGACGCTTGTTCTCTAGCCCTTGTTTTGAGTAACATATGTTAGCAACTCAACCAATATCAAATATCCAGGTGCTACTACTAGTAAAAGTAAGGTACACATCAATAACATGTATATCATATATACCTTTGTTCACTTTTCGACTTTCTTATTAGCCAGATACTTGGGACAGCTGCGCTTCTAGTGGCTTGTGTTATTGCAATAAAAACACTCAGTTTTAGGCTTAGGGCCATTCTTGGTCTTCTTCTCAGGCGCGACAACAGACTTGCCACCCTTTTTTAAGTTACCCTTCTTCTTGCATTTCTTTCCTTTCTTGAAACTAGTATTCTTATTCATCATCAACATTTGATGCTCCTTTTTTATCTCCACTTTAGCAGTTTTCAGCATGGAAAGAAGCTCAAGTAGCGAATTATTCATGCCTTGCATATTATGGTTCATCACAAAGTTCTTGTAACTTGGTGGGAGTGATTGGAGAACCTTATGAATTCATAGCTCATTTGGAATCACAATTACTAGAGCTACGAGTTTATTGGCATACCTAGACATTTTGAGTACGTACTCGCTAACGGAGTTGTTCTCTTCCAACATGCAGCTAAAGAAGTTTTCATAAGCTCCATAACTATCTATGGCAACATGGTTATCGAAAATAATTCTCAATTCAACCATTGTATTATAGGCATTGTTGAGCTCGAAAGTCTTTTGAAGCTCAGGCTCCAACCCATATAGTATACCGCAGTAAACTAAGTGGTGATCTTGCTGACGAGTGAGATTAACATGTTTATCATCATCAATAGCATCTTCAGTAGGAGGGGTCCTAGAGGTGCATCTAACACATAGATCCTTTGAGGAACCGAGAGGAGTATCCTCAGATTAAGGGCCTAGTTAGTGAAGATGCTACCATTGGTGCTAAGTTTCTCCTTCTCCATGAATACATTGAAATTGAAAGGAGGTGGTGCCATGATCTAAAACATATTTACAAAGACTAATTATACTAAGTTTATGAAAGATTGAGATCAAATTAATTCAAAATTACTACTAGAACTCCCACTAAAAACAACATCCATCTAATTGTTTTGGTGATTACATCAACCAAATTCACTACACCACAACCGATCATCATGTGAGATGGTGTAGCTTCAAAGGTGAACATCGATATGTTCATCATATCATTCATACGACCCATGCTTTACCTTTCGGTTCTTGTTCTGAGGGCATGTCTTTACATGCTAGGCTAGCCAAGTAGAACCTTAGTAATCGCGTGTGTAAATCTGTCTTACACCCGTTGTTTGCGAATGTGGAGTCTATCACAACCGATCATCACGTGGTGCTTCAAAATGGAAAACTTTCTCAATGGTGCATACTAAAGGAAGAACATATTTTTATCCTGATATTTTAGTGAGAGGGATCATCTTATAATACTACTGCCAAGTTCTGAGCTATACATAAGCATAAATAAGATGCATAAAAAGGGATAAACATCACATGCATAAATAATGTGATATGATATGGTCCTTTCTTGCACTTGATATCCATCTTGTGCTCCCTGGTATGATCACCATCATTCCACCGGCGTGGCTCCATGGTCCATGATGTCACTATCTTGGTTGTTCTCCACTAATTCAAATTACATGGAATTTCCATTTCTGCCATGCATCCCATAAAAGAATAAAACAACCATATGGATCTAGCCGGTTGTCATACCTTACAAATGATATCACTACATGCATAAAATTTGTAATATATGACTATATCACATCACATGCCTACAAAAATAAGTTAGACGCCTCTTATTTATTTTGCATATTTTATGTGGCTTTGGTCTTAAGAAGAATCGTTCATCCTATGAACTTCAAACCACAAAGGTGATAAACAAATTATTAACAACTCGTTGTAAACTAGATCTTAGCTATCGTATGAGAGACAAACACATGCTAGCCACTTATGCAATAAGAGTGGCATGTCAAGTGTAGAACAAGTCTCATGTGCAAGGACACGTAAAGTCAGTCTAGGCCGCTTCATCCCACTATGCCACTAAGATCCAATATACACAAAAAATTCCCATAACATGATCATGAATGCCCATAACCATATGTGTTCTACTCGTATAGAACATATACGCAAAGATATGGCTTTGATACCACGGAAGGGTTCGCATCATAGAAAATATAAAAATTCCTATGATAGAACTCCTAATTACGCCAAGATCTAATCTAGTAGATTCTAGTAATGAGTAAGGGGGTAACCATAATAACTTACCCTCGAAGACCCGAAATCTTTTACAAAAATTGATTGTGTTGGTGATGTAGTTGATCAATTGTTGATCTCAAGATCTAGTTGAAGAACGCCGCAACCCAGCAGTGTATTCGTCCTCGGGCACACGTCTATCTCCCAACAACCTCCATGTGCACACTCCAACAGAGCAGCAGAAGCAACAGATCCTTCTGAATAAACCACTTAGAACATCTGCTTCGCTAATCAAGAGCCATGGGAAATTTGCTAGAGGGGGAAGAGAACATTCATGAGGAGGTTTTACAAATGGAGAGGAGGGAGAGGTGATGAGTGCATATTTGCATCATGTTTTACATTATTATTTTGCATTGTAGATGTAGGATCTTGGTATTTTACGGTGCTCGCGTGCACATTTTATGTCTGTTTTCACCAGGATTAGGACAGATGATGGAACCAATGGATATAATTCTTGGAGCAGTTGTACTATGAAGAAAAGAAGGCAAAAAACGTAAATCGCTTATTTGGGAAATATTAATAATACCAGAAGAAAATCAGAAGCGAACAAGGGAGGCAGAAGGTCCAACGACCAACTATACGACCTGAGCACATTTTTCGGCCGTATAGCTCCGACCGTATAGTTGGAAACGCCTCCGCCTTGTCAAATATTTTCACCCCATGCAATTAGTTCGAGGAGAGGACATACAGAACACGTAGAAATCATAGAAACCTCACCTCCGGAAGGCATCTGGAGGGGGGACTCATCCACAAGGATCAATCTTCGCCTTGCGCAGATCCGGGAGGCTAAGGCATCGATCTTCATCAACCACCGTTGCATCACCACCATATCCAGCCATCCCATCTACATCTTTTCTAGATCTTGTTGTAATTCCCATACTCGTTGTGGATTTATAAAAGTACTATTCATCTAAGATTGTTTCCATTACCATTGCTATCATGTTGATTGCCTCCATGTCTAAGTAGATCTTTAGTTCTTGGGGAGATGGAGAAACCCTAGTATGAGATTGAAATAAGATAAAGTCTATTATGATATTCATCGTTGTGACCATGTGTTATATTTTCTACATCTTGATGCTGAGAGAAGTCGACCTCTCAGTATTTTCCTATCGTGGGGACTTGATGGAGGGAACTACTAGTTGGTAGACGGAGGCGTGCTAGCACTTACAGTGACTACAAAGTTGTTGGCACCCCTTACATATCAACTTGGGAAACCGAGTAAACTCACGGAACACTATCCATGCCATGGGATACGTCCTACGAGATTAAGTCCCTTAATAGTGCAGTAACTCGATTGATGTTGATTGCTGACTATTATGGTTATGAGGATGATGTGAGCAGTGGTTGCTGCCTAATTGTCCAAATACGGAGTTCCTCCCACACATACAAAGTTGAGAATGTTCATGATAATAATCTTTATCTTAGATCCTTATAATACTAGTGGTTTATGCGCTACTCCCTGAGAATGCTTTTTCCCTATTGCTGTTCTAATTTCTCTTAAATACGCGATACTTACTTTCTGTATTAAGTTATTTTGCTTTACTTTACTATTTCTCTTATACCTAAAACCCCAAAACACCTTTTTACACAATACTCGCACTTTATCTTGTCACTTAGAACTTAATCTAACATTTCTATCATAATATTTATTTCAAAAGTTATTAGCCTTCAGACTCCTGCTCCTTGTGGGATCGATATCTTTATTTTGAAACTAGCTACAAACGATATGTGCACTTGCATTCATCAAGCTATTTTTTGGTGCTGTTGCCAGGGAGCTAAGCGTTGTAGGTCTTTTAGTTTTTGCTTATTTAATTTTTTCTTGCTAAATTTTTTTTGAGTTACGGGTTCCCACCAACATGATGGATTTTGAGCATATGACTAGTGCTAACCCACTCAACTACTTTGGGAAGCCCAATGATATTTATAAAAGAGACAACTCCAATGAGAAGACAAGGGGGCTTGAAATAAATCCACTACTACTTAGTATTCTACATAAGAAGCAATTTACTAGAGATGAAGAAGATCCCGATCCATATGAAAATATTGCATGTTTCAAAGATATATGTGGCACGTTTCTATTGACGAGATATACCGCTGATGAGGTAAGAGTTAAACTTTTTAGTCAGACTTTAACTAGTACAACTCTCTCATGGTATAGATCTGTACCACCTGAAGCCACTACTACTTGGGATAATCTAGCCTGTGTATTTCTAGCGAAATATTATCCATTGTCAAAATCTTTTGGAATCAGGCATCTTATAATGACTTGGAAAAACATTTTAATGAAGGACTAGTAAGAGCTTATATCATATTTAAAGATTTACTACGTATATGGCCGCATCATGATTTACCTAAATGGTATTTATTGCATATATTTTATGGCGGTTTAGTTGAATCTAATAAAATTGAACTAGACTCTTACGCGGAAGGGGCCTTTATGAATCTTCCTATACCTAAAGCTTGAGCTTTACTTAATAGAATTTGTGATCATAGAGTTTCAGGGAATTTTGGTCTAGGAAGTGAAGGAGGCGTAGAAATAGAACATGATTGTATTCATGACTACAATAAAAAAGTCCATGTTAAAGAATTGTCTAAAGAACTTTACTTGGATTCATTTCTTGTGTTGTAAGTTGTTAAAGCTTTTACAGAACATATTAAAGCTCCAAAAGAGGGATCGATCAAGTATTATCCACCACCCGAGCCTGAGAAGAAAAGAGAAGATAAAGCAACGCTGGCCTCTTTAGAACCAATAAATGAAATGCCTTTTCCTAACACTTCATGAAAGCATATTCTTGAATATGAACAGGTCAAAGTAGCACAGGATAAAAAGGAAGCATAAAGTATGCCAGAAGTCATGGAACATCTGGGGGAAACCAAAGATGAAAAGGTAACCAAGGAAGCAATTATGGCTATGTACGCACATTGTAACATAGTTGAACTTGATGAAGAGACTTCCATATTGGTTGAAGGTAAAACAAAGGTAAAAGATGTAGGTAAGCCTATTCTTCCCTTCATATTTTTTTTAAAGAAACCTCGCATTACGGTTTATGTGATCTTGGCACCGAAGTTAATGTTATATCTTATGATTTCTATTTAGAAATAAAAGAACAAACAGAACTGGCTACAATTTAAAATAATGATATCACAATCATTTTAGCCAATAAAAATCTTATAATTCCAATGGGAGTAGTTGAAGATGCAATTGTCACAATTGGCAATAAAAACTTTCCTATCGATGTTGTAGTTGTTGATATGCCAACTGACACTCTTTGCCCTATTATATTTGGAAGAAATTTTATGGGTGATATAGGTGCCTATGTCAATTTCAAGAAGGAGATTGTGTCTCTTAATCTTGGGGGAACGGAAAATAAATTACATTTTCCAAATTTCAACACAAACCTCCACAAATACAAGAAGAAGAAGAAGAAGAAGAAGAAGAAGAAGAAGAAGAAGAAGAAGAAGAGAGAACTATTGAAGAAATGGCGGCTCTTTTCTTTGGTAATCAAGAAGAAGAAATAAATGAAGAGCCAAATTATGAAGAAATAGTTATGTAGGACAAGTCCCTGGAAGAACTAGAAGATGAATTCGATTCACTTCCCATAATGGGACCTCCAACCGATGAGGCTTTTGAAGAGCCAGAAAATAGAGGGGACGAGGAACTACAACCCCTAGAGTTGAAGACTCTACCAGATAAACTCAAATACAGGTTTCCAGATCATACAAATAAATTTCCTATTATTATCAATGCTAAACTTTCAGGAAAAGAAGAAGAAGAACTTATGGAGATACTTTAGGAGCATTCCAAGGCCTTTGGGTACTCAATGGATGACTTGAAGGGCATCAGTCCCATGATAGCCGTCCATCAAATATTCATGGAGGAAGGTGCTAAACCAATTGTGGAATTTAATAGAAGATTGAAGCCTGAAATGAAAGAAGTGGTAAGAAAATAAATTGTATGCCTAATGGACGCAGGTATAATCTACCCTATTAAAGAAAGTGAATGGGTAAGTCATGTTCATTGTATCCCTAAGAAGGGGGTTTCACTGTTGTTCCTAAAGAAAATAATGAATTGATACCTACTAGAACTATCGTTGGGCATAGGATGTGCATAGACTTCAGGAAATTAAATAAAGAAACTAGGAATGATCATTATCCTTTACCGTTCGTAGATCAAACTTTAGAGAGGTTAGCAAACCATACTCATTTTTGTTACTTGGACAGATACTCTGGTTTTTCTCAAATAGCTGTTCATCCTGATGACCAACTTAAAACAACTTTCATTAGTCCTTATGGTTTACATGCTTACCGACGCATGCCTTTTGGTTTATGTAATGCTCCGGCTACTTTTCAAAGATGCATGACTACTATTTTTGTTGATTTCATAGAACTTATAATGGAAGTATTTATGGATGACTTTTTTGTCTATGGAACTTCTTTTACTAGTTGCTTAGATAATCTCAAAAGAGTTCCGCAGCATTGTGAAGAAACCAATCTTGTTCTAAACTGGGAGAAATGCCATTTTATGGTTAAAGAAGGTATAGTCCTTGGACACAAGGTATCAGGTAAGAGAATTGAAGTTGATAGATCTAAGGTTGAGGCAATTGAGAGAATGCCACAACCTAGGGATATTAAAGGTATAAGAAGTTTCCTTAGTCATGTGGGTTTTTATAGAAGGTTCATTGGAAATTTCTATGGAATATCTAAACCTTTTGACTAACCTCCTGCAAAAGGGAGTAAGATTTAATTTTGATGATAAATTTCTTGAAGCCTTTGATAAACTAAAAAATGCTTTATCTCGTGCTCCAATCATTAAACCACCTATCTGGAATACAACATTTGACTTAATATATGAAGCTATTGATGATGTTGTAGGAGTGACTCCGGGACAACTTATTGGTCACAGATTTAATATTATACATCATGCTAGTAGAACTCTAAATGGTCCTTAGAAGAATTATCCAAAGGAAGAAAACCGTTTGCTGTATTTTTCTCTTGTGATAAATTTCGTTTTTACATAGTTGATGCAAAGGTAAGAGTTCATACGGATCGTGATGGTTTAAAAGAACTCCTTGAGAGGAAAGAACATAAGAGAAGACTAATCTGTTGGTTTCTTTCTCTTGAAGAATATGTTAAATGTAGTGTCCATGATTTCCCAGCAAGACACCAATCTTGTTGAGAGGAACTTTAGTCCTGGTGATTTTCGTTTATGAGAATTATTCAACGAATTAAGGTCAATTCCTTCAAGGGATAAGAAGTCTTTGTTGTTGAAGGAACTTTCTCATACCCGAATAAGAAAATGGTAAGTGCAAGGTAAGAGGTTCTTACCCAAATAAGTGATTTGTTTTCACAAATTTTACTCCTAAAAATTATGCCTTTGAATTCCTTCTGTTTTTCTAAAGTCTTAGAGCGTTTTTACCAACTATACAAGTGGAACTATACGATCGGAGAGGGAGCTCCCGCCATATAGTTGGTCGTTAAACTGTCTATATCATCTTTGTGAAATTGTTTTCAATATCTAAGAGTTTAACGACCAAATAACACACAAAATAAATTCCGTCCTTATAGTTGGTCGTTGAACTCTCAGATAGTTTTGCTTTTTTGTGTCTGTATCTATACGGTCGCAACTATACGATCGGAGCCGAAATTCTGGCCGTATAGTTGGTCGTTAAACTCTCAGACACTTTTGATTTATGGTGTTTGTATCTATACGGTCGCAACTATACAACTGGAGCCAAAATTCCGGCCGTATAGTTGGTCGTTAAACTCTCAGGAACTTTTCGTTTGTTTTTCGTTCGTAATAAAAAATGTTATTGTCGGTTCCGAGTCGTGATTTAATCGACCTGGACTCGAGATATTTGGAAATATCTGCCCGGAATCAACTATACGACCGGACCTATACGGGCCGCGCCCGTATAGTTGGTCGTTACTGTCAACATCCGGATTTTTAATCCCAGATGCCTGTTATGTTATACATCGCAATCCTAGGATTACCATTTTTGTGAGACGTAACAGATTGGATATCACACTACATCATCCATTACAAACCATAAATAAGGTCTTACACAAATAAGGATCTCATGATCCAGTCTTAATACAACAAGCAGCAGAATAATTAATAAGCGTAGCAGTGGGGTCCATCTTCAGGGCACAAGCAATGCTGACGAAGGAAGATAGTCCTAGTTATCATATCCGTCCTTCTGGCCATCATCTTGGTAGTCTCCTTCATAGTCTGGACATAGGAATAGCCAGGTACAAAAGCCATGAGTACTCTTTAAGTACTCGCAAACTACCACTAACAAGTAGTATAGTTCTAGTGGAAAAAGCTAAAGCAAAGTTTTAACTAAGAAGTTAAGTTTGAAAGCTAATCTGAGTTCAGAAACAAAGAAAGATAAAATAAAGTTCTAGAATCACTTAAGTTGGGAAGCCAGTGTCATAGTCACAACTCTGTTGTGGTCAAGTCAAGATTCATCATTCATTTCATAAGTCATTTTGAAAACATCCGACGACGAAACAGTATGGCCACTCCAACTGTCCATAACCACGAACGCAGCTATTCGAATAGTTTGACACTCTGCAGAGGTGGTACACTTTCACCACAAGATTCGATACATCTGTCAGGGGTAACCCTAAATCATCATACTTAGTATGCAGATAATCAAACATAACCTTTCCTTTACACACCCTAGTATAAGCACATGTCCTATGAGCATGGCCTCCCAACCATGACCATCTGCATCTTGGGCACTGCATAGGTGGACATTGAGATGTAGCCTCAGCTCAAACCTCTCCCACAATTCAGGTATTGTGGTTGTACGGTAAAATTGGAATGGTATCGCATCCGAATCCAACCATCAGTTTTGTAAAAGGGTTAAGGCTCATGCCTCAACATTTTCATCCTCATAAACCATTTGTGTTTCTCAACACATCTCAAATGAATGACTCATCATTCCAAGGTTTTCATAATTCATTTTCACCAAGTATTCCCATCTAAATTGACTCAAGTTTTGATCTAGCTCTAAGCTACTAAGTTAAGAGTGTTCACTAAGGTGGGATGCTAAGATCAATCTCATGCCATAGAATGACATCTAAAGTTATCTAGATAGGTCAAGTTTTATACTTTTTATGCTACCTTCAAAACAAGTAAAGGACTTTGGTAGAGTAAAGAAAGTAAAAGCTTGAAAGTAAACTTGGAAGAGGTACTAGTCAAAGTGGTATAAGCAAAGCAGGCCTAGTGCATCTTGCTTAAGTTATCTAACTTAATTCTAGCTTGCTAACAATATCTTGCATTGTTAATGATGTCTTGCTAATATAATACTTGCAAGCGTTAGCTTGCCTTGGTTGGTGAAGTGGTTGAAGTTTTCTTCCTCCTCTTGATAGCACTCCTCCTCCTCGAAAGCTTGGTCGGTACTATCGTCTATAAATAAATACAGAGTACACAATCACCAAACAATAAGGCACACATTCGATGATCTATTATCATCACAAGCATCACAAGGTTTTATTAACTAGCTTCATTCTTTTTATTTAAGAAAAGTAATTTCTACTCATTAAAAATAACTAAGATTTAATATTCTCCAATTAAAATATGGGATCATGTAGACACATGTCATCACCACATATTCTAACATATGAGAATGTGATTTAAGGGTTGGATCACATTTACTTAAATTTAAGTTTATTATTTAATGATTTAAAGTGACTAGAAATGCCTATATAGCATTATTTTGGTACTAGTCCAAAATCCCTGCATGTCAACCTTAATATTATTACATATTCAGATAGGAATGGTTAATTCTGATTTTTGAGAGTTGGAATCAACTCAAAAGCTATTATGGTTGATTTTATAAAAAGGTTTGAATGTGCAAAAGCTTTTGGCTTGTTATTTTTACTAGGAGCGATCTCTAACTCTAAATGAATTAAATCCAACGAGCTTGGATAAATCTTTTCAGTAGCTTTCTAACAAAATTTGAATCACTCAATTTGGTCTAGTAGATATTCTGGATTTGATTTTTAAACTAAGGGTCATAAGTGAATTCAAACTAAACTAGAAAATCCTATATTTGAATTCATGGGCTAGCGCGGGAAAACTAACGGGCCGACCCAGTGGCACTCCGCGGTGCAGAGAACAGCTGACAGGGGGGTCCCGCAGGTCAGTGGCACATCAAACGTGAAGCGGTACGGGGCAACGTGGAACGTGCAATTAAAAAGAAGATCTACGGCTGAGGATCGTCGTCCCCAGCGAACAAGTCGCCGGCAAGAGCTAACCCTAGCGGCTCGGTGGGGGTGCAATCGGGGCATACCAGGGCTCCAGCTAGCATGGCGATGGGGGCGATCGAACATGCTGTCGACGGCGGACTCAGACGTGGTCGTGGTGGCACCTAGGGTGGACGAAATTGATGGCGCCTCTCCTCCTCTGTTGTGGCAAGCTCCGACTAAATTCCGGCGAATGGCGGCCCGCCTTGCTCCGGGGATGGGGTGGAAGGATCAGTGGAGAGAGAGGAGTTTGTGCTGGGGTGGCCTCCTTTTATAGGGTGAGTAGTTTGTGCTGGGGTGGCCTCCTTTTATAGGGCGATGAAGCGACCGAACGGGATGGGCTGGCGACTACCGCGAGGGTTGTACAGCGTGCTAGCATCCTGGCTGGAGGTAGGGGATGGTGGCCTGCCTCTTGACGGTACTTTATGGCTTAAATGCACGGCTAGGGGCGGTGGCGTTTGGTCGGGGAAGCTGGTGCTCTGCGCGGCAGATGCGGCGTTCGACGCGGTGCACGAGGGCTGCGGGTCAAGAGGCGGCGAACGAACATGTCCGGGCGGTTCCCTGGGTGGTGGCGACGCGGTGAGGACGGGCTACGGTCGAGGCACGGCGTGTGCATGCTTTTCGGGCGCGACGCTCTGGCGTGTGCTCGGCATGGTGCAGACATCCTGGGCGCGGCGCTATGTGAGTGGTCCACGGCTCGGCTCTACTTGGGGAGGGGACAGAGGGCGGTGGTGTGGTCTGGTCTAGCTCCTAGAGATGGAGAGAGAGAGAGATGGTCGGCTGCGAGCTATCCATGCTCGACCGGCGAGCATGGTGCTCAGGTGGCGCGGCACTACTTCAAACGGCTATGGGGTAGCTTCTTGATGGTTGGGTTGGGTCTGGGGGAGACAAGGGCATCTACTAGGGTTCAAATGGTTTGAAACAATCGATCAAAAACAGTATAAGTTAGGCTAGTTTGATTCTGTCTGCAAGGTGTTCGAGACAATGGCCGCAAGAGAAAAACATTTGAATTTTGGGATGAAATTTGGTGGAGTGGTTGATCACATGCTTGAGCTTCTAGGTGTGCTTGGGTTTTGAAAATGGAAGTCATTTGAGTGGTTTTTGAAATAGTGTGATCTTGATACCTACACTAGATTCAATTTTCAAATGCCATTTAAAATTAGTGTTTGAAAATTTTGGTAGATCACAAAGTGGTCCTTGGTACATCACTACATGTACTAGCAAGGGGGTGCAAATATCCACATTTGTTTCTGTTAGGTTTTGAGTTCTAGGAATAGCCAAAGTAGGCTGGGTGATTAAAATGGCACAAATGACCATTTGTTTATTTTATTCATTTTGATTTGTTTTTCTTTGGGATTTGTTTGGGAAAGGTCTAGATGATGTTTAATTCACCTAAGAATCATTTTACAATCAATGGATCAATTAAACATGGCAATTCAAATCAACTCCTAAATTAATTGCACACACATATGAATGCTTTAATATTTTTAAATGGAAAAGTTTTTGTTAACTCTAAATTTGATGATTTGGATCTTGATCACTTGGATTAGAGTTTTGGCATGTTAAAAACCTTCCCCCCTTAAATAAAATCTCGTCCTGAGATTTACGAAAGAAAACTAGGAACTAAAGAGATCTAGGAACTCTGTCCTAATGTAATCTTCTTGCTCCCAAGTGGCTTCCTCTTTGGTATGGTTGCTCCATTGAATCTTGAGAAACTTGATACTCCTGGTTCTGGTGGTTCTGTAAGCTTCTTCCAAGATACGGATGGGTACTTCATGATATGTCAGGTCATTGTTGATCTCAACAGCTCGGTGATCGATGTTCTTGAAAACTTCAGTCTTCTCCGGCACTTCCAGGCATTTGCGAAGTAACGAGATATGAAACACATTGTGGATGGCTGACATCTCTTTAGGTACTTCCAGTTGATACGATACTTCTCCTCAATGGTTCAGAATATTGAAGGGCCCGATATATCTGGGGGCTAACTTTCCTTTCAGACTAAAGCGTTGTGTTCCCTTCAATGGCGAAACCTTGAGATATACAAATCTCCGACATTGAAAGTCAGGTCTCTCCTTATCTTGTTAGCATAACTCTTTTGTCTTGACTGGGCGGTCTTGAGGTGCTCACGAACTTTGTGCACCTTCCCTTCGGCTTCTCAGAGAATGTCGGGTCCAAACATCTGACTCTCTCCTACATGCGACCAATTCAAAGGGGTGCGACACTTTCTTCCGTATAGGAACTCAAATGGTGCCATCTGCAAACTAGCTTGATAACTGTTGTTATATGAGAATTCTACGAAAGGTAGGCAGTCTTCCCATTTTGATCCATACCCCAACACACAAGCTCTTAACATATCCTCTAGGATTTGGTTGACTCTCTCAGTCTGTCCATCAGTTTGCGGGTAATAAGCGGTGCTGAAATTGAACTTGGTTCCTAATCCTTCCTGGACTTTCTGCCAAAATCTCGAGGTAAACTGGGTTCCTCGATCTAATACTATGGTCTTGGGGGTTCCATGCAGACTAACGATTCTAGCAATATACAGCTCTGCTAGCTTTGAACTCTGGTAAGTTGTCTTGACAGGTATAAAGTGAGCTACCTTGGATAGTCTATCAACAATGACACAGATTGAGTCATTTTCCCTACTAGAAGTAGGTAAACCGGTGATAAAATCCATTCCGACGGAATCCCATTTCCATTCCAGAATCTGCAATGGTTGCAACATTCCTGCGGGTCTCTGATGCTCTACTTTGACTCTTTGACAGATGTCACACTTTGCTATGTAGCTTCCGATTTCTCTCTTCATCGTGTGCCACCAAAATTGCTCTTTCATATCTTGATACATCTTTGTTCCTCCGGGGTGGATAGAATAAAGAGTATCATGAGCTTCCTTCATGATAACTTGCTTCAGTTCCGAATCCGCTGACACACAGATACGTCCTTTGTACCACAGAACTCCTTCTTGATCTTCAGTGAATCCAGGTACCTTTCATGTACCAATACGACGTTTGATTCCATCGATACTTTCATTTCCCTTCTGGGCTTCCTTGATTTGGCTGACTAATGTGGGTTGAAGTTCAATACTAGCTAAGAATCCTTTGCTAACAAGCTCAGTTCTAAACTGCTCCAACTCCTCATACAAACTTGGCTGCTTCTCCTTGATCATGGTGTTTAGCCTTCTTGGCAACCTGCTAAGATCATCCGCTACCACATTGGCTTTGCCGGGGTGATAGTGAATGTCAAGGTCATAATCTTTGATTAACTCTATCCATCTCCTTTGCCTCATATTTAGCTCCTTCTGAGTGAAAATATACTTCAAGCTTTTATGATATGAGTAAATCTCACAGCTATTACCCATCAGATAATGACACCATGTCTTGAATGCCAAAACTACGGCTGCTAGTTCAAGATCATGTGTCGGATAATTCTGCTCATGCTGCTTCAATTGTCAAGACAGGTATGCGATAACTTTGTCGTATTGCATCAATACACATCCGAGACCAATCTTGGATGCATCAGAATATACATCAAACGACTTATTGATATCTGGCATGATCAGTATTGGGGCTGATATCAATCTCTTCTTCATCTCTTGGAAACTGGCTTCACATCTGTTAGTCCAGTCAAACATCTTGTCCTTCTTTAGCAATTGGTTCATGGGTCTGGCTATGCTCGAGAATCCTTCGACGAACTTGCGGTAATATCCCGCTAATCCAAGAAATGCACAGACTTGGGTTTGAGAGGTTGGGGCTTCCCATTCTTCGACATCTTTGATCTTGGCGGGATCAACAGAGACTCCTCCGGCAGACACAATATGTCCTAGGAATCCTACTTCTTTCAGCCAAAACTCACACTTGCTGAACTTGGCATATAACCGATGCTCTCTCAGGGTTTCTAGGATAATACTCAGATGTTGCTCATGCTCTTCTTCTGACTTGGAGTAGATAAGGATATCGTCGATAAACACAACGACAAACTTATCTAGGAAATTCATAAAGATCTTATTCATGAGATTCATGAAATAAGCAGGGGCATTGGTTCATCCAAAAGACATAACCGTATACTCATATAACCCATAACGAGTAGTAAAGGCGGTCTTCGGAATATTTGTTGCATGAATCTTAAGTTGGTGATAACCAGTCCTAAGATCAATCTTTGAGAATACCTGGGCTCCAGTCAACTGATCAAATAGATCCTCTATCTTTGGCAAGGGGTACATGTTCTTGATGGTGACGTCATTCAACTTTTTTGTAATCTATGCACAAATGGTTGCCTCCATTTTTCTTGTTGACGAATAACAATGGTGATCTCCATGGCGATGCGCTTGGTTGAATCAAGCCCGTTGCTAACATGGCATCCAACTGCTTCTTCAATTCCACCAACTCTGAGGGGTTCATGCTATAGGGTCTCTGGGCTATGGGTCCGGTTCCGGGGATTAGTTCGATAATGAACTCAATATCCCTATCCAGAGGCATACCTAGAAATTCATCTGGGAATATGTCGGGGTAGTCACAGACTACTCGGACTTGGTCTATGGTGGGTAGGGCTAGACACTTGTTGTACTTGAATTGACGAGGTAAGGTTTCAGATATATGCTCTACTGTGACTCCAGAGCTACTGGTCATGGTGATGGCTTTCTTAGCACAGTCTATCAGTCCTTGATGCCTTGACATCCAGTCCATACCTAGTACTACTTCCAATCCTTTGGTTCCGAGTACGATTAGGTTGGCATAAAAATATATCCCATTTATTCTGATAGGCACAGCTTTGCAAATTTTTCTAGCTTTTGTAGTTGAACCAGGGATTTGGACGATCATGACATGCTTCAAGTTAGTTGGATGAATCTTACTAGTGCATGCAAATTCTTTGGTGACAAATGAATGTGATGCTCTCGAATCAAACAATACCCTTGCTAAAAGTGAGTTGACAGAAAACATACCCAGCACTACGTCTGGCGCTTCTTGGGCTTCCTCTGCGTTCATGTGGAAGAGACGACCATTGCGGTTGTGAGGGTTCCCTGGGGAAACCTTCTCCCTGGTTGAACACGACGCTGCTATTGAGCTGGGGCATTCACATTGGCAGTGGCGGCAGTCTTCTTGGGACACTCATTGGAATAGTCACCCTTCACTCCACACTCGAAACAAGTTATCTGGGACTTGTCTTTTGCTACGACAGGCACAACATTGCTTCCAGTTCTGGGTGCAGTGTTGTTGTTTTTGTTGTTGTTGCTCTTGGGAGGGGCACGGTTGAAATTGTTGGTGTTGCCGGAGTTGTTGTTATTTCCTCCGGTCTTCAAATTTCCCCCGCTACGGTTGGGGTAGCTTGGGCGGGACATTGGGGGTCGGTTGTTCCTTGGTGCATATCCTAGTGAGGGGTTGGGATGGTACTTCTGGTGACTGTTGGATCCAAAGTGCTGCATCATACGACATTTGCAGTTGTCGTTTGCCTGGTTAATATTCCCTTCCATCTGAATGACAGAGTCGACTAGCTCTTCGAGATCCTCAAAGCGGATGTTGAGGAGGACAGTCTGCATTCTCGTCATGCAGTCCGTTCAGGAATCTCTCCTCCTTGATAGCCTCCGTGTTGATCTCATCCGGTGCGTACATTGCAAGCGACAGGAATCTGGCACGGTACTCCACCACAGTCATTCTGCCCTGCTTCAAGTCTTTGAACTCATCCCTCATTCGGGTGACTAGACCCTGCGGCACGTGGGTGCGACTGAACTTGATTTTGAAGGCTTCCCATGTCATCACTTGACCATGGTTCATCAGGCGGATGCTATTCCACCAGGCTCTTGCATCTCCTGCTAGGTAGTAGGTGGCAAAGAGAACTTTCTCGTTGTCATCAACTCTGGCAACCTCCAAATTGTTCTCCATTGTCTGCAACCAGTCATCAACATCTAATGGGTTCTCTGAAGTGCTAAAGATTGGGGGATTGGTATTCTAGAAGTTCTTCAGCTTGGATCCTTGTGGATCCTGATTTCCATGCCCTTGGTTGTTGAGAGCCATCTGGGCGATCTGTTGCAGTGTTGCTAGATTAGCTTGGCGCTCTGCCTTGCTTGCTTCTCTGTCTGCGATGAGATTCTGCAGGATCTAAAGTATTGGGTCTTGCGATGAGCTGCTCCCTCCTGGTTTCCACGAGTCATCTAAAGATTGAGGTAGATAAAGGGGTAGGAGGGAAAGTTCTAAGGTTCATGGTTTTGGTTTCAAAGCTAAAACTTTGAGTTTGACTCAGGTTTTGCGACTAACTCCATTTCATTCATTCAAACAAGCACACGAGACAAACACACACACACCACAACAAGGAAAACAGATGGTTTTAAGAACCATTCTGCAAGCTACGATACAGTGGGACCGATACATCTCATGCTACGACAGTGCTCTAGTGCATCTACTCATCGTCGATGAAGTCGGAGTCCTCATCGTCAGTGTAGAAGTCCACGTCATCCTCCTCCATAAAGTCATCGTCATTGCTGAGGTAAGAATCCATGTCTCCTTGGATGTCTTCACCCTCCTCTTCTTCCTCCTTTGCTGCAAGTTGAGCTTCTTGCTCCTTGACGGTCTTCTCGAGGTCGGCCACCTTCTTGCAAAGACGGGCGATGGTGCGATCCTTCTTTTCACGCTGGAGGCGAAGAGACTTACGGTCCTTGACTAGCAGTGAGAAAGTCTGGGCCTTCTAGTCGGCAATGGCGTGGTTGTGGTTGGCGAACTCTCTAGCATTATCCAATTCCTTCTAGCGACCGTATAGCAGGAAGTCAAGGTTCTCCACTTGACGCTTCAACTCCGGGTGACTTGGCATCTCCATCAGCATTCCCATGAAGTCACGCCTTGCATAGTGAGATAAAACGGGTTCCTTGGATTTGGATGACACTGAGGGCACATAGACGTGCTCGAGCTTCATGCATTGCCCTGGCTAATACATCTAGCCAGTTGTTCTCTCTCACGGAGAACTCGATTCTCCCGGACGTTGGTGCTTCTATGCTTCCTCGAAGATTAGCGGCGACTAGCCATTGTAAATCTCCTCCTGGGGGTCCTGGAAGTTGAGCTCCAAGAAACTCCGGATGTGGGCATCCTAATAACCCCGACAATGAATCCAGATCCCTCTCGAAGATCAGCTGGCCTCCGTTGCCCAACTGGTAGAACTTAATGAACTGAGTCTCCATCTCCAAGAATGTAGGATGAGGAAGTTAGTGAAGTGATCAAGTGTGTCAAATTTTATGTAGTAAGGTAAGAATTTGAGGAACATGAATTTTTTAGAAAGAATGAATTCCCAAGGGTAAGAGAGGAACTAGTTTTTCATAAATACTCACTTTGGTTTTGAAATTAAGTTTTTGTTCGGACATCCATTCTAACTACGGTCTCCTATGGTCAGGATGGCTCTGATACCAACCTGTCAACAACCGGATTTTTAATCCCAGATGCCTGTTATGTCATACATCGCAATCCTAGGATTACCATTTTTGCGAGACATAACAGATTGGATATCACAATACATCATCCATTACAAACCTTAAATAAGGTCTTACACAAATGAGGATCTCATGATCCAGTCTTAATACAACAAGCTTAGCGGTGGGGTCCATATTTAGGGGCATAGGCAATGCTGACAAAGGCAGATAGTCCTAGTTATCATAGCCGTCCTCCTGGCCGTCATCTTGGTAGTCTCCTTCATAGTCTGGCCATAGGAATAGCCAGGGAGAAAAGCCATGAGTACTCTTTAAGTACTCGCAAACTACCACTAACAAGTAGTATATTTCTAGTGGGAAAAGCTAAAGCGAAGTTTTAACTAAGAAGTTAAGTTTAAAACCTAAGCTGAGTTCAGAAACAAAGAAAGATAAAATAAAGTTCTAGAATCACTTAAATTGGGAAGCTAGTGTCATAGTCACAACTCTGTTGTGGTCAAGTCAGGATTCATCATTCATTTCATAAGTCATTTTGAAAACATCTGACAACGAAACAGTATGGCCACTCCAACTGTTCATAACCGTGGACGCGGCTATTCAAATAGTTTGACACTCTGCAGAGGTGGTACACTTTCACCACAAGATTTGATACATCTGTCAGGGGTAACCCTGAATCATCATACTTAGTATGCAGATAATCAAACATAACCTTTCCTTTACACACCCTAGTATAAGCACCTCTCCTATGAGCATGGCCTCCCAACCATGACCATCTATCATCTTGGGCACTACATAGGTGGACAACATTGAGAGGTAGCCTCAGCTCAAACCTCTCCCGCGAGAGAACTAATACTAATGCATATAAACTTCCTGCTAGGCCTTACCCAATTCAGGTATTGTGGTTGTACGGTAAAATTGGAATGGTATCGCATCCGAATCTAACCATCAGTTTTGTAGAAGGGTTAAGGCTCATGCCTCAACATTTTCATCCTCATAAACCATTTGTGTTTCTCAACACATGTCAAAACATCTCAATAGAATGACTCATCATTCCAAGGTTTTCATAATTCATTTTCACCAAGTATTCCCATCTAAAGTGACTCAAGTTTTGATCTAGCCCTAAGCTACTAAGTTAAGAGTGTTCACTAAGGTGGGATGCTAAGATCAATCTCATGCCATAGAATGAAATCTAAAGTTATCTAGATTGGTCAAGTTTTAAACTTTTTATGCTACCTTCAAAACAAGTAAAGGACTTTGGTAGAGTAAAGAAAGTAAAAGCTTGAAAGTAAACTTGGAAAAGGTACTAGTCAAAGTGGTATAACCAAAGCATGCCTAGTGCATCTTGCTTAAGTTATCTAACTTAATTCTAGCTTGCTAACAATAGCTTGCATTGTTAATGATGGCTTGCTAGTATAATACTTGCAAGTGTTATCTTGCCTTGGTTGGTGCAGTGGTTGAAGTTTTGTTCCTCCTCTTGATAGCACTCCTCCTCCTCGAAAGCTTGGTCGGTATTATTGTCTATAAATACATACGAAGTACACAATCACCAAACAATACTTAACTAGTCTACTTAGCACTCTAAGGCACACATTTGATGATCTATTATCATCACAAGCATCACAAGGTTTTATTAACTAGCTTCATTCTTTTTAGTTAAGAAAAGTAATTTCTACTCATTGAAAATAACCAAGATTTAATATTCGCCAATTAAAATATGGGATCATGTGGACACATGTCATCACCACATATTCTAACATATGGGAATGTGATTTAAGGGTTGGATCACATTTACTTAAGTTTAAATTTATTATTTAATGATTTAAAGTGACTAGAAATGCCTATATAGCATTATTTTGGTACTAGTCCAAAGTAAATGCATGTAAACCTTATTATTATTATATATTTAGATAGGTATGGTTAATTGTGATTTTTGAGAGTTGGAATCAACTCAAAAGCTATTATGGTTGATTTTATAAAAAGGTTTGAATGTGCAAAAGCTTATGTCTTATTATTTTTACTAGGAGAGATCTGTAACTCTAAATGAATTAAATCCAACGGGCTTGGATAGATCTTTTCAGTAGCCTTCTAACAAAATTTGAATCACTCAATTTGGTTTAGTAGATCTTCTAGAATTGATTTTTAAACTAAGGGACAGAAGTGAATTCAAACTAAACTAGAAAAACCTATATTTTAATTCATGGGCTAGCGCGGGAAAACTAATGGGCCAGCCCAGTGGCGCTCCACGGCGCAGAGAACAGCTGACAGGGGGGTCCCGCAGGTCAGCAGCACATCAAACGCGAAGCGGTACGTGGCAACGTGGACCGTGCGATTAAAAAGATGATCTACGACTGAGGATCATCGTCCCCGGCGAACAGGTCGCCGGCGAGAGCTAACCCTGGCGGCTCGGTAGGGGTGCAATGGGGGCATACTAGGGCTCCAGCTAGCGTGGTGATAGGGGTGATTGAATGTGCTATCGACGGTGGACTCAGGAGTTGTCGCGGCGGCTCCTGGGGTGGACGAAATCGACGGTGCCTCTCCTCCTCTGCTACGGCAAGCTCCGGCTAAATTTCGGCGAACAGCGGCCCGCCTTGCTCCGGGGATGGGGTGGAAGGATCAGTGGAGAGAGGGAAGTGATATGGTGTGAGTAGTTTGTGCTGGGGTGGCCTCCTTTTATAGGGCGACGAAGCGACCGAACGGGATGGGCTGGCGACTCCGACGTGGGCTGTATAGCGTGCTAGCGTCGTGGCTGGAGGTAGGGGACGGTGGCCTGCCTCCTGGCGGTGCTCTATGGCTTAAATGCGCGGCTAGGGGCGGTGGCGTTTGGTCGGGGGAAGTTGGTGCTCTACACGACAAAAGCGGCGTTAGACGTGGCACACGGGGGCTGCGGGTCAAGGGGTGGCGAACGGGCATGTCCTAGCGGTTCCCTGGGTCGTGGCGACGCGGTGAGCGCGGGCTGTGGTCGAGGCGCGGCATGTGCACGCAAGTCGGGAGCGGCGCTCTGGCGCGTGCTCGGGATGGTGCAGACGTCCTGGGCGCGGCGCTCTACGAGTGGTCCACTTCTCGGCTCTGCTCGGGGAGGGGAGAGAGGGCGGTGGTGTGGTCTGGTCTAGCTCCTAGACATGGCGAGAGAGAGAGATGGTCAGCTGCGAGCTATCCATGCTCGACCGGCGAGCATGGTGCTCAGGTGGCGCAACACTGCTTCAAACGGCTATGGGGTAGCTTCTTGCTGGCTGAGTTGGGTCTAGGGGAGAAAAGGGCATCTACTAGGGTTCAAATAGTTTGACAAAAATCGATCAAAAACAGTATAAGTTAGGCCTGTTTGATTCTGCACAATGGCCGCAAGAGAAAAACATTTGAATTTTGGGCTGAAATTTGGTGGAGTGGTTGATCACATGCTTGAGCTTCTAGGTGTGCTTGGGTTTTGAAAATGGATGTCATTTGAGTTGTTTTTGATATAGTGTGACCTTGATACCTACACTAGATTCAATTTTTAAATGCCATTTAAAATTAGTGTTTAAAAGTTTTTGGTAGATCAAAAAGTGGGCCTTGGTACATCACTACATGTACTAGCAAGGGGTGCAAAGATCCACATATGTTTCTGTTAGGTTTTGAGTTCTAGGAATAGCCAAAGTAGGCAGGTTGATTAAAATGGCACAAATGACCATTTTGTTTATTTTATTCATTTTGATTTGTTTTTCTTTGGGATTTGTTTGGGAAAGGTCTAGATGATGTTTAATTCACCTAAGAATCATTTTACAATCAATGGATCACTTAAACATGGCAATTCAAATCAACTCCTAAATTAAATGCACACACATATGAATGCTTTAATATTTTTAAATGGAAAAGTTTTTGTTAACTCTAAATTTGATGATTTGGATCTTGATCACTTGGATTAGAGTTATGGGATTTTACAATTACGAGGCAGGACTCTTCCAAATTTTTGATTTCTTTCCCTTTTTATTTATATTCTTTCCTTGGACAACAATTTGGTGTTTCTCGCGAGTTTTGCCGACCTCTGACCCCCTTATATACTGCCATTGTCTCTCTCTCTCTCTAATCGCAATCTACAGGAACCAATCTAGCAATGTGCTATCCCATCCCAGACCGTGGGAAACCCATGGGGCTCATTGCTCCTTCTAGGGACCGATCTAGCAGCGCGTCCATGGAGGACGATGACGAGGAGGTGGAGAGGTTTAGCCCGAGGTACAAGGAGTATGTCAAGACAAGCTACTTCAATAATGATTCTGAAGATGACGTGGTTGACGTCTACATTCACCGAGACGTCTATGATCCACCAGAGATAAATTGGGCGGCGATGAAGAAAGCTCAACAAGAGAGAGAAGATTGCAAGGCCAATGAAAAGGGCATGTGGAGACGGTCAAGTTCATCACCACAGATCCAAGGCCGCACAAGCGTAAGGAATTATCTAATATTGGTGCAGGTGCTAGCAAGGAAGGGGAGGTTCCACTCTCGAAGGCAACCATTGGTGCTCGTATGAAGGTTAAGCCTCAAGAAGAGTGGAGGTACGGTTTCCACTTCCTTGATCCATCAATTATGGATGAGGAAGAAGAAGCTATCCCGAGGACAAAGGATCGCCTGCAGGCACTAGAGATATATCAAAAGCAGGAGCTAATCCATCGCGTCGAAGCCCGTCACCGTCTCAATGATATGGAGAATAAGGAAGACCTCCTTCCATTGGTGACTAAGCTCGCAGATATACTGGACACTCTGCATTCTGATCTACGCATGTGCTATAGCAGCATAAGTACTTTGGAGGAGACCAATAAGAAGCTACGCACCGCGGTGTTACACTCCATGGCGCCAGAGTGATCTACAACAATCTTAGTATCAAATAATCGCTAGGGATTATTTGATCCCGCCTGGCTTGATTCCAAGCTTGGGTAGATCTTTAAGACCTTGTAATCTATCCTATAAGTTATTATTGATATTTTTCCATTAGTTCAAACTAGAAATAAAGCTTGCATCATTAGAATTACCTTCAGGAATAGTCGATCCCGTTAATGAAATTCCGAGTTTATTATTATATATGGAGCAATATTGAGTTTGTGTTTGCTTTAATGATATATGCATGGCTTGAGTATGATTTTACTTGCACTTGATAATAGTAATAGGAGTCTTCCACACCATTGGTATTAATGGAACACATAAAGATAATTTAGGCAACACGCTGTAAGTCTACGGTTTGATTTACAAAAGAAAAGTTATCTATACAATTAAGTTGAAAGAGAAACCTTGAACAAAGGAAATAAAAGTGCTATCAAAATAGATTGAGACCAAGTCGAGGTAGAATCTCCAAGTCATAAGAATGCTTCATATACAGTTGGAATTTGATAATTGAGATCGTTAAACTTTGAATTCCTACATAAGGTGGAATATATGGCTAGTTCCTTTGCACATCACTTAAAAAAAGTGTGAGCACGTATGCAAAAGAAAAAAAAGAAGAAAAAAGAGTGAATGTGCAAAGAGAAAATAGGCATATACCGCTATATTGTAGTATGACAAAGAGACACTTTTGAGATTTTGAAGCCCAAGTGAATACGTTGACCCTAAAACAATTGGGACTACCTCGTTAACTCATTTGGTTGAACCAGATACTTTTACATTATGTTGAGATTCATCTTTTATGAACTATTGATAACTAAGGTGTGCAAACCTGCTAATACTATTCAGATGGTTCGAGTAAGGTACTATTCACGAACTTATTACTATGTATCGTGTATGATAAACACATGCTCCAACTGCCTCATTTATTTTGATCGACTCAACTTCATGAATATAAGGATCGCATCCATTAAGCTAAAACTTGCTCGGGACAAGCAAGAGTCTAAGCTTGGGGAAGTTGATGAGTGCATATTTGCATCATGTTTTACATTATTATTTTGCAATGTAGATGTAGGATCTTGGTATTTTATGGTGCTCACGCGCACATTGTATGTCTGTTTTCACCAGGATCAGGACAGATGATGGATCCAATGGATACAATTCTTGGAGCAGTTGTACTATGGAGAAAAGGAGTCAAAAAAACATAAATCGCTTATTTGGGAAATATTAATGATACCAAAAGAAAACCAGAAGCAACCAAGGGAGGCAGAAGGTCCAACGACCAACTATACGACCGGAGCACATTTTCCCTCCATATAGCTCCGGCCGTATAGTCGGTGCCACCTCCACCTCTTCAAATAGTTTCACCCCGTGCAATTGGTTTAAGGAGACAACATACAGAACACCCAAATCGCAGAAGCCTCACCTCCGGAAGGCATATGGAGGGGGAACTTATCCACAAGGATCCATCTTCGCCCTACGCAGATCCGGTAGGGTAAGGCATCGACCTTCATCAACCACCGCTGCATCACCACCATTTCCATCCATCCCATCTACATCTTGTCTAGATCTTATTGTAATTGTCGTACTCGTTGTGGATTTATACAAGTACTATTCATCTATGATTGTTTCCATTACCATTGCTATGATGTTGATTGCCTCCATGTCTGAGTAGATCTTTAGTTCTTAGGGAGATGGAGAAACCCTAGTATGAGATTGAAATAAGATAAATTCTATTATGATATTCATCGTTGTGACCATGTGTTAGATTTTCTACATCTTGATGTTGAGATAAGTCGACCTCTCAATATTTGCCTCTCGTGGGGACTTGATGGAGGGAACTACTAGTTTGTAGACGGAGGCGTGCTAGTACTTACAATTACTACAAAGTTGTTGGCACCCCTTACGTATCAACTTGGGAAACCAAGGAAACTCACTGAACACTATCCATGCCAATGAGATTACGTCCCTTAATAGCACAGTAAGTCGATTGATGTTGATTGTTGACTGATATGGTTATGAGGATGATGTGAGCAGTGGTTGCTGCCTAATTGTCCAAATACGGAGTTCCTCCTACACATACATAGTTGAGAATGTTCATGATAATAATCTTTATCTTAGATCCTTATAATACTAGTGGTGTATCCGCTACTCCCTGAGAACGCTTTTTCCCTATTATAGTTACAATCTCTCATACATACGCGATACTTACTTTCGGTATTAAGTTATTTTTCTTTACTTTACTATTGCTCTTATACCTAAAACCCAAAAACATCTTTTTACACAATACTCGCACTTTATCTTGTCACTTAGAACTTAATCTTGCATTTCTATCATAATATTTATTTCAAGAGTTATTAGACTTCAAACTCCTGCTCCCTGTGGGATCGATATCTTTATTTCGAAACTAGCTACAAACGATATGTGCACTTGTAGTCATCAATTGGCCTCATGTTATAGGGAAGGGGGTAGACCAAGGCGGCCATGGTGCCGGCCAAGGAGGGTGCCCACACCTCTCCCCTCATTCATCTGGTGGACTCTCTACACACATAAAATCCATCTCCACTCACATGCATTTATTACCCACTAGTTTAAATGCATTTTGTCTTTAAATAAAACAGTTTTTTCAGAATTTTGTTAAATAATATAATCAACAAACATTTGCATAAAACCCCTTGGAATATTTCGATGTCATATCTAAACCATTTTTAGCAATTTGACCTGAAACAATTTCGGTGATCATCAAAACAATTTTAGCTCTATCAAAAACTTTCTCTGGTATCTGTTATCTGCCTAATAGTGTTGGTATACCTTAAGTGTGTCACAATATGGGTCGCATATAATGCACACATGGTAGAGAAACTTTTCTTATCAATAATCAACAATGGGATCTAGAGATCTGTACTAACTCCTACAAATTCAGCGATAAAACTCTTGTGATCGTGTGAACCATTAATGTCATACCCAATTCCGTTTGTCCGGCGATATGTTACTTGTCTGATATCCGATCACAGGTATCAACCATACCGTAGTTCAATCTTGTTCCCGACAAGTACTCTTTACTCGTTCCGTAATACAACATCCTTGTGACCTAGTCATATGCTTGCAAGCGATGTTGATGTGATATCACTGAGAGGGCCAAGAGTATATCTATCCGTCATTAGGATGGACAAATCCCACTCTTGACCCATGAGCCCCTACATAACACTTCCAGAATACCTGAACCTACCTTTATAGTCACCCTGTTACGGTGTGATGTTTGATGTTATCAAAGTAATCTTTCGGTGTTAGTTATTGGCATGATCTCATGCTCTAAGGACTAGAGATACTTCATATGTGTTTGATTTAGCAGTGTAAACTTAATGACTAGATCCTATTGCTATATCTACTTTGGGTGTATGTTCATCATAACATTCTTATAATGATATGATCACGTTATTAAGGACATACAATGATCATGATCAGGAAACCTTGATCATCTATTAATCAATGAGCTAGTGTAAATGCGAGGCATTACTATGAAGTTTGGTTTGTTTATTAAACACATATGTATTAACGTTTCCTATTAATACAATTCTAGCATGAGAAATAAACATCAATCATAATCTTGGAATAAGATAATAACATTTTATTATTGCCTCTCAGGCATACTCCCTTCAACTCCATATTCTTCTTCAAGACACACTTGGTCTTATTTTCTTGATTCTTCTTCTTATTCTTCTCCAACATGATTCCAATAGGCTCAAAGCCTCTGGACATTGCTTCTTGTTCTTCATTTCTTCAACCTTGAAACCAACACATGGTCCAAGCGATGCCAATGGACAATTCGTACAAGTGTAACTCAATGCAAACATTAGTCCATAGAGATTGCCATTGATTACAAAAACCACACATGGGGACATACATGCCCTTTTAGCTACGTTGCTTGAGGATCTGGTTCTAGCTCTAAGCTAGACAACAATGAATCTGAGTCGATCCTAGATGTACTTTATGCTGACATTGTCAACATGTACCGTGGAAGCGAGCCAACTAACTCGATGGAGCTTGAAGCTGCAATGAAGGAAATCAAAGCATACTTTGATCTCAAGGAACGCAAAAAAGCAACGTCCCACCTCTTGTTAGGTCCTTGTGGCCATTGAGAGCATGGTAGAATAAAAAAAAGGAAACCCAGGAGCTGGAGCAACTCTGCTAGTAGTAGATAATGCCAGGATGGCCATGACCGCAAGTAAGGATGTTGTAGATCACAAGGACATAAAAAAGGCCATGGCCCCTCCGACTATCACCGATTAGAGCACAAATCTCAATAGGGACCTCACCAAGGCAAAGGACACCTTGAAGGCAGCAAAGGCCATGGAAACACAGTATAAGAAGCTATTTTCTTAGCGAAAAGTAGTATGTGTTCCCAGGCACATTATCGATGACCCAAACGTCAGGTGAAACCTGGGATGGGCCCCGACTAGCAAATATAAACTAATGGATACCCCTTATTATGACGGGATTTGTATTTCCGTGCCCTCTGTTAGTTGTACTCAGTTTTCCCCAGCTGCTTAGTTTTTCCTCACTTTTACCCATCTCCTTGTATGAAACTCTCACATGGTCTGAAACTCGTCATTCGTCAGCCTTGTCGTTACATGCTGACAAGTGGGGTCGTATTCAGTCGGGTCCCGTAGTGGACCCTCGTTGTTACATGCTGACGAGTAGGGCCATATTCTGTCGGGTCCCGTAGTGTATCCTTGCCGTTACATGTTGACAAGTGGGGCCATGTTCAGTCTTCCCGTATTGGACACCTCTCTCAACTTATCTAGATCAGCATCGGACCCACAGCTTATCCACGTGAGCGCCAGACCCACATTTCAACATCATCCACTTGATGATGCTTGGGTACCTTGCAACCCATCAAAATCATCACCACCCACATTCTAGTCAAAAACCCTAAATCTGCCAAATTTGGCTAAGTCTAGAATATGTTCCAACATCTCCTTTTTGAAAATGCATCTTGAACCATCTTATTAACCATCCTAAGGACTACCAAGGCCCACTCCTGCTCTTGGTTAGCTCATCCTCCAACCCACTTGTTCTTGATGGTTTTGCAGGCAAGAAAATAACTATTCCTGCAAATCTAGTCATCATGCCTACTTTGATAGAAGCTCACACCACCATCCCACCTTCTCTGGACCAACTCTTTGCATGGTTGTGTTCTACTCATATAGGTATATCAACATCTACTTCACTTGTTCCAAGTGGATCTTTGTGCGTCTTAAACCCACATGGTTTATAAGGCATCATGACTCATCTGGTATGGCAGCCTTATTTTCAACAAAGTTTGCCATCACTTCCAGACCACCTCAAATGTACCCAATCCAAACTCCCTCTGCCCTGATCATCTATATGACTTGGTCTAGCTATCCATCTATCCCTTGCATCAAGGTGAGCTCTGAGCTCCAAGATCCAACAAGGTTTTGGTGGTATAAAATAACATCAGCCTAGATCCGCAACTCCTTGTTTTCCATCTAATTCAAGTTGGATTTCTAGTTCCCAAGGTTGCAAATGCTTGCTACACCTTGCCTACATAATCTACCTTGATCATCAAGATTTATCATATATTATCCATAATTATTATGGCTCCAAATCGAATTACTCTCTTTAATAAACAACATCTCCAAAGCTCATTTCCCAAGGGAAAGTTTGGTTTTTGCGAAAGCAGTTCTCCAACTTTTTGCTCATTTGAGGTCCATATAACCTACCCTACATTCCATCTCGAAAATAAATATTTTTTAGATCCTTTATTATTTCTTTTTGCCCTTTTTCTTAAATGGCAGAAATGGATTAATAATTGTTTTAAATACTTTTAATCCTCAATAAATCTCGGGAAAATTCTCCTAAGTGTGTATTCACATTTGGGGACCATCTAAAATCAAAAACTCCACCTGTCCATTTCAAAAATACCAAATCAATCCCTATAAACCTTCTCTGCACTATTTGAATAATTGATGTAAAGTGCCTCTAGAATTCTCTGAAAAATACCTAATAAATCTCAGAGATATATCTTAAGCTTAACCATCTACCAGCATCCTTATCTCTCTCTGGAAAGATCAAAATTCAAGAGATTCCTTCATAATCATGAAATATGGGAGGTTTGACCATAACACCCAAACCACTATCTATTTGTCTCAAATCCTTATCAAATCCTACCCAGCACTTCTCCATAGCAACCACACCCACCCCTGGTCATGGTCCACCCTGCAGCACCCTCTGCCCTTGCCCTTACCTCTTGGAGAGAGAGACTAGAGAGAGAAGCCATTTATTGCAAATCTTGTAAAGTAATTGGGCAGCAGCCCCACCCCTCCCTCTTGGATCCTTTCCACGACACAACACACCCCACAACCCCTCTCCACCACCCTCAGCAACCAATGGATGGCCAGCTCCCTCCCCTTGTCCTCCCATGGACTGTGCCACCATGGACATCTCCTCTCGGGTTAAATACCCCTAGGCCACCTAGCTCTCCCCTCTGCCTCTCATTTTCCCCCAATCCCACACACTCACCCCCACTCGAGGCCCCATCCTCTCTCCGGCTCTGCCATGCTCGAAGGAGAAGAAAAATGGCCTCTCGTCCATTGACAAAAACATGGGCAAGACCTCCTCTCCCGAGCTTCCCCATCTCTGCATGTAAGCTTGCTGCGGTCCCCTAGCCATGATGCATCTAAGCATCTTCCCCCCTTTGCTCAGGACCCCCTCTACTGGCTTTGCCGTTGACCACCGACGAGCTCCCGTACAAATGCCATCGCGCGAGGTCTCCTCCGTCGCCAGAACCAGTCGTGCTGCCCCTCCTCGAGCTCGCCGGCGAGTACCGCGTCGCCCTGTAACCTCGTCATCCCCTCCCAGCGACCCCAGGTGAGCCTCCCCGCGAAATCCCGCCGCCATCTAGGGTTCCTGCCCCGACGCCCTGACCGCGGGGTGGAAGACGGCCGAGAGCCATCGATCTCGATCTAATCGAGCGACTCCCGTCGCTCCATACCCCTTCGCCCCGCCACTCCCACAGACCAATGGGCCCTACGCGGCCAGATTTCAAACGTGAGCCGCGCGCTCCCTCGCTCACGACTCGCCCTAGGTGGGCCGGATCCCCCTAGTGAGGCCCAGATCCGCGCCAATACAGCCCAAATGCTTCTGATTTCTTTTTCTTTTTAAATCCCTGTTTATCCAGATCAGTATTTTGATTAAGATTTTCATTGCTAAATAAAATGGAAATCACTCCATTTTGGACAGATACAAATTTATACATGTTCTGACATGTTTTCCTAAACATGCAAAACTGGAAGTTGGCCCAAAAATAGGTTTATTATTTTTTGGCATTTAATCTTCTAAAGAGTATCTTTTACACTACATAAATTCCTCAAGGAACTCCCTAGATCCATTCAACATGAAACCAGATCCATCTGTTAAATATTCATTTTAGCCATCCATGGACCCTGGTATCATGCCAAGGTGAAGAATAGTCTGGCCCTTGTAAAAATAACAAAAACAAGACAAATCTGACTTCAGAAAATTCCCTAGATCTTTTAGTACAAGCTTTTGAGTTGGTTTCAACTCTCTGTGAGGGGTCACACCCATACCTATCAAAAACCAGGAGCTCATGATTTACTGAACTTCTGCGGAATTTCAAGAATTTAAACATTTTTGACCATAGTGTTATCACTAGATAAATCATCACACTAGTTCCGAAACTCCAAAAAGGATGATTCCAATTTCTACATAAAGGTACTCTAAATTCCTACAATGTTCATTTGGAATCAAATCAAAACCTTTTTTAGTTTTAATTTAGTGAAAAAGACAAAACAACTCCAGAACTGCCTTTGGGAATTTCCTGAGGGCATTCTGGTAATTATTATGACATAATTCCAACTCTCAGTGAACAAGTACATCAATCCCTACCTAACCACCCAAGGAAATAATATTTGGACATACAAAACATCTCTGGTGAATTATTTCCTAAAACTAAAGCTTTTCCCACTTGAAAATTCATTATAAATCAATGGAAATTGATAATTTGGTGAAACCACTTTTGTTGGTTTCATATTATCACTACCTATCTGATAGTATCATTTATATACAAAGTTATCCTAGAGAACTTGGACCTTATAATTAAACCCCCTTAATTAAGTAGTTTAGGCATCCAAATCATTAAACAAAACCCACAAAGGCTTTTGAAGTAATTCCACTTGTGTAGAAGCCAACCACTCAAAACCTACTAAATTGTAAACTTATATTGTCCATTGCTTGTTGTATGTATTGATGTTTGTATGCCTGGTTTTGATTGTGGTATTGTCTGCTTGCATGTATACTCGATGATGGCGATAGAGTGATTGTTTGATGACGAGAAGAAAGGGACTTTTTATTATTTATTTGGGTATTCTTGGTTATCTAAGGAAGCCCAGGGACATCTCGCTGGTCACAGGCAAGCCACCATTCCCGAATTCCGATACTTGTCCTACTCTTTTTATTACCTATTTTGTACCTCCTTTATAAATTGCATTATTTATCTGCATGTCTTGTTTTATAAATACTGCGCTAATGACTTGGCTCCTCCAAGTTATGACTTGGTGTCCCTCATGGCACCCACCCTAATGTAAACCTACCATTCACTCCCCTTTAGATTGAGGTTTTGATGGTTAGCATCCTACCTCATTGGAAACCACTGATTTCTGTTGAATAAATTGTTTTGGGATTTACCCTACTACAAATGTTTAAAAACTTCCTTGTAAAACCCTTTGAAGAGGCATCGTTCCAAGCGGATGTTTTAACTAAAGAAATGGTGATGATGAGAAATGAGAAAATGGACAAGAGAAAGAGAAGGGATGTTCTACGCCTTTATCGGAACAACTGATCCGTGCAACCACATTACCCCAGGTGCTGGGACTTAGCTCATAGTTTGTCTTATTTAGCCGAGGCAGCTTGTACAATGCTTATTGGGAGAAATCCCTTGAATTCCGGGCAGGCGCTAACAGTTCTACGGATCTGAAGCCTGTAGCTTGCTTCGGCAGGAGTGAGCCTGTCTTGGCAGGAGTGCCGGTGCAACATTTGGGTCTCCCGTGGACGGTATGACTTAGGTAGTACGGAAGGAATTGGAGTCAGCAAGTTAAGGTATACGCAAAGCTGCGGTTTGGGTATACGCGTGTACGGAAGGAAGGACTATGGCCGGGGGCCACATTCTCGATGTCGGGGAGAATAAACCCAAAAGGCAAAGCAGCCTTTGCTAGGGTCGACAAGCGAAAGGTTAGGTTTGATTATCCGAACCCCCATCTACCGTGCATAGTGGGTCGTGGTTTTATCCCGGTGGATGTATTGATTCTTGTGGGGAAAGTGCGCAAACTCTGCAGAGTATAATCTATTCGAATAGCCGCGTCCACGGTCAAGGACGGTTGGAAAGGTGATGGCTAGGAGTACCCAAATGGTGGTTTTTGGAAAGATGGATGAAAGCATGGAGGTTCCGAGGGGGCCCGAGTTTAATGTTTTGTTTTGACTAGATGTGGTCAAAGAGGTTTAAAAAGGGTTTTTCTCCTAAACTATTTTCAAAAAGGTTTTCAACAAGGATACAGGGATATCCTGATTTATGAAACGGAGGCATGTCTTCAAAACTTCTATTTCAACAATGTTATACAGATGCCATAACTACTAGAGATGATCGAGGCTTTTTTAAAAACAACCCTAGATAGAGCTATGTCGCCACAACCAAATTGCATTACCTTGTTTAACTCATCTTGGTGGTTTGCGAGTACATTCAAACGTACTCACTAGCATTGTCCCTGGCTATTAACTTGGTCAGATTTCAAGAAGAAGGCGGTGATGACGATTATGCGAGCTAAGACGTTCTCCCAGTCAGTTGCCGGTGGGTTGAGGCATGGTTGGGCTCTGCGCGTGATGATGTTCCGCTGCTAAAGATGGTATAGCCATAACGGCATGTATGTAAGTCTTGTAATTCGGTATGTCTCGGATGTTGTAATGATACTTGTCGGTTATGTTCCACGGCTCACTGATCATGGGAACATGGATATATACATAACAGGGATTTCTCAGATGATTAATCCGGGGGCCCCACAGTTCGTCTGAATCCTATAGCATCTAATCTACATTTAGTAATGGATGACAAGTGTGACAAGTGTGACATGCTACTTGTATAAATCCACAACGAGTATAGGAATTACAACAAGATCTAGACAATATGTAGATGGGATGGATGCAGATGGTGGTCATGCAGTACTGGATGATGAAGATCGATGCCTTAGCCTCCCGGATCTGCATAGGGAGAAGATGGATCCCTTGTGGATGAGTTCCCCCTCCAAATGCCTCCCGGAGGTGAGGTTTCTGCCATTTCTGGTTTTTCTATATATCATCTCCTCGAACCAATTGAACGGGTGATACGTCCATTTTGCATCACTATTCTATATCATAATTCACGGTTATTCATTGATATATTTCATATTAAGAGGTGATACTTATGTTATTTCATCTGTTTTTGCATGGTTGGTGACTTTTGGAGCATGGACCGCTGCAGTCAGGATTCTGATGGAAAAGGTGTTGTTTATAGGCAAAATTTGTGAACTTCAGAAAATCCGGGAAAATATACGGAAAATCCAATTTTTCCAGAAGACGAAGGCTGCCAGAAGAGGGAGTGGAGATGGGCCACAGGGGGCCCACACCACCCCCTAGTGCGGGCCACCCTAGGCCATGCCACTAGGTGGTGTGGCCGCCCTAGCCCACCTCTGGCTCTCCCCTATGGTGTATATATTCCTCCCGAAACACTAAGACTCGGGGAGTGACCACAGAAAGATTATGCCGCCTCTGCGGGGCAGAAAACACCGAGAGAGAAAGATCTCTCTAGCAGACAGATTTCTGCCGTGGGAATTCCTTCCCGGAGAGGGGAGATCGTCGCCATCAACACCTTCATCAAGCTGGACTTCATCGAGATCATCATCATCACCACCACCACCATCATCACCATCAGCACCCTCATCACCATCTCCACATTGCTGTAACAATTGGGTTGAATCTTGCATTAGTTCTTAGGGGAAACTTTCCTGCTGTTGATTACTCTTTGTAGTTCATGCTTGATGCGCTCACCTTTCAACGTAGAGCTCGTTGGGAACCCCAAGAGGAAGGTACGATGAATACAGCAGCAAGTCTTCCCTCAGTTATGAAACCAAGGTTTAATCGAACCAGTAGGAGCAAGGAAACACCCCAAAGGTGTTACTAACTGAGCTTTGGCTGGGCGCACTACCGGTGCTAGTAGCAAAGTGGAGACCTGCACAACACAACCATAGAACTTTGTCCCCAACTTGCGATGAGGTTGTCAATCTCACCGTGTTTTGCGGAAAACAAAGGATTAAACGTATCGAATGGAAAGAAGTAAAAGTTTGCAGAAAGTAAACACAAAGCAATAAAAGATTGTAGATTGTATGTAAAAGACAAGGACCGGGATCCATAGTTCACTAGGGGTGGCTCTCCTTAGATAGATAACATGATGGGTGAACAAATTACAGCGGGGCAATTGACAAACACCGAGAAAGCAATACATGCATATACTAATCATCTTGACTCCTCTGAGACTTGATTGGGCATTACAACATAATACATATACCGCCATCCAACTGCATCTATGACTAATAATCCACCTTCAGTTATCATCCGAACCCCCTCCAGTATTAAGTTGCAAGCAACAGATTATTGCTTTACGAATTGCGTGTAAAGTAAACAATACGATTGTTCTATGAACAAAGGATTGTTGTTTTCTCCCTAGTAGCAACAACACATCTAGTACCTTAGAGATTTCTGTCACTTCCCCAGATTACCAGAGGCATGAACCCACTATCGAGCATAAATACTAACTCTTGGAGTTGCTAGCATCTACTTGGCCAAGATAGCTACTAACAACGGAAAGCATGCAAGATCTCAAATAACAAAGACATGATAGAATCGATAATCAATCTAAAATAGCATCTCAATATCCATCGGATCCCCGCAAACACAACATGTATGGATTACAAATAGATGATCTTGATCATGAACGGAGCTCACAAGATCTAAACATGAAAGCACAAGGAGGAGAAAACAGCCATCTAGCTACTACATGGATCCGTAGTCCAAGGATGAACTACTCACGCATCACACCGGAGGCTTGCATGGTGATGAAGAAGGCCTCCAGGGTGAATTCCCCTCTCCGGCAGGGTGCCGAGAAGAGCTTCAGATGCCTCCCGATCTAGGGATTGAGATGACGGCGGCTACAGACTCTTTCGTCCCGAGGGCAACTTATACTCGGAAGGGAAGGCCGAGGGGGTGCCTGGGCTGGCCACACCACCCCCTGGCGTGGGCCATGCCTGGCCACACGGCTAGGTTGTGTGGCCGCCCTCTGGCCCTTCTCCGTCTCGTATTCTGGCACTTGATCCCTTTCGAAAAAATAGGCACTTTGGCTTTTGTCCCATCCAATTCCGAGAATATTCATTTTCTGACTTTCCTAGAACCAAAAACAGCAGAAAACAGGCAGCTGGCACTGTGGCTCTTGTTCATAGGTTAGTCCAAGAAATCATATGAAAAGAACTCCAAAGTTGGAACAAAACACAAGAAAGTGGATAAAACCAAGCATGGAACATCAAAAATTATAGATACATTTGCAATGTATCAACATCCCCAAGCTTAACTCCTGTTCTTCCTTGAGTAGGTAAGTGATAAAAAGAAATAATTTTTTAGGGGACATGCACCATCAAAGACTTGATCAAAATATTTGCAAAATACTCAAAGCTGGGATCATAGTACTTCAATCATAACATGAAAGACAAAGTTCTAGCAATAAGCAAAGAAACTATGATGCAACATGAAAAGGCACAAACAAAAGATTCATGGATAACAATGCTTTGCAAGACGTTTGTTTGTTTCACATAAAGAAAACATAGCATATGGTATTCAGCTTGTCCCTCAATAGAGTAGCAAATATAAATGCAAGGACACCTTCAAAGTTCATAAGAGTGACTAGATAAAATAGTTTAAAACAAGCAATATCAAGTTATGCATCAATCAACTAGTCTTGGGACAATGCACATAGAAATAAGAATGGCCACTATGCTCTCAAAGTAGGTGCATAAAGATAGAATGTGGAGACTCAATATAATGGTGGAAGAAAGGACTTTTGTAAAAGGAAGTAGGGATTTAAGTCTCATAAAGAGCTTCCAAAACTTATGGTACTTGTAGCTTTCAACTCTCATTGCCCCTATCATAAGCATCTTGAAGTGATTAAGGTTAAAGTGAACAAACTATGGTGTACATGCTTGACGAAGTATAAGTTATAAATCTCATGTCCCTTGTATACGAGGGCCGCTCCTCATGCTACTCAAGTTTAGTCACCGGTAAGTTCTTGTCATCGTAAGTACATATGTATCATAGAGAACCGCCAACGGGGTACCCCCTTGCCCGATGATACGGAAGAATCCCATATCAAAATGACAAGGCAAGTAGACAACGAGCATCTCAGCATTCTTCTTATTTACCATGGGAATATGGTGCTTTTTTCTCTCTTTCCTCTTTTCATAGTATCTCTTTTTTCTCTTTTTTCTCAGTATAGAACTCTCTTTTTTTATATAAGAAGAATGCTTCATAGACAGCTCATTATGGTTACGCTGCAGGTTTCCACCATGTCAGCATGGATTAGACCAGCGGCCCAGGTGTTTCTCTAACACATATACATAACTCCATGGACTTACAAGCTCCCCTTTCATTTCACACCGACGACATCCATATACAAAAGAGCATGATATCAACTAGGTACAAGTACCAAGTGCAATGTTGAAAGCGTTCCCCATGAAAGCATGGTTCTGCTAATTCCCGACAAATAAGTGCAAGCATATACAACATAGAAGACACAATGGTTCAAGTTTATTAAGGGCAAGTAAAGTAAAGTGTGCCATCAAGTTCGTGAGAGCTTTAATCACTAGTTTTTTCATAACAAGTGGAAGGTAAACAAAAGCATGAATATACTTGGAATAGCATAAGCTAATAGGTAGGTATGGTGGACTCTTTGGAATAACTTGGTTTGGGGAGTTGGATGCATGACTGGAACTCATACTTTGTTGTGGAGGCTAGCAAAAGACTGGGAGCGACAAACTAAGAGAGCAATAATGGCCATAATCATGCAGAGTGACAAAACATCATTGATCAAAGCATAAAGTGATACTACAAGTTGAAAACTAAAGTATCATAAAGGCTATGGTGACTTGAGATAGTCATAACATGGTGTGAGCATGTGCCAAGTCAACCCAAATAAAGCATCAAAGGAGAATACCACTATACTATGCTTTAATATGCTAAAACAACGCATGATTCATCCAAGGCACATTAAGCAATCTCAATTATTTATAACAAGCCATGCTACAGCAAATAATACTAAGCATAAAGCCAAAACAATATCAAGCATGGCATGACAAAGCATAGCCACAGTCAAAAACGAGCTCTTTTTACCACATAAGCATGAACTTTCCTACTCTTTTCCAAACCAAACCAAACTATTTGCAAACCAAAGTATGAAAGAGGGGGTCCAACCAATTTATTCAGAAAACTAAGCAAAAAAACAAACTAAAAACCAAAACAAAAACGAAAAAGAAGACACTCCAAGAAAAACACAACTGTGCATCAAACAATAAAAATGAAGCGTTTGGAAGAAACCTGGGATTTTTATTGATGAAGAAGGGGATGCCTTAGGCATCCCCAAGCTTTGATGCTTGTACTTCTTGGATGTTTCTTGGGGTGACACGCGTGGCATCCCCAATCTTGATCTTTAGTCCATCCTTCATCACATTAATCATTCCTTCCATACACTTGAAATTTTTTCTTCATACAAAACTTCGCACAATCTCATTAGCAACATTAGTGCACTTAAGATAAATAAGTCTTAAGGTTCAGTTCTAACACCAAATAAACTTCCATTAGAACACTAGCTACTATAGCACTTCCCTCAAAAAGCTCAATTCCCCAAAGGAACTCAAGAAGAAACTAACAAGAAGCAAATGCAGAAAATGGCAGAAATTTGTCAAAACAGACCAGCAGGTAAAGACGAATTTTTTCGAAGACCTTCTGTTGCTCAAATAAAAAAGTTTTGAACTAACGAAAGTTATATAACAACCTGGGGCAGAAGAACAAAACATTACAGATCAATACGACGTACAGAATTCTCTCAGGAATGTTTACGGTGAAGCACAAAAATCTGTTTCGGGACAACAACTTTCCCAATCATTACTTCACTCTCATTAGAGGTTACTCTTGGCACAAAAAGCAAATAAAAAAGATAAGGAGAGGTTATTACAGAGGTAATAACTTCCAATACTCAACTAAAACTCTTGGGTTATCTCCCAACAAGTACTTTTCTTTAACGCCTTTAAGTTAGGCATAAGAAGCAAAGAAAGAATCAAGTGTTCTCAAATGAAGAAGCATTAAGACCAAATTTCTTGTCCTTAACTCTATTATTTTTATTCTTAACCTTTGGGAAAATATGATTTTTTGGTGGAGAAGAAAGGTGCATGGTCCCCTTTCCCACATCTACTATTGCTCCAAGAAGTTCCAATAGGGACCTTCCAAGTGTAATTTGTCCTTTTCCTACACATTCAATAACAAGATAATCAATTGAAATCATTTGCCCAAGGATCTTTGCAAACACTCCTTCAGCTATTCCAAGAGGTAATATGGTAGCATTATTAGTAAGAGGTATTTATTTTCCTCCTTCAATGATCCCCCAAGTATTCAGAGTTTTATAAATATCTTTGGGCATAAGGAAAAATTCAAACATGATATCGTAGCGAGCTTGAAAAGTTTCATTGTTCATCTCAATCTTTACTATAGGGAAACACTTTGATGGTTTAGAGTTTATTGGAACATAATCGTGATGCTCCCTAAGCGTATTATAGCACCCTTCTAATCTAGTAGTGCTAGCCTCAAGAGTATCCAACCTAGCAAATATTTTCGCGAAAGAAGTATCAGTTTGGCTAGGCATGTTATAAGTGAGGATCAATTTCTTTATAGCATTAATAGCATCATCCTTATTACATTGGAGGAAATCTCCTCCCACAACAGCATCTAGAGCATATCTATAGCAAAGAGCAATCCCAAGGTAAAAACTGCTAAGGAACAAGCTCTGAGTCATTTTAGGCTCAGTTTTTTCATGTAGGTCAGAGATTCTAGACCAAGCTTCCTTAAAACTTCCCTCAATTCCTTGTTTAAAAGTGAAAATCATTTCCTCGGGTGACATGGTGATTGGAGCAAGGCTAGACATAGTGACAACTTAGGATAGGAACTAATTTTTTTGTGTTTTTCAAATAAGAAAGCAAACAAGTAAAACTAATTTTTTTGGGTTTTTTGAAGAACAAAACAAGCAAACAAAGCAAAAAGAAACTAAGAAAAACAAAAACAACAAAGTAAAGAGATTGGTTATGAGGGACCCCCTTGTGAAGATGTCCTTGACTCCCCAGCAGCAGCGCCAGAAAATCTTGATGCGCTCAACTTTCGACGTAGAGCTCGTTGGGAACCCCAAGAGGAAGCTATGATGAGCACAGCAGCAAGTTTCCCTCGGTTATGAAACCAAGGTTTAATCGAACCAGTAGGAGCAAGGAAACACCCCAAAGGTGTTACTAGCTGTGCTTTGGCAGGGCGCACTACGGGTGCTAGTAGCAACGTGGAGACCTGCAAAACACAACCACAGAACTTTGTCCCCAACTTGCGATGAGGTTGTCAATCTCACCGTGTTTTGCGGAAAACAAAGGATTAAACGTATCGAATGGAAAGAAGTAAAAGTTTGCAGAAAGTAAACACAAAGCAGTAAAAGATTGTAGATTGTATGTAAAGTAAAAGGACCGGGATCCATAGTTCACTAGAGGTGGCTCTCCTTAGATAGATAACATGCTGGGTGAACAAATTACAGCGGCGCAATTGACAAGCACCGAGAAAGCAATACATGCATATACTAATCATCTTAACTCCTTTGAGACTTGATTGGGAATTACAACATAATACAAAGACCGCCATCCAACTGCATCTATGACTAATAATCCACCTTCAGGTTATCATCCGAACCCCCTCCAGTATTAAGTTGCAAGCAACAGATTATTGCTTTACAAACTGCGTGTAAAGTAAACAATACAATTGTTCTATGAACAAAGGATCGTTGTTTTCTCCCTAGTAGCAACAGCACACCTAGTACCTTAGATATTTCTGTCACTTCCCCAGATTACCAGAGGCATGAGCCCACTATCGAGCATAAATACTAACTCTTGGAGTTGCTAGCATCTACTTAGCCAAGATAGCTACTAACAATGGAAAGCATGCAAGATCTCAAAGAAGAAAGACATGATAGAATCAATAATCAATCTGAAATAGCATCTCAATATCCATCGGATCCTCGCAAACACAACATGTATGAATTACAAATAGATGATCTTGATCATGTACGGAGCTCACAAGATCTAAACATGAAAGCACAAAGGAGGAGAAACCAGCCATCTAGCTACTACATCGATCCGTAGTCCAAGGATGAACTACTCACGCATCACACCGGAGGCTTTCATGGTGATGAAGAAGGCCTCCAGGGTGAATTCCCCTCTCCGGCAGGGTGCCTGGGAGATCTTCAGATCCCCCCCCGATCTAGGGACAGAGACGATGGCGGCTACAGACTCTTTCGTGGATTTTTGATCACGTACCTAGGGTTTTCATCCCAAGGGCAACTTATAGGCGAAAGGAGAGGTCGAGGGGGTGCTGGGGTCGGCCAGACCATCCCCTGGCGCGGGCCAAGCCTGGCCATGCGGCCTGGTGGTGTGGCCGGCCCCTGGCCCGTCTCCGTCTCGTATTCTGGCACTTGATCCCTTCTGGAAAAATAGGCACTTTGGCTTTTGTCCCGTCCAATTCTAAGAATATTCATTTTCTGACTTTCCTGGAACCAAAAACAGCAGAAAACAGGCAGCTGGCACTGTGGCTCTTGTTAATAGGTTAGTCCAAGAAATCATAATAAAAGTACTCCAAAGTTGGAACAAAACACAAGAAAGTGGATAAAACTAAGCATGGAACATCAAAAATTATAGATACATTTGGAATGTATCAGCCACCATAAGCATCTCACCCCGGAGGATGCCAAGCGCATGGTGTGCCATCTCCTAGACCACCCACCTGCTAAGCAGGGCCAGGAGAGGTGGCACGGCTGGATAGCCGAGCTCCTCGATGCCACCACCATCTCCCCGAGGGCCTGGGGGCTCGGCCCGAAGGTGGGGTGTCAACACCCGGATTTTTAATCCCAGATGCCCGTTATGCCATACCTCGCAATCCCAGGATTACCATTTTTGCGAGACATAATGGATTGGATATCACAGTACATCATCCATTACAAACCATACATAAGGTTCTTACACAAATAGGGATCTCATGATCCAGTCTTAATACAACAAGCAGCGGAAATAAAGATAGCGTAGCGGTGGGGTCCATCTTCAGGGGCACAGGTAATGCTGACGAAGGCAGATAGTCCTAGTTATCATAGCCGTCCTACTGAACATCATCTTGATAATCTACTTCATAGTCTGTCCATGGTAATAGCCAGGGACAAAACCAATGAGTACTCTTTAAGTACTCGCAAACTACCACTAACAAGTATTATAAATCTAAGTTAAAAATGCTAACTCTATGCTTAACTATCAAGTTAAGTTTGAAACCTAAGCTGAGTTCTGAAGGAAAGAAAGATAAGATAAAACTCTAAAATCACTTATGGGGGGGAATTATTTTCATAAACACAACCCTGTTGTGGTCAAGTCAATATTCATCATTCTTTTCAAAGTCTTTAGAAAACATCTGACAACGAAACAGTATGGCCCTTCCAACTGTCCATATCCGCGGACGCGGCTATTCGAATAGTTTGACACTCTGCAGAGGTGGTACACTTTCACCAAAAGATTCGATATATCTGTCAGGGATAACCCTGAATCATCATACTTAGTATGCAGATAATCAAACATAACCTTCCCTTTACACACCCTAGTATAAGCACCTCTCCTATGAGCATGGCCTCCCAACCATGACCATCAGTCATCTTGGGCACTGCATAGGTGGACAACATTGAGAGGTAGCCTCAGCTCAACCTCTCCCGTGAGGGAACTAATACTAATGCATATAAATTTCCAGCTAAGTCTTACCCAATTCAGGTAATTTGGTTGTACGGTAAATTTGGAATGGCATCGCATCCGAATCCAACCATCAGTTTTATAAAAGGGTTAAGGCTCATGCCTCAACATTTTCGTCAACATCAATCCTTTGTGTTTGTCAACACATGTCAAAACATCTCAATAGAATGACTCATCATTCCAAGGTTTTCATAATTCATTTTCACCAAGTGTTCCCATCTAAAGTGACTCAACTTTTTGATCTACTCTAACTACTAAGTTAAGAGTGTTCACTAAGGTGAAAAAGATGGGTTCAATCTCATGCCATAGAATGACATCTAAAGGGTTCTAAATAGGTCAAGTTTTATACTTTTTATGCTACCTTCAAAACCAGTAAAGAACTTTGTATAACCTAAGAAGGGTAAAACTGGTAACTAGGACTTGAGGTACTATTAGTTAAATAAGGTGGGGGTGTGATCAAAGCATGCTTAAGGCATCTTTGCTAAACCATCTAGTTTGATTCTAGTTTGCTAAGTACTACACTTCCAAGTGCTAACTTGCAAGGGTTAATCTTGGATAGTGCTAGCTTGCTAATAGTAGCTGGCATGGTTAATGGTGGCTTGCCTTGGTTGGTGTAGTGGTTGAAGTTTTCTTCTTCTTCTTCTTCTTGGTAGAACTCCTCCTCCTCGAAAGCTTGGTCGATACTATCGTCTATAAATACATAGGGAGTGCACAATCACCAACAATACTTAACTAGGCTAGATAGCATTCTAAGACACACAATTGATGATCTATTATCATCACAAGCATCACAAGTTTAAATCAAAGTTTCCTTCTTTTTATTTTAGAAAAGTAATTTCTACTCATTGAAAAATTAACTAAAATTTAATATTCACCACCAAAATATGGGATCATGTGGACACATGTCCTCACCACATATTCTAACATATGGGAATGAGATTTTAGGGTTGGATCAATATTACTTTGGTTTAAGTTCCTTATTTAATGATTTAAAGTGACTAGAAATGCCTATATAGCATTATTTTGGTACTAGTCCAAAGTCACTCCATGTAAACCTTAATATTATTACATATTTGGATAGATATGGTAAAATGTGATTTTTGATAGTTGGAATCAACTCAAAAGCTAACTTGGTTGATTTTATAAAAATGTTGCAATTTGCAAAAGCTTATGTCTTCTTGTTTTTATTAGGAGAGATCTATAACTCTAATTGAAATAAATCCAATGGTCATGGATAGATCATCTTAATACCTTTCAGACAAAATTTGTTTCATGCAATTTGGATTTGTAAAACTCACAGAATTGATTTTTGAAATACTGGACAGAAACTAGGTTTAACTAAAAAGGAAAACTCCAGATTTGAATCGGTGGGCTAGCGCGGGAAAAGGAATGGGCCGGCCCAGTGGCGCTCCGCGGTGCGGGGCTCAGTTGACAGGGGGTCCCGCGTGTCAGTGGCACTTAAAACGCGAAACGGTACGCGCGTGGTGGGTCGTGCGATTAGAAGCTAGATCTACGGCTGAGGGTCGTCGTCGATGACGAACCGGTCGCCGGCGAACTCGAACCCTAGCGGCTCGGTGGGGGTCTGCTGGGGGCGTACCAGGGCTCTAGCAGGGTCGGCGAGGTGAGCAAACGACGTGGAAGACGACGGCGAGGCGAGGCGTGGTCGCGGTGGAGCTTGGGGCGGTCAAAATCAATGGCGTCCTTCTCCACCTGTCGCGGCTGCTCCGGCTCCAATTCCGGCGAGGCAGAGCTCGCCTTGCTCCGACTAGAGGTGGGTGAGGTTCAGAGAGGTGAGGGGAGTGGAATGGTGTGGAGAAGAGAGGCTGGGGAGGGCTCCTTTTATAGGCTCGACGGTGAGACCGAGCGGGATGGGCGGTCGACGGTGGCGACATGGCTACGGCGAGGTAGAGGCATGGCTGGGGGTGGCGATCAACGGGAGGTTCCCTGGCGGTGCTCTAGAGCTTAAATGCGGTCGTAGGGGCGGTGGCACGCGGTCGGGGCGAGGTGGCGCTCTGCGCGACAGAGGCGGCGGTGTCCACGGCGAGCGGTGGTTGTGGTGCGTTGGGCGGCAAACGGGCATGTCCGTCGTGTTCCCTGTGTCGTGGTGGAGCGGTAGGCGCGGGCTGCGGTCGAGCGGCGGCTTGTGCACGCGTGCCGGGTGCGGCGCTCTGGCGTGCGCTCGGCATGGTGCGGTGGCACTGGGCGCGGTTTGTGCTCGGTGGTCCACGGCACTCTTGGGCTCGGGCAAGGGATAGGAGGTGGCGGTGAGCTCCTGGCTACCTCCTAGACATGGAGAGAGGGGGGGAGGTGGTCTGCTGTAGTGGGGCAAGGATTGGCCAGCGAGGCATGGCTCGGCATGGCTTGGCGTTGCCACTAGGGTGTAGGGGATGGGGTAGTAATGGCATGGTTTGATCAAGTGGAGACAGAGGGAGTGTTTTGTGGTCAATTGGGTGCCAAAACCCTGTAGAAACAGTGAGCTAGCTATTTGTGTTTTATTCTGCCTGCCATGTGTTTGATGAAATGGCCGCATGAAAATTCTTTTTGAATTTTGAGTTCAAATTTTTTGGGTGTTCTCCAATAATGATAGGTAGTCTCTGGTTGCAAGGGTTTTGAAAGTGGAGCTCGAAATGATGGGTTTTGAAATAGGGGTGATCTATGCATATGCATTAGATTCAATTTTAAATTGCCATTTAAATTAGTTTACAGAATTTTTTTAGCAGATCAAAAGGTGGGCCTTGGTACCTCATTATGTGTACTAGCAAGGGGTGCAAAGATCAAGAATTTTTTCTGTTAAAATTTGAGTACTAGGAATAGCCAAACCAGGCATGAGAGTTAAATTTTCCAAAATGACCATTCCTCCTTTTTAATTCTTTTTGATTTGATTTTCTTTAGGAAAAGTTTGGGAATGATGTAGATGATGTTTAAATCACCTAAGGAACATTTTACAAGCATTGGATCATTCAATCATGGCAATTCAAACAACTCCTAAATTAAATGCACACATATATGAATGCTTCCATATTAACTTTGAAAAAGTTTTTGTTAACCCCAAATATTGATTGATTTGATCTTGATAAGCTTGGATTGAAGTTTTGGGATGTTACAAACCTTCCCCCCTTAAATAAAATCTCGTCCCGAGATTTACAAAGAAAACTAGGAACTAAAGAGATCTGGGAACTCTGTCCTAATGTAATCTTCTCGCTCCCAAGTAGCTTCCTCCTTGGTATGGTTGCTCCACTAAATCTTGATACTCCTGGTCCTGGTGGTTCTGTAGGCTTCTTCTAAGATACGGATGGGTACATCTCGATAGGTCAGGTCATTGTTGATTTCCACAGCTCTATGATCGATGTTCTTGAAAACTTCGGTCTTCTCGGGCACTTCCAAGCATTTGCGAAGTAACGAGATATGGAACACATTGTGGATGGCTGACATCTCTTCAGGCAGTTCCAACTGATACGATACTTCTCCTCGGCGGTTCAGAATCTTGAAAGGTCCGATATATCTGGGGGCTAACTTTCCTTTCAGACTAAAGCATTGAGTTCCTTTCAAGGGTGAAACCTTGAGATATACAAAATCTCCGACATTGAAAGTCAGGTCTCTTCTTCTTTTGTCAGCATATCTCTTTTGTCTGGATGGGGCGGTCTTGAGATGCTCATGGACTTTGTGAACTTTCTCTTCTGCTTCTCGGAGAATGTCGGGTCCGAAGATCTGACTCTCTCCTAGTTGCGACCAATTCAAAGGGGTACGACACTTTCTTCCGTAAAGGAATTCAAATGGTGCCATCTGTAAACTAGCTTGATAACTGTTGTTGTATGAGAATTCTCTGAAAGGCAGGCAGTCTTCCCATTTTGATCCATATTCCAACACACAAGCTCTAAGCATATCTTCTAGGATTTGGTTGACTCTCTCAGTCTGTCCATCTGTTTGCGGATGATATGCGGTACTGAAGTTCAACTTGGTTCCTAAACCTTCCTGAACATTCTGCCAAAATCGTGAGGTAAACTGGGTTCCTCGATCTGATACGATGGTCTTGGGGGTTCCATGCAGAATAACAATCCTAGCAATGTACAGCTCTGCTAACTTTGCACTCTGGTATGTGGTCTTGACAGGGATAAAGTGGGCTACCTTGGACAGTCTATCAACTATGACCCAGATTGAGTCATTTCCCCTACTAGAAGTAGGTAAACCGGTGATAAAGTCCATTCCAACGGAATCCCATTTCCATTCCGGAATCTGCAATGGCTGCAATAGTCCTGTAGGTCTCTGGTGCTCTGCTTTGACTGTTTGGCAGATGTCGCACTTGGCGATGTAGCTTCCGATCTCTCTCTTCATCTTGTGCCACCAAAATTGTTCCTTCAAATCCTGATACATCTTTGTTCCTCCGGGGTGGATAGAATAAAGAGTATCATGAGCCTCCTTCAAGATAACTTCCTTCAGCTCCGAATCTGCTGGAACACAGATACGTCCTTTGTACCACAGTACTCCTTCTTCATCTTCGGTGAATCTAGGTACCTTTCCTGTACCAATACGACGTTTGATTCCATCGATACTTTCATTCCCCTTCTGGGCTTCCTTGATTTGGCTAATCAAAGTGGGTTGAAGTTCAATGCTATCTAGGAATCCTTTGCTAACTAATTCAGTCCTGAATTGCTCCAACTCTTCATACAAACTTGGTTGCTTCTCCTTGATCATGGTGTTAAGCCTACACGGTAATCTGCTAAGAGCATCCGCTACCACATTGGCCTTGCCAGGGTGATAGTGAATGTCAAGGTCATAATCCTTGATTAACTCTATCCATCTTCTTTGCCTCATATTCAGCTCTTTCTGAGTGAAGATATACTTCAGGCTCTTATGATCTGACTAAATCTCACATCGATTTCCCATCAAATAATGACGCCAGGTCTTCAGTGCTAGAACTACAGCTGCTAGCTCAAGATCATGGGTCGGATAGTTCTGCTCATGCTGCTTCAGTTGTCGAGACAGATATGCGATGACTTTGCCTTCTTGCATCAATACACATCCTAGACCAATCTTGGATGCGTCACAATACACATCAAATGGCTTCTTGATGTCTGGCATGACCAAAATTGGGGCTGATATCAATCTCTTCTTCAGCTCCTGGAAACTGGCTTCACATTTGTCTGTCCATTCAAACTTCTTGTCCTTCTTCAACAATTGGGTCATTGGTCGGGCTATGCTCGAGAATCCTTCTAAGAACTTGCGGTAATATCCCTCTAATCCGAGAAAGGCACGGACTTGGGTTTGAGTGGTTGGGGCTTTCCATTCTTCAACATCTTTGATCTTTGTGGGATCAACAGAGACTCCTCCGGCAGACACAATGTCCTAGGAATCCTACTTCTTTTAGCCAAAATTCACACTTGCTGAACGTGGCATATAACTGATGCTCTCTCAAGGTTTCTAGAATGATTCTCAGATGTTGCTCATGTTCTTCTTCTGACTTAGAGTAGATCAGGATGTCGTCGATAAACACAACTACAAACTTATCCAGGAAATTCATAAAGATCTTATTCATGAGATTCATGAAATAAGCAGGGGCATTGGTTAATCCAAAAGACATAGCCGTATACTCGTATAAACCATAGCGAGTAGTAAAGGTGGCCTTTGGAATATCCGTTGCACGAATCTTAAGTTGGTGATAACCAGTCCTAAGATCAATCTTTGAGAATACCTGAGCTCCGGTCAACTGATCAAATAGATCCTCTATCTTTGGCAAAGGGTACTTGTTCTTGATGGTGACATCATTCAATTTTCTGTAGCCTGTACATAGACAGTTGCCTCCATCTTTCTTGTCGACGAATAATACTGGTGATCTCCATGGTGATGCGCTTGGTTGAATCAAGCCTTTGGCTAGCATAGCATCCAACTGCTTCTTCAGTTCCACTAACTCTGATTGGTTCATGCTATAGGGTCTCTGGGCTATAGGTCCGGTTCCAGGGATTAGTTCGATAATGAACTCAATATCCCTATCCGGGGGCATACCTAGCAATTCATCTGGGAATACGTCGGGGTATTCACAGACTACTCTGACTTGGTAAATGGTGGGCAAGGCTACACTCTGGTTGCACTTGAATTGACAGGGTAAGGTTTCAGAGATATGCTCTACTGTGACTCCAGAACTACTGGTCATGGTGATGGCTTTCTTAGCACAGTCTATCAATCCTTTATGCCTTGACATCCAGTCCATACCTAGTACTACTTCCAAACCTTTGGTTCCAAGTACAATTAGGTTGGCATAAAAATCTATCCCATGTATTCTGATAGGTACAACTTTGCAAATTTTTCTAGCTTTGGTTGTTGAACCGGGGATTTGAACTATCATGACATGCCTCAGGTTGGTTGGACGAATCTTACTAGTGCATGCAAATTCTTCGGTGACAAATGAATGCGCTGCTCCCGAATCAAACAATACTCTTGCTAAAACTGAGTTGACAGAAAACATACCCAGCACTACATCTGGCGCTTCCTGGGCTTGTTCTAGATTCATGTGGAAGAGACGGCCATTGCGGTTGTGAGGGTTCCCTGGGGAAAATCTCCTTCCTGGCTGAACACGACACTGCTGCTGAGCTGGGGAATTCACATTGGCATTGGCTGCAGTCTTCTTGGGACACTCATTGGAGTAGTGACCCTTCACTCCACACTCGAAACAAGTGATCTGGGACTTGTCCTTGACTGCGACAGGCACAACATTGCTGCCAGTTCTGGGTGCAGTATTGTTGTTGTTGTTGTTGTTCTTGGGAGGTGCACGGTTGAAATTGTTGGTATTACCGGAGTTGTGATTGTTTCCTCCAGACTTCACATTGCCTGCGCTATGGTTGAGGTAGCTTGGGCGAGAATTTGGGGGTCGGTTATTCCTTGGTGCATATCCCGGTGAAGGGTTGGGACGGTACTTCTGGTGACTGTTGGATCCAGAATGCTGCATCATACGACGCTTGCGGTTGTCGTTTGCCTGGTTAATCTTCCCTTCCATCTGGATGGCAGAGTCGACTAGCTCTTCGAGATTCTGGAAACGGATGTTGACGAGGATAGTCTAAATCTCATCATGCAGTGCGTTCAAGAATCTCTCCTTCTTCTTGGCCTCCGTATTGATCTTGTCAGGTGCATATCTGGCAAGTGACAGGAATTTGTCACGGTACTCCACCACAGTCATTCTTGCTTGCTTCAATTCACGGAACTCATCTCTCATCCGGTTGACTAGACCTTGCGGCACGTGGGTGCGGCTGAACTTGACTTTGAATGCTTCCCAGGTCATCACTTGACCATGGTTCATATTGGGGATGCTATTCCACCAAGCTCTGGCATCTCCCGCCAGATAGTGGGTGGCGAAGAGCAATTTCTCATTTTCATCTACTCCTGCAACTTCGAGGTTGTTCTCCATGGTCTGCAACCAGTCATCAGCATCTAGTGGGTTCTCAGATTGGTTGAAGATTTGGGGATTAGTGTTCTGAAATTTTTTGAGTTTGGATCCATGGTGGTCCTGATTTCCATGTCCTTGGTTGTTGAGAGCCATTTGGGCGATCTGTTGAAGTGTTGCTAAGTTGGCTTGGCGTTCTGCCCTGCTTGCTTCACAGTCTGTGATGAGATTCTGCAATATCTGTAGCATTGGGTCATGCGATGAGCTGCTCCCTCCTTGGTTTCCATGAGTCATCTGAAGATTGAGATATAGGGGTAAGAGGGAAATTTCTAAGGTTCATGGTTTTGGGTTTTCAAAGCTAAAATTTTGAGTTAGACTCAGGTTTTTCAACTAACTTCATTCTCATTCATGCAAGCAAGCACACAATACAACACACACCACAACAATCAATGGGAAAACAGATGGTTTGAAGAACCATTCTGCAAGCTACGATACAACGAGATGATACATCTTAGGCTACGATAGTGCTCTAGTGAATCTACTCATCGTCGATGAAGTCGGAGTCCTCATCATCAGTGTATAAATCCACGGCATCCTCCTCCATAAAATCATCATCGTTGCTGAGGTAAGAATCCATGTCTCCCTGGATGTCTTCACGCTCATCTTCTTCTTCCTTGGCGGCAAGCTGAGCTTCCTGCTCCTTGATAGTCTTCTCGAGGTCGGCCACCTTCTTGCAAAGACGGGCGATGGTGCGATCCTTCTTGGCACGCTGGCGGCGAAGAGACTGACGGTCTTGGACAAGCAGTGCGAAAGTCTGGGCCTTCTGGTCCGCAATGGCACGGTTTTGGTTGGCTAACTCTCTGGCATTGTCCAGTTCATGCTGTCTGTCGTGAAGCAAGAAGTCAAGGTTCTCCACTTGACGCCTCAACTCGGGGTGGCCTGGAATTTCCATTGGTAGTCCCATGAAGTCACGTCTTGCATAGTGAGCAAAACGAGTTCCTTGGGTCTTGTTGACGCTGAGGGCACATAGACGTGCGAGAGCTTCATGCATTGCCCTGGTTAATCCATCTAGCCAGTTGTTCTCTCTCACGGAGAACTGAATTCTTCCAGAAGTTGGTGCTTCGATGCTTCCTCTAAGATCTGCGGTGACTAGCCACTGTAGGTCTCCTCCTGGGGGTCCTGGAAGTTGAGCTCCAAGAAACTCCGGGTGTGGGCGTCCTAGTAACTCTAATAGTGAATCCAGATCCCTGTCGAAGATCAGCTGACCTCCGTTTCCCAACTGGTAAAACTTGCTGAACTGAGCCTCCATCTACAAGAATTAAGGATGAGGAAGTTAGTGAAGTGGTCAAGTGTGTCAAATTTTAAGTAGTAGTGTAAGAATTTTTGAGGATCATGAAGTTTTTGATAAAGAAGGAATTCCCAAGGGTAAGAGAGGAGATAGTTTTTCATAAATACTCACTTTGGTTTGGAAACTAAGTTTTCGTTTGACGTCCATTCTAACTAGGGTCTCCTATGGTCAAGATGGCTCTGATACCAACTTGTCACACCCGGATTATTAATCCCAGATGCCCGTTATGCCATACCTCGCAATCCCAGGATTACCATTTTTGCGAGACATAATGGATTGGATATCACAGTACATCATCCATTACAAACCATACATAAGGTTCTTACACAAATAGGGATCTCATGATGCAGTCTTAATACAACAAGTAGCGGAAATAAAGATAGCGTAGCAGTGGGGTCCATCTTCAGGGGCACAGGCAATGCTAACGAAGGCAGATAGTCCTAGTTATCATAGTCGTGTTGGTGACCATCATCTTGATAATCTCCTTCATAGTCTGGCCATGGTAATAGCCAGGGACAAAAGCCATGAGTACTCTTTAAGTACTCGCAAACTACCACTAACAAGTATTATAAATCTAAGTTAAAAATGCTAACTCTATGCTTAACTATCAAGTTAAGTTTGAAACGTAAGTTGAGTTCTGAAGCAAAGAAAGATAAGATAAAACTCTAAAATCACTTAAGGGGGGAAACTATTTTCATAAACACAACCCTGTTGTGGTCAAGTCAATATTCATCATTCTTTTCAAAGTCTTTAGAAAACATCTGACAATAAAATAGTATGGCCATTCCAACTGTCCATATCCGAGGACGCGGCTATTCGAATAGTTTGACACTCTGCAGAGGTGGTACACTTTCACCACAAGATACGATACATCTGTTAGGGATAACCTTGAATCATCATACTTAGTATACAGATAATCAAACATAACCTTCCCTTTACACACCCTAGTATAAGCACCTCTCCTATGAGCATGGCCTCCCAACCATGACCATCAGTCATCTTGGGCACTGCATAGGTGGACAACATTGAGAGGTAGCCTCAGCTCAACCTCTCCCGTGAGGGAACTAATACTAATGCATATAAATTTCCAGCTAAGTCTTACCCAATTCAGGTAATTTGGTTGTACGGTAAATTTGGAATGGCATCGCATCCGAATCCAACCATCAGTTTTATAAAAGGGTTAAGGCTCATGCCTCAACATTTTCGTCAACATCAATCCTTTGTGTTTGTCAACACATGTCAAAACATCTCAATAGAATGACTCATCATTCCAAGGTTTTCATAATTCATTTTCCCCAAGTGTTCCCATCTAAAGTGACTCAACTTTTTGATCTACTCTAACTACTAAGTTAAGAGTGTTCACTAAGGTGAAAAAGATGGGTTCAATCTCATGCCATAGAATGACATCTAAAGGGTTCTAAATAGGTCAAGTTTTATACTTTTTATGCTACCTTCAAAACCAGTAAAGAACTTTGTATAACCTAAGAAGGGTAAAACTGGTAACTAGGACTTGAGGTACTATTAGTTAAATAAGGTGGGGGTGTGATCAAAGCATGCTTAAGGCATCTTTGCTAAACCATCTAGTTTGATTCTAGTTTCCTAAGTACTACACTTCCAAGTGCTAACTTGCAAGGGTTAATCTTGGATAGTGCTAGCTTGCTAATAGTAGCTGGCATGGTTAATGGTGGCTTGCCTTGGTTGGTGTAGTGGTTGAAGTTTTCTTCTTCTTCTTCTTCTTGGTAGAACTCCTCCTCCTCGAAAGCTTGGTCGATACTATCGTCTATAAATACATAGGGAGTGCACAATCACAAACAATACTTAACTAGGCTAGATAGCATTCTAAGACACACAATTGATGATCTATTTTCATCACAAGCATCACAAGTTTAAATCAAAGTTTCCTTCTTTTTATTTTAGAAAAGTAATTTCTACTCATTGAAAAATTAACTAAAATTTAATATTCACCACCAAAATATGGGATCATGTGGACACATGTCCTCACCACATATTCTAACATATGGGAATGAGATTTTAGGGTTGGATCAATATTACTTTGGTTTAAGTTCCTTATTTAATGATTTAAAGTGACTAGAAATGCCTATATAGCATTATTTTGGTACTAGTCCAAAGTCACTGCATGTAAACCTTAATATTATTACATATTTGGATAGATATGGTAAAATGTGATTTTTGAAATACTGGACAGAAACTAGGTTTAACTAAAAAGGAAAACTCCTGATTTGAATCGGTGGGCTAGCGCGGGAAAAGGAATGGGCCGGCCCAGTGGCGCTCCGTGGTGCGGGACTCAGCTGATAGGGGGTCCCGCGTGTCAGCGGCACTTAAAACGTGAAACGGTATGCATGCTATGGGCCGTGCGATTAGAAGCTAGATCTACGGCTGAGGGTCGTCGTCGACGACGAACAAGTCGTCGGCGAGCTCGAACCCTAGCGGCTCGGTGGGAGTCTGCTGGGGGCATACCAGGGCTCCAGCGGGGTCGGCGAGGCGGGCAAACGACGTGGAAGACGACGGCGAGGCGAGGCGTGGTCGCGGTAGAGCTTGGGGCGGTCAAAATCAACGGCGCCCTTCTCCTCCTGCCGCGGCTGCTCCGGCTCCAATTCCGGTGAGGCAGAGCTCGTCTTGGTCCGGCTAGAGGTGGGTGAGGTTCAGAGAGGTGAGGGGAGTGGAATGGTGTGGAGAAGAGAGGTTGGGGAGGGCTCCTTTTATAGGATCGATGGTGAGACCGAGCGGGATGGGCGGTCGACGGTGGCGACATGGCTACGGTGAGGTAGAGGCATGGCTGGGGGTGGCGATCGATGGGCGGTTCCCTGGCGGTGCTCTAGAGCTTAAATGCGGCCGTAGGGGCGGTGGCACGCGGTCGGGGCGAGGTGGCGCTCTGCGTGGCAGAGGCGGCGGTGTCCACGGCGAGCGGTGGCTGTGGTGCGTTGGGCAGCAAACGGGCGTGTCCGTCGTGTTCCCTGTGTCGTGGCGGAGCGGTAGGCATGGGCTACGGTCGAGCAGCGGCTTGTGCACGTGTGCCGGGTGCGGCGCTCTGGCGTGCGCTTGGCATGGTGCGGTGGCACTGGGCACGGTTTGTGCTCGGTGGTCCATGGCACTCTTGGCCTCGGGCAAGGGACAGGGGGTGGCGGTGAGCTCCTGGCTACCTCCTAGACATGGAGAGAGAGGGGGAGGTGGTCTGCTGCAGCGGGGCAATGATTGGCCGGCGAGGCATGGCTCGGCATGGCTTGGCCTTTCCACTAGGGTGTAGGGGATGGGGTAGTAATGGCATGGTTTGATCAAGTGGAGACAGAGGGAGTGTTTTGTGGTCAATTGGGTGGCAAAACCCTGTAGAAACAGTGAGCTCGCTATTTGTGTTTTATTCTGCCTGCCATGTGTTTGATGAAATGGCCGCATGAAAATTCTTTTTGAATTTTGAGTTCAATTTTTTTGGGTGTTCTCCACTAATGATAGGTAGTCTCTGGTTGCAAGGGTTTTGAAAGTGGAGCTCAAAAAGATGGGTTTTGAAATAGGGGTGATCTATGCATATGCATTAGATTCAATTTTAAACTGCCATTTAAATTAGTTTATAGAATGTTTTTAGCAAATCAAAAGGTGAGCCTGGGTACCTCATTATGTGTACTAGCAAGGGGTGCAAACATCAAGAATTGTTTCTGTGAAAATTTGAGTACTAGGAATAGCCAAAGTAGGCATGAGAGCTAAATTTGCCAAAATGACCATTGCTCCTTTTTAATTCTTTTTGATTTAATTTTCTTTAGGAAAAGTTTGGGAATGATGTAGATGATGTTTAAATCACCTAAGAAACATTTTAAAAGCATTGGATCATTCAATCATGGCAATTCAAACAACTCGTAAATTAAATGCACACATATATGAATGCTTCCATATTAACTTTGAAAAAGTTTTTGTTAACCCCAAATTTTGATTGATTCGATCTTGATAATCTTGGATTGAAGTTTTGGGATGTTACATGGGGCGCCGGAGGCTGGGGGCTCGCTCCCACCTTGCTTCCATGAGGATGCCCCCAAGCCGTGAGGATGCCCCCAGGCCGGCAAACACCAGCCAAATCATCTCGCCTCCCGTGGATGTGGTGCCACCGTGTGAGAGCGAGGACCGTCTCGCCGAGGAAATCGCCACCACGGGCCAGTAGAACCATGTGGCCCTCGCCAATGGCAAGGCGGTCCAGGCCAACGGCTGCCTCGCCTTCACCAAGAGTCTCCACCGCGAGGTCTGTCTCCACAAGTTCTGCCTGGAGACGTCTGCGCGGTATGACGGAATGACCAACCCATGTGAGATCCTCCAGCTTTACCCCACGGGTGTCGAGGCTATGGGGGAGATGACCGTGTCATGGCAAAGTGGTTCCTCTGTGCCTTAAGGAGATGGCCAGTACCTAGATGATGAACCTCCCCGAGGAATTAATCGACTCATGGGCAGAGCTCAGCTCCCTCTTCATCGCCAACGTCAAGGGAACCTATGAGCGCCTTCTCATGTACTACGGCCTTCGTCAAATATGCTAGTAGCCTAGAGAGACCCTCTTCAAGTTCCTGCAAAGGTTCAGCCGATCCCACCACAAGATCCCTAAAATCTCAGATTCCAACGTCATCACCGCTTTCTCCAAGGGCATGAAATACGTCAATATGAGGGATAAGATCGACATCCGGGGTGAGAGCCTCACTACCGCCTCCGAGCTCTTCGTCATGGCCGAGAAGTGCTCCAAGGAGGAGGCGCGGTGGATGTTTGGCCTCGCCGAGGTGGAAACAACCCCTGAGGCCTCAGGCTCATCCAAGGTCAAGGACAAGGACCCCAAGCACAAGACCGCCATTGTCCGGGCAGCAGAGTCAGACCGGAAGAGTCCTCGTGAGGGGAATGGCAAGAGGGAGCGGGAGGACAACTCGTACTGCCATTTCCACAAGAAGCTGGGGCACCCCACCGAGGACTGCTACGAGCTCAAGAAGTTCCGCGACCTACGCAGAAGCTAGAGGAAGGGAAGGCCGAGCGACAAGCAAGGCGGCCAGAACGGAGGCAGTCATGGAGGCGACCACTGGAACAGCAACTCCAGCGGCCACGACCCCCCTCTGGCGGGCCAACAGGCCAAAGCCACGCAACAGCACCCTCACCCCTAGGAGAAAGGGCGTGCCAAGGATCCTGAGGGCTACCAAGTGCCACATCACGCCATAACCTACATACTTGGTGGCTCACATGCCCCGATGTCCAACTGGCACTTCAAGCTACTCACCTGCGAGGTCGCAGCTTCCAGACTAGGAGTTCCATCGCCGAAGAACAAGTGGTCCTAGTGCGCCATCAGCTTCGACTCCAGTGACCACCCCATCTCCACCAGGCCCGTGGGCACTCTCCCCATGATCTGGACTATTGGGTTCATAGCATAGAAAACAAAAAAATCCTACGATGGGAACTACTAGGCACCAAGATCTATCGACTAGATATAAGCAACGGGTGGATATACATCCATAGAGATCATACCCTTGAAGACCGACAAAGTGTAACGATATTTGACTCGCGGATGATGTAGTCGATCGCTTCCGATCTTAAGATCGAGAGGAAGTCTTAGCACCACAAATCAGCAGCGCATTTGTGCTCGCACACACGTCCGGTCCACCGAAAAACCTCCACCTCCTTGCTCTAGTGATGCAGCGGAAGCAGCAACTCCTTCTAGACGAAAAGCCACCGGGAACATGTACCTCGCTAATCCGAGACCATGGGGGAATAATTCTAGAGGGGGAGAGAGATCCTTCACGAGGAGGTGCGCTTTGTGAGGGAGAGGAGGGGGCTTTTATATGGAGAGGGGGGCAGACCCCTCCCATGGATGGTGTCCATGGAGGTGCCCCCACCTCTTCCTTCATTCATGTGGGTGTAATATCCACTCACATAAACATGCCTCCACTCACACATCCACTCACATGCATTAAATTTCCACCAAATTTAATGAAACTCTCATTTAATAAAACTATTTTATTTATTTTATTCAGAATTTTGTTAATTACTTTAATTAACAAACATTCACGTAAAACCCCTTGCAACATTTTAATATCACATGCAGAACCAATTTCAGCAATTTCACTCGAAACAATTTCGGTGTCCATTGAAATAATTACAGTGCTTTGTAATTCTTTGGTCTAGAACACATTTGCTCCAAATGGTGTCGGTATCCCTTAAGTGTGTAACTCTATGGTTCGAGAATAATGCATACATGATCGAGTGCCTTCTCTGATCAATAATCAGTAGCAGGACCTGGAGATCCATACATACTCCCACAAATTCAACGATGACTTCTGTGATCGTGAGAACCATTAATGCTAGTAACTCAATCCCTCTGTCTCGCAATATATTACATGTCTGATATTTGATCATCGATATCTCCATACCTAGTTTGATCTCGTTACCGACATACACTCTTTTCTTGTTCCCATGATATAACATTCTAGTGATCACATCACATGCTTACAAGCTATCTCAATGTGATATCACCGAGAGGGCCCAGATTATATCTATCCATCATTAGTTTGGAAAAATCCCACTATTGATCCATGAGCCTCAACATAACACCTTTGGAGTATCTGAACCCACCTTTATAGTCACCCTATTATGGTGTGACGTTTGATGTTATCAAGTTACTCTTCTAGTGTTAGCGATTGACATGATCTCATGGTCTAAGGACTAAAATTACTTAGTATGATGTTATAGAAATTTAAACACAATGACTTTGATCATAATGTTATACATCGGGTGAATGTTCATCACATCATTCACCAATGCTGTGACCTCGTTACTAACAACATCCAATGTCCATGACCAGGAAACCTTGATCATCTTGTTAATCAACGAGCTAGTTTGTAAGAGAGGCATAACTAGGAACCCTTTATTTGTTTATTAAACACACATGTATTAATGTTTCCAATTAATACAATTATAGCATGTAAAATAAACATCTATCATATACTTGGAATACGATAATAACAACTTTATTATTGCCTCTTAGGGCATATTTGCTTTAGTCTCCCACTTGCACTAGAGACAATAATCTAGTTTACATAGTGATAAATCTAACACCCATGGAGTTTTGGTGTTGATCATATTTTTACCTAGGGAGAACTTTAGTCAACGGATCTGATACATTCAGGTCCATGTGTACTTTACAAATCTTTATACCTCCATCCTTGACAAGCTCGCGGATGGAGTGAACCCGACGCTTAATATGCTTGGAATTCTTGTGAGACCTTGGTTCCTTGGCGTTGGCTATGGCTCCATTGTTGTCACAATAGATCACCATTGGGTCCAACGCGTTAGGAACCACACCTAGTTCAGTTATGAACTCCTTCATCCAAACTGCTTCCTGTGCCGCTTCTGAAGCAGCAACATATTTCGCCTCCGTTATTGATCCAGCCACCACAGGTTGTTTGGATGTCCTCCAACTAACCTCTGCTCTGTTCAAGAGAAATATGTATCCGGATTGAGACTTAGAGTCATCCGGATTGGTGTCAAAGCTAGCCGTGACATAACACTTAGCGACCATCTCTTCTTCACCTCCATATACAAGAAACATTTCCTTAGTTCTTCTTAAGTACTTAAGGATATTCTTGACCGCTATCCAGTGTTCTAAAACTGGATCAGATTGGTACCTACTAGTCAAACTAATAGCATGCACCACATCTAGTCGTGTACATAGCATGGCGTAAATTATAGAACCTATGGCCAAAGCATAGGGGATCTTATCCATTATCTCTCTTTCTTCCGTCGTAGCTGGACTTTTGAGTCTTACTCAATTTCTTGCCTTGCAACATAGGTAAGAACCCCTTCTTACTTCCATCCATATTAAACTTCTTTAAAATCTTATCAAGGTATGTAATTTGCGATAGCCCAATTTAGGCGCCTTGATCTATCTCTATAGATCTTAATGCCTAATATATATATATATATATATATGATGCTTCACCAAATATATATATATATGATGCTTCACCAAGGTCCTTCATCGAAAATTTGTTGTTTAGCTAACTTTTAACACGGTTTAAAAGATCTATATCATTTCCAATCAATAATATGTCATCCACATATAATATCAGAAATGCCACATTGCACTCACTTACTTTCTTGTAAATACAAGCCTCTCCATAAGTTTGGACAAATCCAAACTCTTTGATCACCTCATCCAATTGGAGATTCCAACTCCGGGATGCTTGATTCAATCCATAGATGGCTCGCTGAAGCTTTCATACCTTGTCAGCATCCTTAGGATTGACAAAACCCTTAGGTTGTATCATATACAACTCTTCTTCAATATTACCATTGAGGAATGCAGTTTTGACATCCATCTGCCATATTTCATAATTGAAATATGCAGCAATTGCTCACATAATCCTAACCGACTTTAGCATCGCTATAGGAGAGAATGTCTCATCGTAGTCAACTCCTTGAATTTGTCGAAACCCCTTTGCGACAAGTCAATCTATATAGATGGTCACATTACCATCAGCATCAGTTTTTCTTTTGAAAATCCATTTGCTCTGCACGGCCTTTCGGTCATGAGGTAAGTCCACCAAGGTCCAAACCTAGTTTTCCTACATGGATTACATCTCGGATTTCATGGCTTCTATCCATTTGTTGGAATCCGGCCTCATCATCGCTTCTCCATACGTCACAGGGTCATCTATTTTATCAACCATGAAATTCATGACAGGATTCCCATATAGTTCAGGAACTACACGTGTCCTACTTGACCTGTGAGGTTTGGTAGTGTCCTCTTTCAGAGTTTCATGATCAATATCATTAGTTACTTCTTCATTCGGTGAAGTCAACTCAGGAACAATTTCCGTCGATGCACCACTCGCCGTTTCATGAAGAGAAGGTTCAATAACCTCTTCGAGTTCTACTTTCTGACTACTCACACCTTTCACGAGAAACTCTTTCTCTAGAAAGGATCCATTCGTGGCAACAAAAACCTTGCCCTGGATCTATGATAGAAGGAATACCCAATTGTTTCTTTAGGGTATCCTATGAAGACGCATTTTTTCGCTTTGGGTTCGAGTTTATCAGGCTGAAGTTTCTTCACATAAACATCGCATCCCCAAACTTTAAGAAATGGCAGCTTAGGTTTGTTCCCAACCCACAATTCATATAGTGTCGTTTCAACGGATTTAAATGGTGCCCGATTTAAAGTGAATGTAGTGGTTTCTAGTGCATAACCCCAAAATGACAGTGGCAAGTCAGTCAGAGACATCATAGATCGAACCATATCTAATAAAGTACGATTACGACGTTTTGACACACCATTACGTTGTGGTGTTCCGGCAGGTGTGAGTTGTGAAACTATTCAACACTCTCTCATATGTGCGCTGAACTCGTAATTTAGATACTCAGCTCCATGGTCGTACTGCAAAAATTTAATCTTTCTATTACAATGATTTTCCACTTCACTCTGAAATTCCTTGAACTTTTCAAAGGTTTCAGACTTCTGTTTCATCAAATAGATATATCTTTATCTACTTAAATCATCCGTTAAAGTAACAAAATAACGATATCCACCTCGCGCCGACACACTCATTGGACCACACACATCAGTATGTATGATTTCCAATAAATCTGTGGCCCACTCCATTGTACCGGAAAACACGATTTTCTAGACATCTTGCCCATAAGGCATGGCTCACATGTATCAAATGATTCAAAATCAAGTGATTCCAAAAGTCCATTAGAATGGAGCTTCTTAATGTGTTTCATGCCAATATGACCTAGAAGGTAGTGCCACATATATGCGGATATATCATTATCAAGTTTAATCCTTTTAGCATCAACATGATGAATATGTGTATCACTACTATCGAGATTCAACAGAAATAAACCATTCTTCATAGGTGCATGACCATAAAAGATATTATCCATATAAATCGAACAACTATTGTTTTGGGATTTAGATGAATAACCGCTTCGCAATAAACATGATCTAGATACAATGTTCATGCTTAGCGCAGGCACCAAATAACAATTATTTAGATTTATCACTAATCCCGGCAGCATGTGGAGAGGCAGCGTTCCAATGACGATCACATCAACTCTTGATCCATCGCCGACACGCATCATGACCTCATCCCTTTCTAGCCATTGCTGGTTCTGCAGCCCCTGATTCGATTTACATATATTAGCAACCGATCCAGTATCAAATACCCAGGTGCTACTGTGAGTACTAGTCAAGTACACATCAATAACATGTATATCACATATACCTTTGTTTTCCTTGCCGGCCTTCTTGTCCGCCAAATACTTGGGGCAGTTGCGCTTCCAATGGCCAGTCCCCTTACAATAATAGCACTTGGTATCAGACTTAGGGCCAACTTAGGATTTCTTTTCAGGCGCAGCAATCGATTTGCCGCCCTTCTTTCGCTTCAGTTTACCCTTCTTGTCTTTCTTGAAACCAGTGGTCTTATTGATCATCAACACTTGATGTTCTTTCTTGATCTCGACTTCTGTAGTCTTAAGCATTGACAAAATCTCGGGGAGAGCTTCTTCATGCCTTGCATATTATAGTTCATCACGAAGCTCTTGTAGCTAGGTGGTAGAGATTGGATAACGTGATGTATGCCCAAGTCAATGGAAATCGTTATTCCCAACGACACAAGCTTATCAACATACCTAGACATTTTGAGTATGTGCTCACTAACGGAGTGTTCTCTTCCATCATGCAGCTAAAGAACTTTTTAGAAGAGTCATAACTCTCTACGGCAGCATGGGTATCGAAAATCATTTTCAATTCACCAATGGTATCAAAGGCATTACCATTCTCGAAACGCTTTGGAGTTCCGACTCTAGCCCATACAGTATGCCGCAATGAACTAAGTTGTTGTCCTCCTGACGAGACAAATAGACATTCTTTTCCTTGTTAGGGGCATCAGGACCTGGTGGGGGGCCTAGCGACGCTTCTAGGACATATTGCTTTTGTGCAGCAGTGAGGAGAATCCTCAAATTCATGGCCTAGTTGGTAAAGTTGCTACCATTCATCGCAAATGTCTCTTTCTCCATGAACACATTGTAATTCAAAGCAGGTGGTGGCATCTACGATAGAATTTTAAAGTTTATACTAAGTTTATGATAGATCGAGTTCAACTAATCCAAATTACGAATGAACTCCCACACAAAAACAACATCCCTCATGTCTTTTTGGTGATTACATGAACCAAATCCACTACACCAAGTCCAATCATCACGTGAGTCAGCGTAGCTTCAAAGGCGAGCATCTATATGGGCATCATATAAACTATATGACTCATGCTTAAACTTTTGGTCCATGTTCCGAGGCCATGTCTATACATGCTTGGATCTCCAATTAAGAACCTTAGTACTCGCGTGTGTAAAACTATCTTACACCCGTTGTATGAAAGCGTAGAATCAAAAATACCCGATCATCATGTGATGCCTTGAAACAACGATCCATAGAATGGTGCATACTTAAGGAAGAACACATTTCACCTTGATATCTAATAGAGGGATCATCTTATAATGCTACTAAAACACTAAACAAGCAATATAAGATGCAAACATCATATGCATAAAGTGAAATTATATGGTTCTTGAACTTGATCACTATCATGTGCACCGTGGTATTATCTTTATCATTCCTTTGTGTGTAAGGCCAAGGTCTATGGAACTTACACGTTAGGTATGTTATAAAAGTATCAACTATACTTCAACTTACAACATTACCATATCATGAAACTAGCCCAGAAGCAATCTAAACTAGATGCTTCTAATTTATCCATTGCAAGTTTTACGTGGCTTAGGGCTTTCGAAGATAGAACCGGTCTTACCTACGAACATGGAACCACAACGATGATAAACAAATTATTAGCAAATCTTTGTAAATCAGATATTGACTATAGTAGGAGAGACATACATCCGCTAGCCACTTATGCAAAACTAGTTGCATGTCAAGCGTGGAATAGGTCTCATGTGCGAGGACATGTAAAGTTTGTCCGGGCCGCTTCATCCCACTATGCCACCAATATCCAAAATACATATAAGATGCAATAACATGATCATCATCGTCCACATACTCTTATGTGTACTACCCGTGCAAAGCATCTACAAATAGATCAGGCTTTGATACCATTGTTGGGTTCACAGCATAGAAAACAAAAAAATCCTACGATGGGAACTACTAAGCACCAAGATCTATCTACTATATACAAGCAACGGGTGGATATACAACCATAGAGACCATACCCTTGAAGAATCACAAAGTGTAACGAGATTTGACTCGTGGATGATGTAGTCGATCGCTTGCCGATCTCAAGTCGGGAGGAACTCCTAGCACCGCAAATCAGCAGTGCATCCGTGCTCGCACACACGTCCGGTCCACCGAACAACCTCCACCTCCTCGCTCCAGCGATGTAGAGGAAGTAGCAACTCCTTCTAGACGAAAAGCCACTGGGAACATGTATCTCGCTAATTCGACACCATGGGGGGATAATTCTAGAGGGGGAGAGAGATCCTTCACGAGGAGGTGTGCTTTGTGAGGGAGGAGAGGGGCCCTTTTATTGTGAGAGGGGGCAGCCCCTCCCATGGCAGACGGTCATGGAGGTGTCCCCAACTCTTCCTTCATTCATGTGGGTGGAAGCTCCACTCACATAAGCATGCCTCCAATCATGAATCCACTCACATGCATTAAATTTCCACCAAATTTAATGCAACTCTCATTTAATAAAACTATTTTATTTAGAATTTTTTAATTACTTTAATTAACAAACATTCACATAAAACCCCTGCAACATTTCAATATCACATGCAGAACCAATTTCAGCAATTTCACCCGAAACAATTTCAGTGTCCATTGAAATAATTCCAGCGCTTTGTAATTCTTTTGTCTGGAACACATTTGCTCCTAATGGTGTCAGTAGCCCTTAAGTGTGTCACCCTGCAGTTCATGAAGAATGCATATATGATCGAGACCCTTCTCTGATCAATAATCAGTAGTGATACATCGTAAATATATCTATAATTTTTGATGATCCATGCTTATTTTATATCAACTTTCTTATGTTTTGTTTACACTTTGAGGTATTTTTATACATTTTCTAGAACTAACCTATTAACAGGATGCCGCAGTGCCAGCTGCCTGTTTTCTGTTGTTTTTGGTTTCAAAAAAGCTAGTAAGGAAATATTCTCGGAACTGGACGGGACAAAAGCCAAAGTCAATATTTTACCAGAAGGAACACAGAGTCCGAAGGGCAGTCGAAGTGGGGCCACGAGGTGTCCACACCATAGGGTGCCGCCCTCCCCCGAGGAGCGCCAGCCCATGGTGTGGGCCCCTCGGGCAGCCATCGACCTTGCCTCTTTGCCTATAAAGTCACCCCGATGTAGAAACCCAAAACACCTGATCACAAATCCACGAAAGAGTCTGTAGCCACCGCCATCTCCGTCCCTAGATCAGGGGCATCCGAAGCTCTTCCCGGCACCCTTCCGGAGGGGAGAGATCATCCTGGAGGCCTTCTTAATCACCATGCTAGCCTCTAGAGTGATGCGTGAGTAGTTCACCCTTGGATTATAGGTCATACAGTAGCTAGATGGTTGCTTCTCCTCCTTTGTGCTATCATGTTTAGATATTGTGAGCTCCATTCATGATCAAGATCATCTATTTGTAATCCTATATGTTGTGTTTGCGGGGATCCGATGGATATTGAGATAGTATGTTAGATTGATTATTGATTCTATCATGTCTATGTTATTTGTGATCTTGCATGCTCTCCATTGTTAGTAGCTATCTTGGCCATGTAGATGATTGCAACTCCAAGAGCGAGTATTTATGCTCGATAGTAGGTTCATTCCTCTAGTAATTTGGGGAAGTGACAGAAATCTCTAAGGTTGTAGATGTGTTGTTGCTACTAGGGAGAAACCAACAATCCTTTGTCCATGGGGAAATTGTATTGTTTACTTTACACACTTTTCTTAATGCAATTATCTGTTGCTTGTAACTTAATACTAGAAGGTGTTCGGATGATAACCTGAAGGTGGATTATTAGTCATAGATGCAGTTGGATTACGGTCTATGTATTATGTTGTAATTCCCAATCAAATCTCGTAGGAGTCAAGATGTCTAGTATATGCATTGTTATGCTTTCTCAATCTGTCAATTGCCCCGCTGTAATTTTGTTCACCCAACATACTATTTATCTTAAGGAGAAACACCTCTAGTGAACTGTGGACCCCAGTCCATTCCTTTACCATTGATATACCATCTATTGTTTACCGTTTACCATTTACTTTATAAAAGCAATTACTATCTTCCACACTATACGTTTAATCCTTTGTTTTCAGCAAAACCAGTGAGATTGACAACCTCACTGTAAGATGGGGCAAAGTTCTGTGGTTGTGTTGTGTAGGATTCCAAGTTGTTAACAACACCTTGGAGTTGTTTCCTTACTCCTACTGGTTTGATAACCTTGGTTTCGTAACTGAGGGAAAACTTGCTGATGTGCTCATCATACCTTCCTCTTGGGGTTCCCAATGAGATCTACATTTTGAGCCATCAAGCACTTTTTCCGGCGCTGTTGCCGGGGAGTTAAGGACAGCTTCAATCTCTTCCTCCTCGTCAATCACTTTTCAGGGAGAAAGAAGATTCTTGCAAGGGGAGTGATGTCTACGCACTTCTATTCTTGTAGACAGTTGTTGGGCCTCCAAGTGCAGAGGTTTGTAGAACAACAGCAAGTTTTCCCTTCAATGGATCACCCAAGGTTTATCGAACTCAGGGAGGAAGTGGTCAAAGGTATCCCCTCTCAAGCAACCCTGCAATCAATATACAAGAAGTCTCTTCTGTCCCCAACACACCCAATACACTTGTCAGGTGTATAGGTGCACTAGTTCGGCGAAGAGATACTGAAATACAAGTGGTATAGATAATTATAAGTGGTAACGGTGATAGAAAATAGCTTGATGGCGTCTAAAAGACTAAAGTAAAACTGAAATAAAGATAGAAGCAAGCAAACATGTAATAGATCTAATAGCAAACAGTGTTTCAGTGCTTAGAAACAAGGCCTAGGGATCATACTTTCAGTAGTGAACACTCTCATATAAATATATTCTTCTTTATGACACTACGTTGAACTACTCTCCGGTTGGACACTCTAATCCATGGTAGGGCTATAACACCACTCCTCAAAGTTCGCTTTCCCCATCTAGATAACCCCACACTATCACCTTGAGCTCTAGATGGTTCAAACAAACACCACAATTTCATAAAGACATCCAACTCCAAATATAACTCATAACAAGTATTTGTAATCTCTAGCCTAAGTGCCACCATGGTGTGCACACTGTCAACTTCACACACATGGGGAGAGCAGAGATCTATTAAAGCACTTGAGTAGAAAGGTAGATCTATAGATTACAAGCTCATGATCTCAATAAGATCATGCATAGAGAGAGAGAGATGAACACATAGCTACCAGTAGAACCCTTAGCCTCGAGAGAGAACTACTCCCTCCTCATCATGGGAATCAGCAACGGCGATGGAGATGGTGGTGGAGATCGATGGAGACGGCTCCGAAGATGGTGAAGAGGCGGCGGCGCGAAGGACTTCTTCCCCACCGCCGGTATCACAGGGGAGCACCCCCCTTAGCCCCCTTCCTTCATGGCTTATTGGGAGCCCTCTCCCATTGAGATGGGATCTATGGGGGAGGCAAAAATGTGGCTTTGGTGGCTGAAATTCGTGGGTGGAGGTGTCTCCCACGAATTAGGTTTCCTCCCTTTATATATCTTCTCGGATTCCTATCACCCCATCTTGGGCTGCAATAAATCAGGCCTATCAGCCCATCCGGACTCGGAATCAGCTAAATTTTATGTCCAGAACATTTTTCATGAAATTTCTAACAACTTTGTAGTTCAAGAGTTTTCCGTTTGACGTCGTCTGCGACCCAAAAGGTGACCATCTTCAAAAAGAGTTCTGAGACAGATTTTTGGAAATTCCCAATTTGACTCCAACAAGGTTTCCACTTGTATTCTTAGTAATTCCTACACATCAAAGTGTAAAACAAGAACATTCTGCACTTTTGCAACTATTAGTAGGTTAGTCCAAATAAATCATAAACTTTATATAAAAAGGAGTATCAAAAGCATATTATTAGCATAAAACCATCAAAAATTATACATACGTTATGGACGTATCAACATCCCCAAGCTTAGTTCATGCTCGTCCTCGAGTAGGTAAACAATAAAAACAATATAATTTTTGAGGTGACACGCAGCCAACACAATATTGATCATCACTATTGTAAAATCATTGATAGTTAGGATCAAGGAACTCTAAACATGAACATGAAAGATAGAGTTCTAACAATAAGACATAGCAACTATGTTGTAGCATAAAAAGGTACAAACAAAAGATTCATGAATAATAATGCTTTAAAAGACGTTTGTTTGTTTCACATAAAGAAAACACAATGAGAATGGTATTCAGCTTATCCCTCATAGTGTAGCAAAACATAAATGCATAGGACAACTTCAAAGTTCATAAGGGTGACTAGATACAAATAGTTCAAGAACAAGCAATATCAAAGTTATGAATCAATCAACAAGTCTTGGGACAATGCACATTAAACTAAGAATGGCCACTATGCTCTCTCAATAGGTGCATAAATATAGAAGGTGGAGACTCAATATAAAAGTGGAACAAAGGCCTTCATAGAACGAAGCAGGGATTCAAGTCTCATAAAGAGTTCCAAAAATTATGGTACTTATTAGCTTTCAGCTCTCATTGCCCCTATCATAAGCATCTTGAAGTGATTAAGGTTAAAGTGAACAAACTATGGAGTATATGCTTGAAAAAGTATAAGTTGGCAATCTCATGTCTGTTTAATACGAGGGCCGCTCCTCATGCTACTCAAGTTTAGTTACCGGTAAGTTCTTGTCATAGTAAGTACATGTGTATCATAGAGAACTGCCAACGGGGTACCCCTTGCTCGATAATATGGAAGAATCCCCATATCAAAATAAAAAGGCAAGCAGACAATAAAAATCTCATCATCATCTTATTTACCATGGGAAAATGGTGCTTTTTTCTCTCTTTCCTCTTTTCTCATCTTTTTTTCTTTTTCTTTTTCAATCTCTATCTCTTTTTTTATAAGAAGAATGCTTCATAGATTGCTCATTATGGTTACGCTGCATGTTTCCACCATGATTACACATGGATTAGACCGGCGGCCCAGGCGTTTCTCTAACACACATACATAACTCCATGGACTTACAAGCTCCCCTTTCATTTCCCACCAACGATATCCATAAACAAAAGACCATGATATCAACTAGGTACAAAGTACAAGTGCAATGTTGAAAGCGTTCCCCATGACGGCATGGTTCTGCTAATCCCCAACAAATAAGTGCAAGCATATACAACATAGAAGACACAATGGTTCAAGTTTATTAAGGGCAAGAAAAGTAAAGTGTCCCATCAAGTTCGTGAGAGCTTTAATCACTAGTTTTCTCATAACAAGTTTAATTCGGAAGGTAGATAAAAACATGAATATACTTGGAATAGCATATGCTAGTAGGTAGGTATGGTGGATTCTTTGTAATAACTTGGTTTTAGGAGTTGGATGCATGAGTGGAACTCATACTTGGTTTTAGGAGTTGGATGCATGAGTGGAACTCATACTTGGTTGTGGAGGCTAGCAAAAGACTGGGAGCGACCAACTAAGAGAGCAATAATGGCCATAATCATGCAGAGCGACAAAACATCATTGATCAAAGCATAAAGTGATACTACAAGTTGAAAACTAATGGATCAAAAAGGCTTATGGTTACTTGGGATAGTCATAAAATGGTGTGAGCATGTGCCAAGTCAACCCAAATAAAGCATCAAATGTGAATAACACAAATACTACGCTTTAATATGCTAAAACAATGCATGATTCTTCCAAGGCACATTAAGCAATCTCAATTTTTTATAACAAGTAATGCTACAGCAAAGAATACTAAGAATAAAGCCAAAACAATATCAAGCATGGCATGACAAAGCATAGGCCACAGTCAAAAACAAACTCTATTTACCACTTAAGCATGAACTTCTCCTACTCTTTTCCAATCCAAACCAAACTATTTGAAAACCAATGTATGAAAGAGGGGGTCCAACCAATTTATTCATAAAACTAAGAAAACCAAGCAAACGAAAAACCAAAACGAAAACAAAAAAGAAGACGCTCCAAGAACAACACAACTATGCATGAAACGATAAAAATGAAGCGTTTGGAAAAAACCTGGGATTTTTATTGATGAAGAGGGGGATGTCTTGGGCATCCCCAAGCTTTGACGCTTGTACCTCTTGAATATTTCTTGGGGTGACACGTGTGGCATCCCCAAGCTTGAGCTTTATTCCATCCTTCATCTTATTACTCATTTCTTTCATACACCTGAAATTTTTCCTTCATACAAAACTTCACACAATCTTTATTAGCAACATTAGTGAACTCAAGATAATAAGTCTTTAGGTTCAGTTTCGCCAAAAATAAAACTTTTATTAAAACACAAGCTACTGTAGCACTTCCCTCAAAAAGCTCAATTCCCCAAAAGAACTCAAAAAGGAACCAACAAGAAGCAAATGCAAATAATGGCAGAAATCTGTCAAAACAGACCAGTAGGTAAAAACTAATTTTTTCGAAGACCTTATATTGCTCAAATCCAAAAGTGTTGAACTAAAGAAAGTTATATAACAACCTGGGGCAGACGAAACAAAATTCACGCCTCCAAATGACATGATGGAAAAACCAGCAAGCAGCAAGCGTAGGCTGTGTTGCCGTAGCATACAGAGATTTTACACGAATATTTACGGTGAAGCACAAAAATCTATTTCAGGACAGCAACTTTCCCAAGCATTACTTCTCTCTCATTAGAGGTTACTCTTGGCACAAAAAGTAAAAAAAATGATAAGGAGCGGTTATTACAGAGATAATAACTTCCAAGACTCATCTAAAACTTTTGGGTTATCTCCCAATAAGTACTTTTCTTTAACGCCTTTAAGTTAGGCATGATAGTTTGAGCAGATGCTCACATAAGAAATATGAATTGAAGTAAAAGAGAGCATCAAGAAGAAAATTCAAAGCACATTTAAGTCTAACCTACTTCCTATGCATAGGAATCTTGTAAAGAAACAAGTCATGAAAGCACAAAGCAACAAGCATAGGAAAGCAAAACAAGTGCAACTTCAAGACTTTCAACATAAAGAGGGAAAACTTAATAATGTTGAGATACATAAGACCATGTTTCCCTCTCTCATAACTTTCAGTAGCAACATGAATAAAATTAACAATATAACTATCGCATAAAACATTCTTATCATGAGCCACGTGCATAAAATGATTAGTACTCTCCACATAAGCATAGTCATTCTTATTAATTGTGGTGGGAGCAAATTCAACAAAATAGCTAGCATTATTATTTTCATCACCATAATCATCAAATATAGGAGGCATATTATAATCATAATTAATTTTCTCCACAATAGTAGGTGGACTTAAAATATCATATTCATTATTGTAATCATCGTATATTGGAGGTTTTGTATCATCATAAGCAATAGAATAGCTATCTTCCAAAGCTGGGGAACTAAAAAGATCATTTTCATAAAAACTAGCTTCCCCAAGCTTAGAATTTTCCATAGCATTAGCAATAAAGGTGTCCAAAGAATTCATACTAACAACATTGCTATTAGCATGCAAATAAAGTTCTATAGGTTTTTAATTTTCTCTTCAAACACTTCATGTCCTAACTCAAGATAAATACTATAAAGATCTCTAATTTTTTTGTTGTTTTCCATTAAGCCTAACTAGTGAAAGCAAGAAACAAAAAGACAAAATTGCAGAATCTAAAGGAAATAACTTCGAGCACTCACACCGGAGGATGTGAGTACCTTTTACCTTACCTCCCTGGCAACGGCGCCAGAAAATACTTGCTGGCGCGTGGTTGACGTGGGAGATTCTTCTTCAGTCCCCGGCAACGGCGCCAGAAAATAGCTTGATGTCTACGCACTTCTATTCTTGTAGACAGTTGTTGGACCTCTAAGTGCAGAGGTTTGTAGAACAGCAGCAAGTTTTCCCTTAAGTGGATCACCCAAGGTTTATCGAACTCAGGGAGGAAGTGTTCAAAGGTATCCCCTCTCAAGCAACCCTGCAATCAAGATACAAGAAGTCTCTTGTGTCCCCAACACACCCAATACACTTGTCAGGTGTATAGGTGCACTAGTTTGGCGAAGAGATAGTGAAATACAAGTGGTATAGATAATTATAAGTGGTAATAGTGATAGAAAATAGCTTGATGGTGTAGCAAAGACTAAAGTAAAACTGAAATAAAGATAGAAGCAAGCAAACATGTAATAGATCTAATAGCAAACAGTGTTTCAGTGCTTAGAAACAAGGCCTAGGGATCATACTTTCACTAGTGAACACTCTCATATAAATATATTCTTCTTTATGATACTACGCTGAACTACTCTCTGGTTGGACACTCTAATCCATGGTAGGGCTATAACAGCACTCCTCAAAGTTCGCTTTCCCCATCTAGATAACCCCACATTGTCACCTTGAGCTCTAGATGGTTCAAACAAACACCACAATTTCATAACAAGTATTTGTAATCTCTAGCCTAAGTGCCACCATGGTGTGCAGACTGTCAACTTCACACACATGAGGAGAGCAGAGATCTATTAAAGCACTTGAGTAGAAAGGTAGATCTATAGATTACAAGCTCATGATCTCAATAAGATCATGCATAGAGAGAGATAAACACATAGCTACCGGTAGAACCCTTAGCGTTGAGAGAGAACTACTCCCTCCTCATCATGGGAATCAGCAACGACAATGGAGATGGTGGTGGAGATCGATGGAGATGGCTCCGAAGATGGTGAAGAGGCGGTGGCATGGAGGACTTCCTCCCCGCCGCTGGTATCACAGGGGAGCACCGCCCCTTAGCGCCCTTCCTTCGCGGCTTATTGGGAGCCCTCTCCCATGGAGATGGGATCTGTGGGGGAGGCAAAAACGTGGCTTCGGTGGCTGCAAATTCGTGGGTGGAGGTGTCTCCCATGAATTAGGTTTCCTCCCTTTATATAGCTTCTCGGATTCCCGCCACCCCATCTTGGGCTGCAGTAAATCGGGCCTATCGGCCCGTCCGTACTTGGAATCAGCTAAATTTTACGTCCAGAACATTTGTCGTGAAATTGCCAACAACTTTGTAGTTGAAGAGTTTTCCGTTTGATGTCATCTTCGACCCGAAACGTGACCATCTTCAAAAAGAGTTCTGAGACAGATTTCTGGAAAATCCCAATTTGACTCCAACAATGTTTCCAATTGTATTCTTTGTAATTCCTACATATCAAAGTGTAAAACAAGAACATTGTGCACTTTTGCAACTATTAGTAGGTTAGTCCAAATAAATCATAAACTTTATATAAAAAGGAGTATCAAAAGCATATTATTAGCATAAAACCATCAAAAATTATAGATATGTTATGGACGTATCAGGGAGTTCGTCACAACCAATCTATTTCCTTTGTTTTTGTTTTGCTTAGTTTATTGTTGCTTTGTTTGCTTGCTTATTTTACCAAAAACACACAAAAAATAGTTCCTATTTTAGTTTCTATTTCTGTTGGATTGCTTTAATCTTACAAAACAATGACTACTCTTGAAAACACTAAGTTGTGTGACTTCACTAGCACAAACAATACTGATTTCATGTGCACACCTCTTGCTCCACATGTTCCTGGACCTACTTTCTTTGAAATTAAACCTTCTTTGCTCAATATTTTTATGAAAGAACAATTCTCTGGTGCTGGTACTAATGATGGTGTTGCTCACCTTAATAACTTTGTTAAACTTTGTGAGATGCAAAAACATAGGGATATAGACTGAGATACTATTAAGCTTAAATTTTTTCCATTCTCTTTGAGAGGAAAAGCTAAAGAATGGTTGCTATCCCTACCTAGAAATAGTATTGATTCTTGGATTAAATGCAAAGATGCTTTCATTGGAAAATATTATCCTCATGCTAAGATTATATCTATGAGAAGTGAAATAATGAAACTTAAACAATTTCATAATGAACATGTTGCTCAAGCTTGGGAAAGAATGAAATCTTTGGTAAAGAATTGCCCCACTCATGGATTGACTGCTTGGATGATTATCCAAACTTTTTATGCACGATTGAATTATTCTTCAAGAAATCTGTTGGATTCTGCGGCTGGAGGGACCTTTATGACCATTACCTTGGGTGCTGCAACAAAGCTCCTTGATAATATGATGGTTAACTATTCTGAATGGCACACTGAGAGAGCTCCACAAGGTAAGAAGGTAAATTATGTTGAATAAACCTCCTCCTTGAGTGATAAAATTGATGTTATTATGTCTATGCTTATTAATGGAAAATCTCATATTGATCGAAATCATGTTCCCTTAGCCTCTTTGGTTGCTCAAGAAGAGCAAGTTGATGTGAACTTCATTAGAAATAATAATTTTAGCAACAATGCCTATAGGAGAAATTTTGGTAGTAATAATTATAGGCCATATCCTCCCAATAATGGTAATGCTTATGGAAATTCCTACGACAACAATAGAAGTGCGCCCTTTGAACTTGAAGTCATGCTTAAGGATTTTATTAGTAAACAAACTACTTTCAATAAAACTGTTGAGGAAAAACTTTCGACTGCTAAAAAAAATATCTTTGTCTGAAGCACAATCCTCTTTGATTAATAAAATGGTTGCTAAACCTGAAAATATGGAAAACCCCTTTGCTGCTACGAATGCCATACAACTTAGATTTGATGAAAATGTTAGACTATTAGCTGAATTGCATGCTAAGTGGGAAAGAGAAGATGAAATAGCTTGGAATAATAGTATTTGTACTATTACCATTGATGCTAGAACACCACATGAAGTCCCCATTCCTTTTGCAACAATGCCTAAAACCAATGGAACCTTTTCCAATAAAAATGCTAAAATTCTTCGAAATATGGGAAACAATAGTTCTACTACCTTGGATGGTAATTTTGATTTTGATCTTGAGGGTTGAAATATTTCTGAAGTAATTATATTCCTAAAAAAGCTTGCTAGAAGTCCTAATGCTAGTGCTATGAATATGGCCTTTACAAAAAACATTACAGATGCTCTCATAAAAATTAAAGAAGAAAAATTGAAACATAAAGCTTTTATTCCTAGGAAATTAGAAGATGGTTGGGAACCCATCATTAATACGAAAGTGAATCATTTTGATCTCAAAGCTTTATGTGATCTTGGTACCAGTGTCTCTATTATGCCTAGAAAGATTTATGAAATGCTTGATTTGCCACCATTAGAAGATTGTTATTTAGATGTCCAACTTGATGATAATGCTAAAAACAAACTCATGGGGAGTGTTAATGATGTTCTTATTATGGTTAACAATACCTATGTCCCTGTTGATTTCTATGTTTTGGATGTTGAATGCAATGCTTCTTGTCCTATTATTTTGGGAAGACCTTTTCTTAGAACTGTTGGTTCCATTACTGATATGAAGGAAGGCACCATTAAATATTAATTCCCACTCAAGAAAGGTATGGAACACTTCCCTAGGAATAGATAGAAGATACATTTTGCCTCTCCTATTAAAACAAAATTTGATCTTAATGCTTCTTCATTCAAAAATACTTGAATCTTGCTCCTATGCCAAGCTGAAAGGCATTAAAGAAAAGCACTATTGGGAGATAACCCATATTATTTTTACTTTCAGTAAGTTTTTCTTTTGTTGATTCTTGGAAGTTATTGCCTCAGTAATAACCTCTCCTTATCCTTTTTATGTGGTTTTTGTCCCAAGAATAACCTCTAATGAGAGAGAAGTAAGACTTGGGAAAGTTGCTGTCCTGAAACAGATTTCTGTGCTTCACTATAAAAAATCGTGAAAAATCCCTGTATGTCGGATTGAGATTTAATTGTTTGCTTATGCCCTAGGTTATTATATAAATTTTTTTAGTTTAACACTTTTCGATTTGAGCAACAGAAGGTCTTCGAAAAAATCGGTTTTTACCTGCTGGTCTGCTTTGACAGATTTGTGCCATTATTTGCATTTGCCTCTTAATCTCTTTCTCTTTGAGTTATCTTTGATCACTTCAGCTTTTAGAACGAATTGCTACAGTATCTTGTGTTTTAATGGAAGTTTTACTTGTGTTGAAACTAAACCCAAAGACTTATTATCTTGAATACACTAATGTTGCTAATGAAGATTGTGTGAAGTTTTCTATGAAGGAAATTTTCAAGTGTAGGGAAGAATAATGTGATGAGATGAAGAATGGATAAAAGCTCAAGCTTGGGTATGCCACCCATGTTACCCCAAGAAATATTCAAGAAGTACAAGCTTCAAAGCTTGGGGATGCCCAAGGCATCCCCTTCTTCATCAATAAAAAATCTTAGGTTTTCTTCCAAAACACTTCATTTTTATTGTTTCATGCACAATTGTGTTGTTCTTGGAGCGTTTTTGTTTTTGTTTTTAGTTTTATTTTGTTTGGTTTGCTTAAATAAATTGGTTGGACCCTCGCATGCATATGTTGTTTCAAATAAGTTGATTGTTGTTGGAAAAGAGTAGGAAGCTTCATGCTTATAAGTGGTACAAAAGGAGCTTGTTTTGACTGTGGCCTAGACTTTATCATGCCATGTTTGATGTTGCTTTGAATTTATGCTTAGTGATTATTTCTGTAGCATGACTTGTTCCAAACAATTGAGATTCCTTAATGCTCCTTGAAAGAATCATGTGTTGTTTTAGCATACAAAAGCATAATATTGTGGTATTCTCCTTTAATGCTTTATTTGGGTTGACTTGGCACATGCTTACACCATGTTAAGACTATGAACCAGTCACCTTAGCCTCTATGATCATTTAGTTTTTGACTTGTAATATCAGTTTATGCTTTAATTAATAATGTTTTGTCGCTTTGCATGATTATGGCCATTATTGCTCTCTTAGTTGGTCGCTCCCGTACTTTTGCTAGCATCCACCTGTATCAAGTGTGAGTTCCACTCATGCATCCGACCTCCAAGAAAACCAAGTTATTCCAAATAGTCCACTATAAATTTCTATGCATGGTGTTTTACACCATTCCAAGTATATTCATGTTTTTATCTACCTTCCAAACTAAACTTTTGTTATGTGAAAATTAGTGATTAAAGCTCTCACAAACTTCATAGCACACTTTATTTTCTTGCACTTAATAAACTTGAACCATTGTGTCCATCTATGTTGCTTATATGCTTGCACTTTATAAGTTGTGAATTAGCAGAACCATGCTACTATGGGTAACGCTTTCAACATTGCACTTATTATTCAGTTGATATCATGTTCTTTTGTTTATGGATCCCGATGGTGTGAATTAAAAGGGGAGCTTGTAAGCTCATGGAGTTTGTATGTGTGTTAGAGAAACACCTGGGTGGCTAGCCTAAGCCATGCCTAATCATGGTGGAAACTTGAAGTGTAACCATATTGAGCATTCTGCGAAGCATCCTCAATAAAAACCTATGCAAATAGCAAATAAAAAGATCGTTGAGATGCTCATTGTCTGTTGCCTTGTCATTTTGATATGGGATAGCTCCTGTGTCATGGGGCAAGGGGTACCCTATTAGCGGTTCTCCATGATACACATGTACTTACAGTGACAAGAACTTACTTGTGACTAAAGTTGAGTAGCATGAGGTTTGGTACTCGTAAGTAAGGGGCATGAGATTTTCAACTTAAAATGTGTCAAGCATATCCTCATATTTGTGTCACTTTAACATTAATCACCTCAAGATGCTTATGATAGGGGCAATGAGAGCTGAAAGCTAATAAGTACCATAATTTTTCGAAGCTCTTTATGAAACTTGAAATCCCTGCTTCCCTCTGTGAAGGGCCTTTCTTTTTACTTTTATGTTGAGTCTCCATCTTGTATCTTCATGCACCAATTGAGAGAGCATAGTGGTCATTCTTAGTTTAATGTGCATTGCCCCAAAACTTGTTGATTGATTCATAACTTTGATATTGCTTGTTCTTAAATTATTTGTATCTAGTCACCCTTATGAACTTTGAAGGTGTCCTATGCATTTATGTTTTGCTATACCATGAGGTACAAGCTGAATACCACTCTTATTATGTTTTCTATATGTGAAACAAACAAACTTCTTTCAATGCATTGTTATTCATGATCTTTTGTTTGTAGCTTTTCATGTTACAACATAGTTGCTATGTCTTATTGTAGAACTCTATCTTTCATGTTCATGTTTAGAGTACTTTGATCCCGGCTATCAATACTTTACAAATACCTTGATCAAGATTGTGATAGTGCATGTCACCTCAAAAGTTATTCTTTTTATCACTTACCTACTCGAGGACGAGCAGGAGTTAAGCTTGGGGATGCTTGATACGGCATAAACGTATCTATAATTTTTGATGCTCCATGCTTGTTTTATATCAACTTTCTTATGTTTTGTTTACACTTTGAGCTATTTTTATACATTTTTTGGAGCTAACCTATTAACAAGATGCCGCGGTGCCAATTGCTTGTTTTCTGTTGTTTTTGGTTTCAAATAAGCTAGTAAGGAAATAGTCCTAGAACTGGATAGGACAAAAGCCATAGTCAATATTTTACCAGAAGGAACACAGAGTTCGAAGGGCAGCCAAAGTGGGGCCACGAGGCGGCCACACCATAAGGTGGCGTAGCCCCTGGGCCTGCCAGCCCATGGTGTAGCCCCCTCGGGCGGCCACCGGCCTCGCCTCTTCGCTTATAAAAGCACCTTGATGCAGAAACCCTAAACACCCAATCAGAAATCCACGAAAGAGTTTTTAGCCTCCGCCATCTCCATACATAGATAGGGGGATTTGAAGCTCTCCCCGGCACCCTGCCTAAGGGGAGAGATCATCCTGGAGGCCTTCTTCATCACCATGCCAGCCTTCGGAGTGATGCGTGAGTAGTTCACCCTTGGACTATGGGTCCATACAGTAGCTATATGGTTGGTTCTCCTCCTTTGTGCTATCATGTTTAGATCTTGTGAGCTCCGTTCATGATCAAGATCATCTATTTGTAATCCTATATTTTGTGTTTGTGGGGATCCGATGGATATTGAGATACTATGTCAGATTGATTATTGATTCTATCATGTCTATGTTATTTTTGATCTTGCATGCTCTCCATTGTTAGTAGCTATCTTGGCCAAGTAGATGCTTGCAACTCCAAGAGGGAGTATTTATGCTCGGTAGTAGGTTCATGCCTCTAGTAATCTGGGGAAGTGACAGAAATCTCTAAGGTTGTAGATGTGCTATTGCTACTAGGGAGAAAACAACAATCCTTTGTCCATGGGGCAATTGTATTGTTTACTTTACACACTTTGCTCAATGCAATTATCTATTGCTTGCAACATAATACTGGAAGGGGTTCGGATGATAACCTGAAGGTGGATTATTAGACATATATGCAGTTGGATTACGGTCTATGTATTATGTTGTAATGCCCAATCAAATCTTGTAGGACTGAAGATGTCTAGTATATGCATTGTTATGCTTTCTCAATCTGTCAATTTCCCCGCTATAATTTGTTCACCCAACATACTATTTATCTTAAGGAGAAACACCTCTAGTGAACTATGGACCCCAGTCCATTCCTTTACCATTGATATACCATATACTGTTTACCATTTACTGTTTACTTTATGCAAGCAATTACTATATTCCACACTATACGTTTAATCCTTTGTTTTTAGCAAAACCAGTGAGATTGACAACCTCACTGTAAGTTCGGTCAAAGTTCTGTGGTTGTGTTGTGCAGGATTCCAAGTTGTTAGCAACACCTTGGAGTTGTTTCCTTACTCCTACTGGTTCGATAACCTTGGTTTCATAACTGAGGGAAAACTTGCTGTTGTGCTCATCATACCTTCCTCTTGGGGTTCCCAACGAGCCCTACATTTTGAGCCATCAAGTAGCAGGACCCGGAGATCCATACTGACTCCCACACATTCAACGATGACTTTTGTGATCATGAGAACCGTTAACGCTAGTAACTAAATCCCGTTGTCTCGCGATATATTACATGTCCGATATTCGATCTTCAGTATCTCCATACCTAGTTTGATCTCGTTACCGACATGCACTTTTTTCTCGTTCTCGTGATATAACATTCTAGTGATCACATCACTTTCTTGCAAGCTATCTCAATGTGATATCACCGAGAGGGCCCAGAGTATATCTATCCGTCATCGGGATGGAAAAATCCCACTCTTGATCCATGAGCCTCAACATAACACCTTCGGAGTATCTGAACCCACCTTTATAGTCACCTAGTTACGGTGTGACATTTGATATTATCAAGTTAATCTTCTAGTGTTACTGATTGATATGATCTCATGGTCTAAGGACTAAGATTACTTCGTATGATGTTATAGCAATTTAAACACAATGACTTTGATCGTAATGCTATACTTTGGATGAATGTTCATCACATCATTCACCAATGTTGTGACCTCGTTATTAACAACATCCAATGTCCATGATTAGGAAACCTTGATCATCTCGTTAATCAATGAGCTAGTTTATAAGAGAGGCATAACTAGGAACCCTTTATTTGTTTATTAAACACACATGTATTAACGTTTCCAATTAATACAATTATAGCATGCAAAATAAACATCTATCATATACTTGGAATACGATAATAACAACTTTATTATTGCCTCTCGGGGCATATTCCCTTCATGGACCCCCACCATCAACAACATCGCGGTTGCAAAGTCCCTCATCGATGGAGGAGTAGTCCTGAAACATGAGCTCAATCGGGACTTTCGCCTAGTTGTAGGTGTTGTACGACAGGTTGATGGCAACCAAGTCGTCCTCCGGGTGACCAGGGGATCCATCATCCCCACCAGGCAGGTGCGCCTCTCCATCACGTTCGGGACACGTGACAACTACCGCACCAAGCTCATCGACTTTGACATGGTGCACGTCAACCTCCCGTACAACGTCATCCTTGGCTGCCCCGCGCTGGCCAAGTTCATGGCCGTTACTCACCACACCTACAACATGATCAAGATGCCTGGAAGCAACGGAGGAGTCATCACGGTCCATTGCGATGAAGTGGAAGCCTTGCACTCCCTGTAGCATGCCTACAAGACCGCAGCTGCCACCTATCCCGAGGATGTGGATGCCCTGGACTACATCGGAGGCTCCACCTGGAGGAAGTAGATGATGGCCCAGGAGAACACCATGGCGAAGAGAGCAGTAGCCGCTATGTTCCCGCCTCATGAGGGGCAGGGCGCGGCCGGTGTCCGCGACCTCAAGAGGATCGCAGGACCACCCCCGCCCGTCCTCAAGAGGGACACGGAACCTCCTGAGGGCGGCAACACACGGAGGCTCCAGACTTCCCCATGGACTGCACCCAGCGCGTGTACGATGCGTGTTTCCCTTACGACGGCGACTGAAATATCGGATGAGCCAATGGATCAGGCTACTAGAAGGTGGACAAACCTCTCCGAACGGCGCACCTCACTCCACGACATTTTGAAGGTGACCCTCGAAAAACACTCATCCTTACATATTCGTTTGTAACAAGCTCGTACTGTCGGTGCCCTTTTGGATCTTGTGCTGCACGCATGCTTGGTTATTTGGTTTTTGGTCGAAAAAGCATTTCTCCGAAAACCGTGCCACCAGATATCCCTCACACACACCGCACGAGCAGGGGCAAGGGACAGTACCATTCACCGGGACATTCCCCCGTCAACATCAGAGCCTAAAGCATCGAGCCTAAACTCACGGGATAGTCCCAGACATGAGTCACCTCACCCACAGTTCCTGGTGCTTAAGATCCTCGTGTGGCACGTGTACGGACCTCTAGCGGTGCGTACTTTTCCCTACAACCCTCTCCTAGTAAGGTTTATAGGGCAGCTTGTCAGGACTTAAAGTGTCGACATCTGAACTCACGGTCTGTCCCTCGGCTGTGAGTTACCTCACCCACGGTTTCTGACCCACTTTTTATCCTTGTGACGGCTCGTGAGGCACTGCCCCTCCGCAGCCCGGGCTCATCAGTACCTAAAGTGTTGAGATCTGAACTCATTGTCTATCCCTCGACTATGAGTTAACTCACCCATGGTACCTGACCTAGTTTTTATCCTTGTGACGGCTCGTGGGGCACTGCCCCTCCACGGACCGAGCTCGTCAGGACCTAATGTGTCGAGCTCTAAACTCACGGACTATCCCTCGGGTGTGAGTTACCTCACCCACAGTTCTTGGCCTAGTTTTTATCCTTGTGATGGATCGTGAGGCACTTCCCCTATGCGGCCCGAGCTCGTCAGGACCTAAAGTGTCGAGCTCTGAACTCACGACCCGTCCCTTGGCTGTGAATTACCTCACCCACGATTCCTGGCCCAGTTTTTATCCCTGCGACGGCTCGCGAGGCACTGCCCCTCCGCGGCCTAAGCTTGTCAGAACCTAAAGTGTTGAGCTCTAAACTCACGGCCCATCCCTCGGTTGTGAGTTATGTCACCCACAGTTCCTGACCCAGTTTTTATCCCCGCGACAGGTTGTGAGGCACTGCCCCTCCGTGGCTTGAGCTCGTCAGGACCTAAAGTGTCGAGCTCTGAACTCATGGTCCATCCCTCAGCTGTGAGTTACCTCACCCATAGTTCCTGACCCAGTTTTTATCCTCGCGGCGGCTTGTGAGGCACAGCCCCTCCGCGGCCTGAGATCGTTAGGACCTAAAATGTCGAGCTCTGAACGCACGGACTGTCCCTCGGCTGTGAGTAACCTCACCCATGGTTCCTGACCCAGTTTTTATCCTTGCGACATCTCGTGAGACATTGCCCCTCCTCGACCTAATCTCATCAGGACCTAAAGTGTTGAGCTCTGAACTCATGGCCCGTACCTCAGCTACGAGTCACCTCACCAACGGTTTCCGACCTCTACAAAGCCAAAAATCCTCATGCTAAAGCTGACGACCTTCTCCTCGAGAGCTTTGCGGCGTGTCTCCTGAGGCACTCACCTCTCAGGAGGCCAGGAAATTGCAGGGCCTAGTATGCTGAGCCCTGAACTTATCGCCCGACCATGGCATTAACTTACCTCATGAATGGCTCTCGACGCTCATAACTCGCCGCGCAAGCTTGTTACAGGGCCCTCCCCGCAATGCATGTACCTTCCTCTATGTTCACCACCTGGACAAGTCGCATCACCAGCGGTCAAGCCCCTGAGAAACGACGTGCCCCCCACGAGGCTCGAGGTAGCAACACGTGTAAGCCTCTAGAGGGTAGCGCCGCCCTAGCAGCCAAGCCTGAAAACATGTAGAGGCTCCCCATGAGTCACCACACATGACCCCTTGTACAATAGCCATGAACACCGGCCAGAGGCGCCCGGAGAGGGTGCTGTCTCTTGATGTCACCTACGGAGGTCACCTGACTAGGCGCGGTCTCCGCGAGCCCCCTTCCTGGCGCCAAACCACAGGCAGGCCTGCAGGGATACGAGCAAGGCTATCGGCTGTTGCCAGCTTCGCCAGACTAGCTCTGCGCCATGAGCACCAAAACTCCAAGCATCACAGTAAAAACATACAAAGGGGAAACAACAAGCACAAGGATATGCTTACAAACATCCATATCAAGTCTTTCTTATAGACCCAACAGGGAAATAGAATACTAAAACACGCTACACCTACGCTAGGAAAAGACCCGGAGCCCCATGGGCGAGGTAGCGTACGTGGCACGGACATGGCCTCGTCTCCTCAAGGGATGTACGCTGGGTAGGCAACCTGACGATGATTGCATATTTGCAACATGTTTTACATTATAATTTTGCATTGTAGATATAGTATCTTGGTATTTATGGCGCTCGCGCACACATTTTATGTCTGTTTTCACTAGGATCGGGACAGATGATGGATCCAATGGATACAATTCTTGGAGCAGTTGTACTATGGAGAAAAGGAGTAAAAACAACGTAAATCACTTATTTTGGAAATATTAATAATACCAAAAGAAAACTAGAAGCGAACAAGGGAGGAACAGAGTCCAACGACCAACTATACGACCGGGGCAATTTTTCCGGCCGTATAGCTCCGGTCGTATAGTTGGCGCCGCCTCTACCTCATCAAATAGTTTCACCCCATGCAATTGGTTCAGACAGACGACATACAGAACACCCAGAAATCACAGAAACCTCACCTTCGGAAGGCATCTGGAGGGGGAAGTCATCCACAAGGGATCCATGTTTGCCCTGCGTAGATCCGGGAGGCTAAGGCATCGATCTTCATCATCCACCGCTGCATCACCACCATCTCCATCCATCCCATCTACATCCTTATCTTGATCTTGTTGTAATTCACATACTCATTGTGGATTTACACAAGTACCATTCATATATGATTGTTTCCATTACCATTGCCGTGATGTTGATTGCCTCCATGTCTGAGTAGATCATTAGTTCTTGGGGAGATGGAGAAACCCAAGTATGAGATTGAAATAAGATAAAGTCTATTATGATATTCATTGTTGTGACCATGTGTTAGATTTTCTACATCTTGATGTTGAGAGAAGTTGACCTTTCAATATTTGCCTCTTGTGGGGACTTGATGGAGGAAACAACTTCTTGGTAGACGGAGACGTGCTAGCACTTACAGTGACTATAAAGCTATTGGCACCCCTTACGTATCTTTGGAAACCGAGGAAACTCATGGAACACTATACATGCCATGGGATACATCCTACGGGATTACGTCCCTTAATAGCGCAGTAATTCGATTGATGTCGATTCCTGACTGCTGTGGTTATCAGGATGATGTGTGCAGCGGTTGCTGCCTATTCGTCCAAATACGGAGTTCCTCCCACACATACATAGTTGAGAATGTTCATGATGATAATCTTTATCTTAAATATTTACAATACTAGTGGTGTGTCCGCTACTCCCTGAGAACGCCTTTTCCCTACTATAGTTCAAATCCTTCTTACATACGCGATACTTACTTTTTGTATTAAGTTATTTTGATTTACTTTATTATTACTCTTATACAAAAACCCAAAAACACCTTTTTACACAATACTCGCTTTTTACCTTATCACTTAGAACTTTATCTAGCATTTCTATCGTAATATTTATTTCAAGAGTTATTATACTTCAGACTCCTACTCTCTGTGGGATCGATATCTTTATTTAGAAACTACGTACAAACGATATGTGCACTTGCAGTCATCACCTGCCACAGAAGGGTGTCAAACACCGAAAAAAAAGAAGTCCCTCCCAGTGGCATAGCGGAACCGCAGCACGGAACCATGTTGGATGCGGTGAACGACAAGGAACTGATTCCATCTGTCGTGGAGGTACATTTCGTCAGGCGGAAGGGTCTCAACGCTCACCCGCCACCTCTCGTGCCTACTAGAGTGTCATAGCTCCACCTCCTCCAGAAGATCTACCATAACCCCGAGGGAGAAGCGTGAAGGGAGCCTCACCTTGACGAACTAGTCTGAGCTCACGAGAATAACAACAAAGTTGATCACTCGGGCAGGCTCGGGGTCATCTTCTATCTTGATCACCACTAGAGAGGGCAGCACAGCGACCGTCACTGAAGGCTCGGGCTCAGCGCAAGATCTCCCACCACGTCCCCCGTGGCAGCCACGGCCACTCCCACAGGGGCATCCACGCCCGTGTCTTACCGGAGCTTCGCCGACCAAAGCCTCCACAACCGAGGGTGGGGCGACTCCGAGGCCAGCGCCATGACCCCCGGGTCATCCTCAGTCGCTCCCACGTGGGCGGCCACGACCATGCTTTGTGGGAGGAGCCACCTCTGCCGCTGGTGAGACGAAGGCAAGAGAACCCTCACCCTCAACCATGGCAGCCTCGCCTGTCACGGCGATAGGGAGAGAAGGGGACACCATCTAGAAGAACGGGGTTTTTGCACAAGCGCGCAGTGGAATAGAAGAAGAACGGAGGCGAAGAGTGAGGAACTTGCGCGTTCACACCCCGCTATAAATGGAGCCGCTTGAAAGGACGTATCGTTGCCTCGGACACGGGGTGTAACTACAAAGGTCGCAAGCCGTCACGTCGTGGGAACAACTCCCGGAGCAGGAGAGACATGCCCGAGACTTGTGGTTAAGAGCCCGCAGGTGCTCCGAATTTGCGGTCGAGACAAGAGTGTGGCAGATCCATGATTACATGGGTAGGCACCGGGGCCCACCAACCGTCCTAGGCCACTTGCCCCTTCAAGTCCATCAAGGGACATGTGCGGCCCAAATTACCGGGGGCTACTGTCAGGCCCCTGCCAACCAGGGTGCCATGTCCCGACAGTTATCGGCCCCCAGCGCCTCAAGACAATGTTCCCTCGAGAGACTTCGACACCTCCAGAGACAGGCACGGCCGGGTTAGTCCTCGGGAGGGCCCTCTTCACGAGGGGATACCCTCCCAAGCGAGAATATCCACAGAACCCAACCGTGGGAGCCGCGAGGCATATCCGGGGCTTTCCGGTAACTTCACTGAGCGGTCAACGGGCGGGGCAAGTCCCGAAAAGGGGCATAGTCGTTGTGTTCCCGTTGTTTGCCTCGGTAAAGGAAGATCTAGTCCGCCCCCTTCTCTGTAGCAGAAGGGCAGATGACCTCAGCATGGCAGGCGCGTCAGCTTGCCGATTTAGTGTAAGAGAGACAGCGGGCAACGCCAGACCAGGACAAAGGTGAAAAAGGAGGGCCGCTTTACCAGTAGATGGAGAAGCGCCCAGTGCCCAAGGCCTAGTCCACCAAAAATTTGTCTTGTAAACCAGGACCTGGGGGAACAACATTATGGATACCCTTCCCGCCATAGACCAGGGGAAGAGGCCCGATGCTACCCTATATAAGGATCCCTTCCCCTACCTTGGGAGGGATCGATTCTTGAGATCTGAAACACTAGACTTTCATCCTCCATTGTACCCTCGTGAAGCACACAAGCACTACAACAAAGAAGGAATAGGGGCTTTACCTCCTCACGAGGGTCCCGAACCTGGGTAAAAAAACCGATGTCACCTCTTTGTCGTGTGTTAGCTCCGTCGTTGTCACCGGAGCTGAGTTCCTTCGGAACCGCGTGTTCAGCCCCCCCCCCCACGAACCAAGGGATTATTGGACCCTGATCCGCCGTGGGACAAATCTCCAACACCACTATGTGAAGCAAGTTAAATTTACGATGTTCGTATTGACTTCTCCTATTTATCCCTAGGACACATGCTAAAAATATGAGGCCATGCACAATTTCTTCAATGTTTTACAAGGTTAAGGCATTTATTATTATTTTTATGAGAATTTGATATCCAGAATTATGGCCATATTCGTACCACCCGCATAGGCACACACATCCCTTTTATCATTGTGCTGATTAGGCGAGGCGTGTCAACATTACCTATTTATCCCAAGGTTAGATACCTGAAATTATAGCGAATGCAACAAAGCTTCAATTTTTTACAACTTCTATGTATCTATACGTCCCAAGGTTATAAAACCCCAAATATCCTGAATGACTATGTCTTGTCGGATGGTCTAGAATTTTTTTTTGCGGTCAAATTTGTGATGCGCGGGATTCTTTATCCATGTTTGCCCCAAATCATTTCAAATTTTGTGTCTTTCCCCAGTCTCGTCAATCCCTCTATCCTCTCATGCTGCCAACTCCCATGTCCTCTCTGGGCTCTACCTCCCCCTCCCCTCCTGATCCCTACGCTCCCATCGCCGATATCCTACCGGTGCTCCACTGTATGACTCTACCCAGCTGGAAGCATTTAGAAGAAAATGAGCTCAATGGTATCAGGGATGATATACTCAGCTACTTCAACCTCCTAATTAGCGCCTGGCTCATTCCTCATGTTGAATGGCGTGTCATGTTGTCTGCTTTAAAGGCATGGAACACTTGGAAGAACAAGCTCGTGATGGAGTTTGTTAGAAAGGCGACACCCCAAGAAGTCCCTTTGAACTGTACCCGCACATCACATTAGGTGAATGGACTAAGTTTTTTCAGATGAAGACTACCGACGATTTTAAAGCTAAGAGTGATGTTTCAAGAAATCAAGCCAAGATTTTCAAGAGCCCCAACAACATGGGGACTAATGGGTACGCCGACATGTCCAAGATATGGGTGGCAGAGGATGCAAAGGTGGTGTCGGAAGGACGCACACCAATATTGACTCACATTAGAGACTCCAGGGCTAGAAGCTATACTAGAGCTAGAGAGGTGTCATATGATGAGAGTATGGGGACGCCGCAATTCAGTCATCTAAAGACTTCCCTTAAATATAAGAAAATGGTGAGAGTTCACATGCTAAATTTATCCATCACTTCATAACTATGTTTACCTTTCTTATCATTGATGTCCATTATGTTGTTTTATATAGGTCAAGTACGATGAGGAGTATTAGATGGCATATTAGAGGGATATGTGCTTGTAAAGGAGTTGGGGAACCCGGGGCATCCTGGTCGCACAAGGGGAGTAGGTGGCTACGCAGAATGGAAATATGGCCGCGACTAGTTTTTGGACGACAAGCGGGACCACAAAAGACTTAAGAATTTGCAAGCAAGGGATGCTCTTAAAGCTGAAATATTGACAGAGTTAATAGAAGAGTTACTGGCCTCTGGCATCGAGTGCCCCCCACCCCTCACCACCGCCAACCATCGATATACGTCTGAGTAGTTGTGGCTCTAGAGTTGTCGATGTCAATGACACGGGTGTGTGTCCATGTGATGGCCTAAAGGTAAACTACCAAAATATGTTTCATCTTTAATAACATTGACTTATGAAAATCCTATCTTACATGGACTTGTCATGTAGGTTCCCACAAATTGCCGGCTAACAATGATGGACACCAACTCAGGGGACCCCGTGGATGCTGCGTTCGACTTCGTGTATCCTACAAGTGAAGTGCGGGTCATACACAACATTTCCTTTAGCTCTCTTTATGCTAAGGTACAAGTCGATATTTTTTAAGCTCCTTACCATGGCCAGCTTCTCCCGATCCCCATCAACGACAAAGTCACCACCCTCTACAAAGCGACAGGCACCTTCATCCAATGGCCAAAGTCAGATATACGTGTTGATGCATCGAATCCAACCGAGGTTGTCCCGGTGCCATGCTTATAAGCAGTAACCCGGCCCCGATTTTGCAAACCCTACATATATCGGCAGCACCGCCCTCTGCACCACAACTTGAACATCATGGTGAAGAGACTGAAGTCATGAGCTCGGACAAGACCAAATTTGGTACCGTCCAAAGCAAGGTAAATGAGTTGGAGATGACGGCCACCAAGGTATCTGAGGCACCCCTTGCACCACAAGATGATGAAAACCTGAAGGGAATTACCTCCGCAAGAGGGCAGAAATAGCCCATCATAGCAAGCAGGGGAAAAGAGTCGGCGGAGGCACCATGTAGAAATGCCAAAGCCACTGTAGGAAGAACCCCAAAGAGTGTTCCCCTCCCGGAAAAGACTTCCAACGAGGAAAAGTTTTGTCAAGGCCTATTTTAAACTTTAGGCACGGTGAGACGGCGGGTCAGTGTTTTGGAAAATTGAAGAGTCATGTTAATGTGAATGTGAGGAGCAAGTCCACAGGGATCATGGTTAAGTACAGACCTAGTGGTAAGTTGAACACTTCCATCCAGTTCAAAGTCGCTTACACGGAGTTGCAAGAGATGTTCAAACTATCTTCCGTGGGTGACAACATCATAAAATACCTCATATTGTGAGTATTTATCCTTACAGCTTCCGATATACTACCTTCATTCCAAAATATAAGCCTTTCTAGCAGTTCAAATTCTATGGCTCACAATATGCATCTGCTTATGTAGGAAATACGGTTTGTCTGCACACATGCTAAAGAAAATGTAATCTTCCGCAACCCTCAGTATGTTCCGTAGAAACTCATGGGAAGATACATGAGGAGTGTTGAGGATTACATCATTTTCTTGATGATGAAGAGAATTGCAAAGGATCTTATCATATGGCCTTGTAGTGTAAGGTAAACTAATGCTCCATTATATAAGTTAGGAATTAATTTGTTCATTCTCAAAGTCTAACACAATATCGATTCACTCTTTGTAGTTATCACTAGGTTCTTGTATGCATGTCACTTGCGAATGGTGTTGTCTATTATCTTGATTCTGAATTAAACCGGAAGGCAGATTACATGGATGTAACCAAGCTTCTTGATAGGTGAGTGATTATTCTCATGTACATAAGATACATTTATATGCTCACAAGGGAAACATCTACATGATATACATACCTATGTTATTGTCATTGCCTTTACAGATGTTTCCAAGTAGTACTTAACAAGTGAGCACAAAGTCAAACTAAGAAGCAGGTAGCATGTTATAAAAATCTAACCCACCGCATTGGTTATTCACTTCATTTTCTACAATAACATAGCACCTCCAATAATATTAACTCTATTCCCCTCGAGCACATACTAAAAGTATTTTGTACTCTATTTTTAGAGTGCCATCAACAGCCTATTCTAACCATCTTGTGTGGGTTCTATATTTTCCACCATATTAACTTAATGATGGCTTGGATTTTGTTGCTGGAATTATCAAAGAAGGTATTATAACATCTTGTATTATTACACGAACATAGTCTTTTTGATTTGTACATGGTAATCATTATTTTTATTTACAAGATCGTCGCATTGACATGAAGGCACTGCTAGACAAGGAGCTATCTCTAATCCATGGGGAAATGTTTGACTTTATTTTTAATCATGTGTTGATGATGTTGAAGGCCTCCAAGCCGGTGATGTGAGAGTCCCATTATTTGCAATGTAATCTTTCAGACGATTGCATGAGTCTTTATTCTGATCCAATACTTTCACATTTGTTAGTCCAGTGGTTTACTCATTCTAAGAGCTGGTGTAATAACATGGGAGTTGACGTATGGTTGTGCTTAATTAAGTGCTCTTTAGTTAAAATATGTGGTCTTTGTAATGCAGTTTCATGAGTACTTGGATGAAATGAAGCACCTGTGAAAAGGACACCCGGTGATGAGGGGTAACCTTGGCAATGTCCATGGTGAAGGACTTAGGGTTTCGTGGAAAAGAGAACGCTGGGGATTTCATCGGATGTCAAAAAAAATAGAGTCAAAGTCGCCTAAATATTTGGGAATTGCACTATTACAAGTTGTCAGGGAGATTTTGGCACCCTCGCTTGGGCTTCTCCCGTCCTATATATAATAGTCCAGGTCTCAAAGCTGTATGCGGATAGGTTTTACATAAGCGTGATTACAATACCAACACATTGTCAATTCAGAGATTATTTCCTAATACAATCAAAGTCTTTGTCGGTTGCTTCCTTGGGCTATCATCTGAAATCTTCATGGGCCATCTGAAATCTTCATAGGGCAGCAAATCATAAGCATCCAAGTAATCATACCTATGTCAGTAGCCCCTGAGACTCTACTTGAACCGTAGTTTTAGGTTGAGTCTCAAAGTTTCTTTTTCTTTCCTTTCCTTTATGTTTATCTCTTTTTGTGTTTTATAGGGATTTGGTACAACGAGTCTGATGCTTCCGACGGATCGGGAATCAGTTAATTTCTCCTGGACAAAAACAAGGTTGTCCTACATCAAATTCAAGTCCCTAGGCCTGAACTCGGAATTTACTACTGGCGTAGTTCGGGCCGCTGAGGTCTTATGGAATACTGAATTCCAATTTTATTTTATCGGGTACCCAACAAGTCCGTCGGGATTTTTCATCGTATCATTGATACAAATATTTTACTGGCAGAGCGCATTCTTGTGCGATTACCAGGCCCCACAGGACGAATCCTAGGGTCTTACCTTCATGTTTCTAAACATGGCATTCAGATTTTTGTCGCATTTGGGCGCGATCCGAGATTTTTTTTGGTTTTCTGGCGGTTGGCTTGCTGAGCTGCCAATTTTTCTGACTTTTATCAGATAGTTTTAATACTTTATGTCGGCTTCCGATGGGAGTAATATTTTTTTAGGATACCTTTTGAGGATACATCAATGTAAAACTCATAGGTATTTTCAATCATGAACATTTTGGTTGTAGTCATACATAATTGGGTTTCTATCGGGTGCACGCCAGCGCTCCCGATGGGAGTAGCCCCTGAGGCTATGTTCGGATGCCTGCATTTTGACATAGGCTCATAGTTGATGTTAGCTTGATGGAAAAAAACATAGATCCTTTAAACGGATATAATCAATAAAGAACTTAAGGTACGAAAAACTTTTCTTTTATACATAAGGCAAAAAACGGATGATACATTATTTTTGGCAGATGGTGCCTAGCCGTTGTCCTAGATATTCTGGCTTAACAAGTCGAACCATCAATCTTATCATATTGCAAGTATTTTATGCGTAAAAGCCACGTAGCTGCGCTACGTTCCATGGATTGGAGTATTTGACTCCTGTCTTCTTGTCTTGTAGTCGATATGTTGCTCCTCCAGGGATACCTTCTGTGACGATGTATGGTCCTTCCCATGGCGAGTCTAACTTTCGGTGGCCATCTTGCTTGAGGCGAAGAACTAGGTCCCTTACTGCGAAGGACCTAGGCCGCAATCATCGGCTGTGGTAATTGTGCAAGTTTTGCTGGTACATAGTTGCTCTTTGTAGGGCTTCATCTCGAGCTTCATCAAGTGCATCCACATCATATTCGAGTGCTTCTCTTGATTGCTCTTCATCATATGCAGCTACTCTTGGGGATTCATGTGACACCTCAATAGGAAGCACGACTTCTTTGTCGTGGACCAAAAAGAAAGGTGTCTCTTGTGTCGAATTATTTGGGGTTGTACGTAAACTCCATAGGACAGATGGTAATTCATCAACCCATGCTCCTTTTTCTCTATCAAGTGGTGCTAGTAGTCTTTTCTTGAGTCCAGCCGTAACTAGTCCATTGGCTTTTTCTACTTGTCCATTTGTTTGCGGGTGCACTACTGAGACGTAGCTTACTTTGATGATCATCTCCTGGCAATACTCCTTGAACTCATTGGAAGTGAAGTTAGTCCCATTGACTGTGATGATGTTGTTTGGTACGCCGAACCGAAATACTATGGATTTAATGAAATTCACAGCCAAAGTTCTGTCTTGGGTGGTGACAGGCATTGCTTCTATCCATTTAGTAAATTTGTTGACTGCTACTAGCAGAAAGACGTGCCCTCCTGGCGATGATTTGTGAAGTTTTCCCACCATATCGAGTTCCCACTGAGCGAAAGGCCAAGCCATAGGTATAGGATTTAACTTAGCGGCGGGTGCTCCAGGCTTTGTTGCGAACCGTTGACACGCTTCGCATGTTCTGACGATATCTTTTGCATCTTGAACTGCTGTGAGCCAGTAAAATCCTGCTCTGGGCGCTTTGGCAGCAATTGCTCCGCTACTAGCATGATGACCACAAACTCTTTCATGTATATCTTTGACTATAGTTTTTCCCTCTTCGGGTGTCACGCAGTGCTGCAACACACCCGAAATACTTCTCTTATACATCTCCCCTTTGATTATCCTTCGATCTTTGGGTGATCTGTCGGGCTTCTATCACATCTTCGGGTAGTTCGCCCTTAGTCATATATGATACATACGGTTGCATCCAGGTAGGTTCAATTAGCATGACCTCTCCAATTTCATGTTCTTCTTCTTCGATGGCCTCTTCTATATTCTTGGTCATCGTTGGAGCCTCCGAGTCTTTTTGCGGATGTCTCTTTTTCCCCATTTTTTGTGCTAAGACCTCGGATACTCTTTTAGCTTTGATCAATTGCTCCATTATTTCTTCCCAAAAAACCCAGGTGGCACTGGTAAGCACAAGGATCCGATGTTTACTAGATTGCCTTCTTCTTTATTGCTTGCTCTTCCTTGATGAGTGTGGATCCTTTTCTTGTCGTAACTATAACGTCATCAATGTATACTTGTACGGCTGTGCCTATTTGGCTTCCCAAACATTTCTACATCATCCACTGATATGTTGCTCCGGTGTTCTTGAGGCCAAAGGGCATTGTTGTGTAACAGAATACACCATAAGGCGTGATAAACGCCATCTTCTCCTGATCTTCTTCCTTCATCCTAATCTGGTGGTATCCTGAATAAGCATCCAAGAAAGAAAGACGTTCGCATCCCGCGGTTGGATCGATTATTTGGTCGATTCGCGGCAATGGGAAGTGATCTTTTGGACAATGTTTGTTCAGTGCAGTAAAGTCGATGCACATCCGAAGTTCTGTAGTGTTTTTCTTTGGAACACATACTAGATTTGCGACCCACTCTCCTTTTGTTAGTTCTTTGATAAAGTTGGTGTCAGTAAGGCGATGGAGCTCCTTTCCATTGGATTTACGCTTTAGTTCTGCGAAGCGACAAAGCGGTTGTTTTACTGGCTTCGCCTTTGGATCTAAATTTAATGAATGCTCAGCGAGTTCCCTAGGAATCCTTGACATGTTAGAAGGTAGCCATGCGAAGATCTCACAGTGATCACGGAGGAACTCGATGAGCGCGCTTTCCTATGAGGGACCAAGATTGGAAGCCACAAAATGTTGTTTCTGTCGGGTCGACGGGGTGGATCTGTACTTCTTTTGTGTCCTTTGTCGTGTCAAAAGCCTGATCGGGATTGACACGTGCTACTTCCATTGGTTCTGCGATTGCTGAAGTTTTGAGTTGTCCGAACTCTGTTGCCATCCCGAAAGATTCAGAAATTTTGTTGAACTCCCGATCGCAATTGTCAGCACGTGTGAAGCTTCCTTTTACCGTGATGATTCCTTTTGGGGCTGCCATCTTCATGACTAGGTACGCATAATGCGGAACTGCCATGAACCGTGCGAAAGTTCGTCGTCCCAGGATCGTGTGATATTGTGATGGCCAATCCATGACTTCGAATTTGAGTTTTTCTCACCCTAAATTTACTTTGGAACCAAAAACAATGTCAAGAAAAAAAATTCCTAAAGGAATTTCGGCTTTACCTGGTACTATTCCAAGGAAAGATGTTTCTGTTGGCACGAGATTGTCCAGGAGATAGCCCATTGTTCTCAGCGTTTTTGTGTAGATCAGATTTATGCTGCTTCCTGCGTCCATGAAGACCTTGCTCATATTGAAACCGCCAATTTGTGCTTCTACTATCAAGGCTGAGTGGCCTGGTCGTGGGACCAGAAGCAGGTGATCGGCTCTTCTAACTGTGATTTCTTGCTCTAACCAGTGGAGATATTCGGGTGTGGTTGATGTTGCTAGTTCCACCATATTGATTTTTCTTTTGACGAGCTTCTGAGTTCTGTTGGATGGACACTCTTTCTGAATCATGGAAGTTGCTCCTTTTGACCTAGGGTACTCATTGTTTTGATCATTTGTGTTTTGTGGTGGTGCCACTGGTGGTGGTGGTGGTGGTGCACTGATGGCTAATGTGCCAGGCGTAGATGCGTATCCTCAGTTTGCCGCTTCGGTTGCCTTTGCATTACATAGGTCCTGCATCTTCAAGAATGTTCGGCAGTCTTTCATGAGGTGGTTAGATTGTCGTATGCCTGCTGAGTCGACGTAAAAATGCATATTACAGGGTCCTTCCAGCATTTTCATCGCGGACATGGGTGCGTCTCGTGCTCTTGAATGATACCGCTGTACTGACTAGCTTCCTCTGACGTCGTCCCTGTTCTAGCGGTGTCCACCGTTGTAGTCGTTGCTTCTGTTGTTACCTTCACCCAAAAAACCTGTTGCATCCTAACTTGGTCCTGTGTTTCCATCATTGTTCCCTCTTCTTCTATCTTTCTCGCGCTTATCCCTGTCTTCTACGGGTGATCGTGCATGCTTATTATGCAATTTGTCTTCTCCATCAGCCCATCAATTTGCTATCTCCATAAATTGTGAGATTGTTTTGGGTTTAACCCGTCCGAGTTCCTCTATGAATTCTCGGCAACGAAGGCCGTCGTTGAAGGCATCGATTCCCCTTTCATCGGATATGGACTCAGCTGAGTTTTTTATAATATTCCATCATTGGATAAATGCTCTTATTGATTCCCCATATTTTTGTTTGCATGCCCACAACTGCTCCAAGGATGCAGGTCGTTTAAATGTAGATTGGAAGTGTTGGATAAACTTATCTTCCAGGTGGTTCCAGCTACAGATGGAATCTTCGGGTAACTGTCTAAGCCATGATCTTGTGGTGCCGGTGAGGTGTAGTTGTAAGATTTGCATTGCTATAGTTGTGGAGCCGCCTTGTAATTTGATAGTGGCCAGATAATCTGCTAACCATGCTTCGGGTTCCTAGAGTCCATCGTATTTGTGGCAGTCTTGCGGAAGTTTGAAGTCCTTGTGTACTGAGGTTTTGCAAATCCGCTGAGTGAAACAGCTGGTCCCGCATAGCTCGTAATCGTCTTCGTTGTATCCATCATGGTATCATCGGCTGCGGTTTTCATCTCGTGATCCATCGTTCATGTGTTGCATATTGTCGTTTCTTATGTTGCTTCGTAGCTCGGGTCCTACGAGGTGTGCCTGGTGTGGCGATCGAGATCGTTGGGTGTGTCCCACTTGCCGAGGCTGCTGCGACTGTGTGGGGATCTATCGGGCTATCGTGTGGTTCCTTGCTCTGCTTCCGTGAGAGAGGCTCCCACCATGCCAAGGTTCATCAGGATGGAGCGATGGAGTGCCGCACGCGGATCGTCGGGTGCGGGCTGAGTTGTGATCAGATATGTTTGCGTGGCCACAATGGCTTCCTGAGCCGTTTTTGCCTTAATGTTTCCTGCTTGGTCAATCGACATGAATGATAGCTTGAGATCTCAGATGAGTCCACTTCTTTCTGCTTCAGGGATATGCTGCAGTCGATATGTTGCCCTTCTTGGTGGTGCTCCTCCTATTACGCTCCCTGATCCTTGGGTAGAGCTTAACTGTGCCCGTCGTAAGCTGGATTCGTCGACTAATCTCTTTCTTTCGTCGAGTTGCCTCTGCATCCTAAGTAGGTCTCTCTTCTTTTGATGAAGCAGATACTGGTATGCTAATAGATCCTCATGTAAAGCATCCGCTATCATCGGAACTGCTCCTGAAATTGCTTCCCTTGCTTTTTGCACGCTGATGCTGGTAGCCAAAGAGTTTGCCTCTCTCCTATGTTCGGTTCTCCACCTCTTCCTTAGACGATGTGATTATGTTCCGTTTCTCCTCCATTTTCGTGGCCCCCTTCATTGTCATGGTTTTCTGCATTATCATCTGATAAAATATCATTGGGGTTGAGAATAGGATTACCGTTAGAATCACGTGGTGTTGATGTATCCCCGTTGATCATGCACACTTGGTGGCGTGTTATGCGTGGGACGATGGCGTAATCTTCTGCTTCAAAGGGTGTACTAATAATATTCTGAGATTGTAGTTCTGGATAGATCTTCGCAATCATTTTTTTGAAGTCGACGTTTTCACTGCTTTCTTCGGGTTCTGACCCGAGGGAGATTGTCGGGTTTGCTTCGCGTGGTAGAGTTGGCTGAGGACCTGACCCGAGGGAGAGATTACCATGAAGGCCATTAAGGTCCCCCAGATCCGTCTCGATTTGCTTGCTTTCTTCGCCTGCTTTAGTCTGTGTTGTGACGTCCGTGGAGGATCCGACAGAAGATGCTGGTACCGCCGTAGGCGTAGGTTTTTGCACCGACAGTTCTGATGTGATCAAGGCCGAAGGATCTGATTCTTGTGGGTCCTCTACTTGGAAGTGGAAGCTTCCGATGATTAGATCGGATCCGCCGTTGAAATCGGAGCATACCAATACAGGGGTGGGCGGGCGTTGATCTGCTTTTGTCGGGTTGATGCTTCGTGGAGAGCGGTCCGCCGAATCCATGGTTCCAGCATTTAGGTTTCCCACAGACGGCGTCAATTGACGAGGGGTAACCTCGGCAATGTCCATGGTGAAGGACTTAGGGTTTCGTGGAAAACAGAACGCTGGAGATTTCATCGGATGTCAGAAAAACAATGGAGTCAAAGTCGGCTGAATATTTAGGAATCGCACTATTACAAGTTGTCTGGGAGATTTTGGCACCCTCGCTTGGGCTTCTCCCGTCCTATATATAATAGGCCGAGTCTCAAAGGTGTATGCGGATAGGTTTTACATACGTGTGATTACAATACCAACACATTGTCGGTTCTGAGATTCTTCCTAATACAATCAAAGTCTTTGCCGGTTGCTTCCTTGGGCTATCATCTGAAATTTTCATGGGCCATAAGCCTTTACCCAACATAGGGCAGCAAATCATAAGCATCCGAGTAATCATACCTATGTCACCCGGAGTCTCCGTGTTTTATACCGGATGCTTCAGGCGTGAAAATGAAAACCTAGATCAAACGGACAAACTCAGACATCTATGATGGTTTATATTTTTAATCACCCCCTAACCCGTTGGAGTAGGTTCATCTTAGAAACCGTCTCCTAGCCCTTGGAGTAGGTTCATCCTGTAAACCGTCTCCAAGTTTTCTGGACAGTTTGGACAATTGCAGACAATCCGGCCTATTGGAGCCGGTTCGTTTGGGCGCCCATCTCCCAGCGTGCTATAGGTTCATAGTTTCGATAATCTCCGGAACTCGTATTAATGGAGGTGGTCGTTAATATGAACTGTCTGATGAGAACTTTCGGAGACGGTTGGGCCAGCCGACTCGAAAAAAGGCGATTTAACAGCAACCTTCGTCGGGAGTAGGAAACCAAAACCATAGCTCGCCCATGGAGGAAAACTGACGTCAGAAGCTGATTCTGTTGTAGTGCTTTCCTTCTCCCTTCAATTCCTTGGCATTAGATCTAGGATGGGTGGCCGAGATTAAATCCGTTACACCAACCGGTATAGGCCAATCATAGCCAGCCGTGTTAGATCTCTGTGGCATGTGCATTAGCGCCGCGTCAGCTAGTCAGCTGCATAGTCAACAATCCTATTTGAATTTAAATAAAGATAGATAGAAAATATGATGAACTTAGAAAATTCGTAGAAAAATATTTAAACATCAGAAAAATATAAATTTGATGTCTATGGATTCACAAAAATTTGTAGAACACATTTCTGAAATAAAATCCTACTTTCGAAAAACAGATACAATTTTAAATAATTGAAATACTATTTAATGGTATTATAATTATAGAAAATGTTCTGTTTATCCAAATTTGACAAATAATATGCCACTAGATTCAGAATAATAAGTAGTATATAATGGAACATTAATTTGGTATTTTTATTATATTTAAATAAAAGTTTATGAAGAACACTTTTTGGAGTAATTTGACTATAGAAAAGGATTTTAAAAATATTTTTGAGAGAAACCTTTTGCAAATGGTTGTTTATTGATCCCTCTGACCAGAAACATCAACAAAATAAAAGTTAACATATATTTCATGGCGGTAGGAAATATCACATTGAATAAAGCTTTTCTAGTGAAAGAAAACACTTTAAATAACCTAATTGCACTAAAATGGTTCCAATGAAAAGGACCAATAGGTGTTTGTACTGCTCAGAACAATGTTGTGCTCAGAACAATGTTGCAACAGCTTGTTCAATAAAATGATCATGTGGACTTCATTATATTCTTGTGTTGTCTTGTGATACTAGTTTTGAGAGTGTGCTCTTTGCTTGACTGTATTGTTGTAGACTTTGAGGAGTGTAATCTTTGCAAGATCAAGAAAATTACCTATATATTCAACTAATAAAGTCAAGTGAAACTTTGGTCATCAAAAGTCCTACTTTTCTATGTTGCATTAGTGATATTTTCGTAGTATGCATGATAGGACTATTATGATACTAAAACTGATACAAAGAGGAGTCATGTGATGACCTAAACATTTTTGGTCGTCGATCGTGCCATCTGGCCACTTTTGTCCATCGGATGCCTTTGAATTCCTGCGTTGGGCTTATTGTCCCTAGGGGATGCTGCTCTGCAGATCAAATAGGCATGTCGCGGTGAATTGGGCCCAAATACCCGTTACATCACATGTATTTAGTTACTGGACTGAGGTAGCTAGCGAGGCTTAAGATCGAGAGGCATTGGGACCGACTCGATGCAATTCTCTGCTACTAGTGAGCCTAATTGAGATCGAGAAGAAAAAAGTGAGGATGGAATTGGGACTGACACGATGCGGCAGGGGAGGAGATCAGACAAAGGTACACGATGCAGCCAGGGACATCGACCCACTTGTGCGGTCGGGCGGATGATCGACCCGTGCCTCTGATCGAACGCGGGCCGGTTCATGTAGCGGGTGATCAATCTCCGATGTGTCTTTCGGCAGCAGATGCGGCAAGGAACGTGCATCCCCTCTTCATTGATGGAGATGACCTGATGTGTCGCTCTTAATTGATCTTGATGCGCCTGAGTGAAGGTGGTGTTAATTTTCAGTTCCTGCAAACTCCTAATGACAACCATCATGCGCAAATCTCCGGTGGTATGTTGCTGCCTCTCCCGCCCTATAGAATTGGTTGCCTCTGTTTCTCACCATACCGCTTCTACTCGATCACAACATCTAGGTCCAATGGTGTTATGATAGGTTGATTTTCTCTCGTGCGAAATCCTCATTTTTCACATTTCAATTGCCACGGTGTCTGTAATTCGATATAAAAATTTACGGGTTGTGCTCATCTTGGTCAACTATTTTCATCCCGTTAATCCTTGGAGTTTGGTTGAATTATTTTTGTTCTGGAATTCTTCACCTCGGTATTTGTAATGGATGTTGGCCAGGTACATGATTCTTTTTACTGAAGCTGTTTTCTCCGCTACTAAATTAGTGCAGGTGCTCTAGGTCGAGCATTCAAGATTGGCTCTGCTGGATTTGTTCAGGCATAAATTGTGCTCTATCTTATATTATCCCTTCTCCCAACCTATTTTCACCTAATTATCCTACGGTCTGGCTATTGTTTTGTTTCTTTCCCATTGTGCTCTGTCTTTTCCCATGACATAGATTCTCCCTTCTCCCGACGGTCTTACTATTGCTTTGTTTCTTTCCCACTGTGGTACAGGTGGTGTCTGTGGAGGAATTTTCCTCCGGTTCTTCTAGTTCTAGGTTGGTTCCAGTAATCCTAGAGCTACCGATTTCACATAGCGAACCCCTGACGGCCCGGTTTGTACTCATGTACTATTTGCTAAGAATCTGCCGACTGTGAGATATATGATTCATGGTTTCGGTCATTCAGTCCATGCATGATTTCTATCTTCACTTATGGACAAAAAGAAAATTCAAAATCCTTCAGGAGTATTCCATCTAAGGACCTGTTTGTTTCACATGATACAGTGCAAATGTAATCGTAATTGTACTACACTATCGATATAAACATAATAGAGAAAAAGATGAACATGTTCGGTATACTATGGTAACTATAATGTTAATCAAACCCCGAGCTCTTTGGCCGTTGCCTGAGAGTGCTTGACGCGGTTGTTCCCTGGAGCAAAACTGTGTTGGTCCGTATGTCGACCCATGTCGCAGTCCAGACGCCCTCATCAATGCCGCAATCATCCAGCAGGCCTGAAGATGCCATGCACGGCGTGCCCTGATCGGAAGTCCATCGCCTGCGTACTCAACATGAAGAGGGGCCGGGCTGAGAAAGGGGAATTGATGCAGATGATTTATGGTGTTGGCCCTTTAGCTGAAGGGAGCCAAAGAAAATCGGAGAAGAAGAGGGCTAAGGTGTGAAGGGAATTGAAAGCTAAGGTGCCTTCTATTTTATTTCTGTCATTCAACTTTGGTTCCTAATATTTCAGTCTGGCAGAATGAACTGATTCAAATATAAGCGGAAACAAAAATAAAAATAAAAGGTCCCATCATAGAATTTCTTTTACTGGTTTTTCAAGTAATGGCTGATGTTTAATAGTCTGACTATTAATGTGTGTCTAATATCTTCTTACCTCTTCGATGATTTAGAATATGCAAGTAGATTCGGCTGATGAAGCATGTTGGCAAGCCATATGTGAGAACTACTCCGAATATAAATGGTGTGAAGATTTACTAACTGTAGTTTTAGATTCGTAATTAAGAAATATATCCTTTGCTCTGATATCTATTTTTTGCAGGATCTACTGCATGCAGTTTGTCTGGACTAGCTAATGTGATGATATATTGCAAAATCCTGTAGTTCAGCGGTGGATGATGTAACTTTAGGTTACGGGGGCCTAGATGAATTTACATCTTATGGATGGCGTAGGTATAGATACGGGATTTGTCACTTTTGTCTATAGGAATACAATTTCTACATTTAAGTTCTTTTACTAAGCTTACATCTGTTTTCTAGAATACTGATTGCAATGCCTTTGAGATGAGTTCGAGAGTGCTTTCATGCTTCACTTAAAAGGAAAATATTTGAGTCTTACGTTTTCCTCTTATGCGAGCAGTTTCCTGCTATTTGAGTAATATGGTTGTTTCATGAGACTAAATTGCTGCTGGTTTTCTTAAAACTTGGTGTTTTGCATTTCTCAATTAGCACCAACCAAGTTGTGCTATCAATGTTGCCCTGATGCCATCCGTTCAGGTTTAGGAATCTTGGAGGAACTAATGTCTGGCCACGACCTCAATATTTGTAAGGGCAAGAATTCTGCATGGACGCTATGGAGTATGAAACCTTCCTATATGATATAGTTGTATTTTTTGGAGAGGGATATAATTTGTTCTAGCCACAGATATATGAATTTGTGAGAATATGTACATCAAGATTTGGAACCCAAAAGTCCATTAGATCTAAGATATAACCCAGTCCTTTACCGCTACAGACTGGTTTTCTTCTAAACTGATTACAAGAATCAACATCTATCTATTTTACTATTAACCAATAATATATATATAATTCAGCTTATTAAAATAACTTTCACATTTCTATTCTATATATTTACATAAATTTCTACCAATCTACCATAAAAATAGATGGGCGCGACAACGCGCGCCTACATGATCTAGTATTGCTATGTTATTCCTATAGTATATTCCTATAATAGGAGACATCGTGAGATTAAAATTCTTAGCCTTGCTACATAGAAATCGTGATATGATGTTTTATGGAAAGTATATATTTTTGGACCAATGAAAACAACTAATGTTAATGAAACACCTGGGTGGAAATAGGACTTGTATGGATTATGTTGAGTGGTTACCCAGGGACCATTTCTATGGTTCACCCTTGGGTATCACACTTGTGTACAGCCATCCAGGAACAAAGAGATAGGAGCCATTCTTTTCATGCAGCTTCTAGTGCACCCACACGAAATATGGGCTCTACCTTCACCTAGTAAGTTGTGATGACTCAACCAGACAGACAGAGGGTGGTAGTGATGATAGGATGGAACGCGTATGTGGTGGTCTAACGGATTGCTTCTGAAAAGTCTTGTCTGGATGCATGTTGAGTCTTGTGACGAAGTGCACAACCTCTCAAGAGGGTAAAACTAAGTACTTAGCCATGTCCCCATTATGGACAATTTTTGAGCATCAAGACATTGAAGCAGTTCAAGAATCTCATCACTCAGATTTCTCTAAGTTAAAACTTTGTGGGTGAACAAGGGAAGCACCTGGAGGGTATCCAGTGTGCCAAATTTGATGAAGTGTTGAAGAACAACTATTTTATAAATCTGACGGGTATCCGATCGACTTCCTAGATATGACGTCAAAAAAGTTACAAAGGCCAAGCAACGTCTCACGGACATGCTCGTACATTATCCTGCCGATCGCAACGGGGAGTATCTGCGTCATCAGCATGTGACAGTCATGAGACTACATACCGCTGAACCTCTTCTTCGCCACGTCCATATATCTTCTTATCTTCCCCGAGTAACCGTGAGGAACTTTCACTCCTAGGAGGCACCTGAAAAACTGCTCGAGCTCCTCCAGACTCAGAGTGAAGCAGGCAGCGCGAAGCACCACCTCATTCTTCTTAACTCTTTTGCGGCGACCTTGAGTCCCTTCCGTGTGATCATCATCATCATCATCATCATCATCATTATCAAGATACTGAAGATCTTTCTTGATGCCAAGCAATTTAAGGTCCTTTATTGCTTTTGGCCCATCCTTGGTCCCATCCGGCATGTTCAGTAGAGTGCCAAGCAGACTCTCGGTAATGTTCTCCGTGATGTGCATTACATTGAGGCTATGGGGAGTGTGGAGGAACTTCCAGTACGGCAGGTCCCAGAAAACAGACCTTGCTTTCCATACACCCAACTGCGGCTTTGTCCTCCGTTGTTTTTTCCCGGTGGAGGGCAATCTACCCAATTATTCAAAAGCTCCTCGATTTCTTCATTGCACCTCGGACGCAGGGCTCTTTCGAGCTCGTCCTTACCATTGAACAGGTCACCACGTTTTCTCCACGGGTGATCCATGCGGAGCCACTTTCGAGTACCTTGGAAAATGGTTTTCGAAGACCCGGGATCCCTTGGTAGTTGGAGATGCAGTGTCTCATCCATGCACTTGACGCATGCATTGTGTTCGTGGTTCACCTGGGCCGATACATATGCGTAACCAGGATAGTCCTGCACCGTCGTGAGCAACGTGGCTCTCAGATAGAAATATTCTTTAGTGTAGGCGTCCCACGTACGGGCCGGCGTCTCCCACAAGATGGCTAACTCCTCTCTCAACCGTCCGAGATACAGATGCATATCGATACCTGATTGTTTCAGCCCCTGAATAAGAATGCTCATGTGTACGTACCTTTGCTTCGTGCACAACCACGGGGGGAGGTTGTACGGCCATACAAACATGGACCAGGTGCTATGCGTGCTACTCTGGTTTCCAAAAGGATTGAGTCCATTGGTGCTCATACCCAGCCTGACGTTCCTTGCATCGCCCCCGAACTCTTTGAACTTGATGTCTAATGCATTCCACTGGCTAGCGTCTAAAGGATGTGTCAAGATCTTTCCCTTCTCTGGATCATCTTCGGGTTTCTCTCTTTCCGTGTGCCATTGCATGAGCTTTGCTTCCTTAGGATCTACGAAATATCGCTGTAGACTGGGGGTGATAGGAAAGTACCATACCACTTTTTGAGAAACTTTCTTGTTCCCTCTCTTGTACCATCCTTGGCCGCACACCGGACATGTGGTTTTATCCGCGTACTCGTTCCGATAAAGTGTGCAATCATTGATGCATGCGTGGTATTTAATGTATGGTAGGTAGAGAGGGCACACGATTTTCTTGTCCTCATCGATACTTGTTGGCAATGTGTTTCCCTTAGGAAGTCGGGCGTGCCAGTATTCCATGTTCGCGTTGAAGCTCACATCAGTCCATTTGTGTTTGGCCTTCATCTCCAGAGCCTTGAGCGTTACACTCAAATGTGTATCCTCGGGGCGACGCCTAGGATACAATGGAGTCATCCCGTCTACTTCCATTTGGGCCAGTTTGGCTTTCTCTCTGGCTGCAGCTTTGTCGTTTCTCGTCTCCTTGAGGAGCAGTTTTGAACATGAGGATTCTGCAAGGCCGAAGTTAGCAACATATGTGTGTTCGCGTCTTCTCCTTCTTCATGATGATCATGCTCGTCGTCATCTCCTTCTTCATGTGCATGCTGATCATGCCCGCCGGCATCTCCTTCGTCATGATGATCATGCCCGGTAGACTCTTCGTCTTCTCGTCCGCCCACGTCTTCGTGACCACAATGTCCTGCCGGCGCCTCACTGAGGTCGCGCATGAAACCGCGTCTGAGCAGGTGACCCTCCAATTGTCCAGAATCAGGGTCAATCCAGTTCTAGAGTTTGCATGTTCGACATGGACATCTTATCATGGTCTTGTTGTTCAGAATCATGTCCTCCTTCGCGTCTTTCTTGTACCTAGCAATTCGACCTTCGCTCATCGTGAGGACCATGGTTGCCTGAGCGGTCAAAACAGAGAGTATAGGTTAGAACCACACCATATGCACACACACATGCATGAATGCTAGCCAGAAAAATTCGGCATGACCTTTCCTAAAATTAGGACATATGGGTAGTGCAAAAATTTGCCGAAATAGAAATGAATCAACATTTCGGCAACATCCATGCACCACACCGGCCGGGACAACAACAAGCAAGCAACAAAAAACTTTCTCCCAATGCAAACATTCATGCACCACACAAGCATCGTCTCACCATGCATTGCACACACACCGCTCGCGCGACAAGCTTAACCTACATGTTCATGGCCAAGTACTCACTTAGTAGACTCAATAATAGCGAGACGAGACCACGTGATGAGAGAGTGTGGACAAATAGATGTACAAGTTGGTGGAGAGGAAATTAGTAAAAAATAGAGATGTGAGAGAGAAGAGTAAGTAACTTTTAGATCTACAAGTTGGAGGGAAGCTTCCACTTACCAATCTATGGACTAAAGTAGGTTTAGTTACAAGAAAATGGAGAAACTATGGGCAACATGGGGTGGGAGGGAGGAGGAAGACGAGCTGGAAGGAGGTAGAAAGGAAGAAGAGATGTGAAATGGGTGGTGGTGAATAGATAGGGTGGGAACTTGCCACCTTTTTCACATAGATCGGGACGCCCTCATCTATAGCGCATATGGCAGAAATGCGCCACAGATGTTCAAACTTCTGTGGTGTATATGGCCATATGCACCACAGAACAATGTGGTGCAGGATAAAGTGGTGGGACCCAGGTTACTTTTCTGTGGCGCATGTGTGGGTATGCGCCACAGAAGTCAGACATATCTGTGATGCATATCCACACATGCGCCACAGTAAGTGGGTCAAATAGATTCCACGATGGGGCCCGACTCCATGTTCTTTGGCGTATAATGAAATATGCGCCACAGATGTTGTCTATTTTGTGGTGCATATCTCATTATGCGCCACAGAACTTGGATCGCTCCACCCCGGCTGGCGGGTCCCACCAAACTTCTGTGGCGCATGTTCTGAGAAATGCGCCACAGAAGTTTTTAGTATCTGTGGCGCATATTTTATAGTGCGCCACTGATAAATATATGTGGCGCATGGTTTTACATATGCGCCACAGAGTATCTTGCTTACCTATAAGTTGTTTCCTAGTAGTGATGATCTCAGCACTTATAAGGCAATCTGTATACTTCATAATTGTAATCTTGTAGAGATTTAGTTTAGAGCAATGTGGAAATTGTATTCTTTACCTTTTCAAATGTAGAGGTATTACAGAAAATACACATGTCAACATAACAAATTCCATATGTCTAAAAGAAAGTAAAGAACAACCTCTATGAATTTCTTCCCATCGTAGTTTATCCCCATTGAAAACCATAAGATAGCCTAAAAAAGTGGCCCTTAGTCTGCTACTGCTAACTTATTACGATCATGTAACTAGATGGTCGGAAAAATCACATTGAGCTTGTCTGGTTAGGATAAGTTAACTTAGCCTCAATAAGTACATGGCTTGCTGGTTTAATGAATGGAGGAGTCTTTGATTGGTTGAGTCTACTGGTACAAATCCTTTTAGGCATTCAAAAAATGCTCTTCAATAGACTGAACTATTAGTTTGAAAAAATTAATATGTCTTGTAACAAAAGATTTTTAGTATGAAAGCTCAAGGCACTTTCTTACCCACAAGGAGGCAACTTCCTAGTTGTCTTGTAAAGGTTTTCTTTATATTGTAGTGTTGAACATTTGATCATGCCAATTCTTGAGATATTTTACTCATTTTACCTAACTGTTGGTTAATCCTTGAAACTCGGATCTAATATACCAACCCCATTGGATATTTTGTTTGTTTGTTTTGGGTGCTACGTCTAAAATATTTATATTTGTTCTTGTTCAATGAAGGTCCCTTATGCGCCAAAAGGTTTTGATGCCACTGCCGATGAGGACATCAGACAAGCTTTGAACAATTTGCAAGCTATAGTTAGTGAGCTTCCTTTCGGGAGTAGGATGTGTTTAAGGTTGATACAGTACAATTATCTCATTGTGCATCATCTGAGTTCTACAATATTTCTCTATGTAATAGCAATGATAAACTGGCTCCATGTATGCGATCAACAACAATCCTTGCATGTGAAGAATATTGTGAAAAATGTGGTTGATGGAAAGTTTGATGAGACTTGCTCTGGTCTGAGGCAACTCTATGATCTGAGATACTCTCCTACTGGCATAACCACTACTCTCTTTTTTGTTGTCAAGAACTAGAATATCTGAAGTCTGGATTCCTGAAGGTAAACCCAATCTTGCTACTTATGTTCTTGATTGCTCACAGTTATCTTCCATTGACTGAAACTTCTTGTTTATTTACACAAGAAACTGGGTTTGAGCACATGAGAATCTATGATGGTGAGAGGAACAACTTTCTGGCCTGGCTAACCTAGCGAGAGAAACAACAGATTTATGCTCCTATCTTAATCTTATCCATGGAAGCCAGGAGTGAAGAGGTAGGAGGAGTCTTTGAGCTTAGATCAAATGTGTGCTCTATGGATCTGAGACTACCTAGGCTTGAGGAGATGTTCACATGGTTGAAGCGACTTGCGAGTGGGTGATGTTAGCACACACGTCACCTGACTGAAGTATGGACAATGTCATGCAACGAGTGGAGGCCTAGGATGAGAACGAGTAGACTATTTAGGGAAAGATGCGATCGGATTCTCTCATACGTCGCACATCTTGCAATTAGCTTACTCTGTTTCTATCATGTTTTTGGTGAACTAATTCAGTTAAGTGTGAGAGGTGAAAATACATGCCTAGAACAACCAGAAGGGAAAATGCTAAAATAGCTTATCATGTAATATGCACTTTGGTTCGTTTCTTACATGTTTCCATTGTCTTAAATTATCCAGACAACAAGCAAGCATCTATTATACTTGGTTCATTATCAGATTCCTTAAGGCATCGGGGAATGCAGTTTTTCTCGTGGTTATAGCTCTCCTTACTTCATAAATTGACACAACTAAATTAATAAAAACTAAACCTTTGATAGCTTCGGTTAGTAACTACTAAAAATGAAGTACAAAAATCCTTGGGACTGCAAAAGAAAACAAAATCAACAATGATGGGAAGAAAAGAGCATTTATTCCCAATAGCCTTGCGTGTTGTTGGCAATATGATTTGGTTTCTCACACTTTTCTCGGCCTCGTACACTACCTCTAAACTGCATGTACATATAGATGGTTAAGATGTTTCCCAGAGTACGCAGCTTGGTGGTCAAGGCGTTACTTACGCCAACGCGGTCATCATCATGATCAAGGAGCCTGAGAAGTGCCACTACAGGATTCATTTGCACGCGGCGGCGCGGTTGCTCTGATTTAGAGGCATGGGAGCAGAGGAGCATTTGGACAATGCATGGTTTGTGTTTTTCTAAATGGCTCAACGCACCAGAATACTTGTTCGCCATGTGTTTTTGTTCTTCTAGCTTTTGTTATTCTAGCGAGCCTGGACGTGTGAACATACTACATCCCAGGTTAGCTAGAGCCATGCATTATATAAAGAGAAACTAATTTGATGTTTCCTTAATTATTCCATAGAGCACGAAGAACTAATGCCCCCTTTCGTGTTTGTGTGAATATATATAAACGTGTCATTCTATCCTAGGTTTTTCATGAAGATATGGCATCATTTTTCTATAGAAGGCAAGTCGCTTCTATCCTCAAGTTGAGTCTTTACAGCATTTTTCTATAGGCGACGAATCGTGTTCAGTGGAATGTTTGGCATATTATTCCTTTTCCATGGATAATAGAAGGTCGTTCAAGCTAATTATGTAATCACTAGTGGAGAACGGGCCTCTAATACCGGTTCTAGATGGCCTCTAGTCCCAGTTCTGCAACCGGGACTGTGGAATCGGGACTAGAGGTCCCTATCTCTAGTTCCGGTTCGGTTATGCCAACAGGGACGGGACGGTTTTAGTCCCGGTTGGTTACACCAATCAGGACTAGAGAAGTGGGCGCTGGATTTAGGGTTTTTAGGGGTTTTTCATTTTCAATTATTTTTTTATTTTTATATGCAATTTGATGCATGGAGATCATTAAATCTCGTGGCATGTTGATGCATATATAATATAACATATACTATACATGTTGATGTATATATAATTCTAGGTGAAAAGGCGAGCTTTGCCTCGCCACCTGGAGGGCGTCCCGACAGAACATGATTGGCATGCACTGGCGGAGCTTGGGCCAAGTAGTTGGGGGGGGGGGGGGGCAAATGGGCTAAACATATGCTATTTTTGGTCAACAATTGTCAAATATAAAGGGGTATTAGTCAAAAATTTCTTGGACTGGGGGGTGGTGGCCCCCCTGGCTGTGCATAGCTCCGCCACTGTTGGCATGGTAAACCTGATTTGTTTGTGACTGTGCTCATGCTGCACTTATATTCTCTGTGTGTGTTTACATTCTATCGAGGAAAAGCTCCACCTACTTTGTAACGTCCCACATCTATAACTTTCGGCTGCCAACATGTCTTGTTGCAATAAAATACATCATGTCATCCATGATCCACACAAGGTAAAACAAGCAGAAACCTGAATTACTCAACACCAATCTTTCAAAAATATATTTTTCCATCTCAATACTGATTTGAGATAATCACCACATACAAATATACAAAAAATGTTATAATACTACATCAATTAGTCTATGGTTAAACATTATACCCTCTGCACTTCAAATTATAAAATGTTAAACACATAGATCATTATTTTTACGCGTTGGGCAACGTTCTATTAATTTAAGACAGGAAGTCCCGGATAAGATCTAGAGACTCATTAACCCACACAACACCTGACACATGCTTAGTCGATCTGGTTAGGACACTGGCCACCCTATTACAATGTCTACTGGCATGAACAAATACAGAAGAAAATCTAGAAGCTAGCTTCTTAATATCACAAACCACGATGCTAGTTGAAGTTTTTTCTCTAATAGGCAGGGTCATTCTTTTTTGAAATGAGTGACAGGCAATCTGGCGAAAGGATAACATTGCCAAAGCCCGGTTCTAGTGCAAAGAAATATGTAGCATGTTAAGCAGCTTTAGCTTCAGTCAATTCAGGAGATGAAACCACTCAAAGAAAGAACATGTTGTCACAAGCACCCAATGTGGTCTCAGATAAGAATCCCCGATCACATACGACTGTGAAAGGATAGCAGCATCCACATTAATCTCAGGAGGTGGGGACCACTTTGGAATTGAAGACTGGGTCTCACATAGATTAGTGAGGTGCACATCAGCAGTAGGAATAGAGTAGAAGGAGATGAATAGTTAAATTACCCGAGCACAATTTTTCAGTACCTGCATAATATGGTTTTAGCATTACTCATAGTTGTTTCCACTAAAGAAATAGCATGCACATTATAGGTACCAATAGTATGATCTACTGCATCAAAGATTGAATTACTATTTCTAAGATGCAGCTTGTGAAAAAATAGTGGTCACAGGAGTAGGAGCATCAAGCGTTTGAGAAAGGAAAATACATGATGGTATGTACTCCATGTCACCAGTGCACTGCAGTAACTCATATACGCTCCTCCGACCACCTCATGGCATTGCCAATCATCTGGTTCCTGCTTGCAAGCATAAACCAATAGAGAAGCTCCAATTAGTACACGTCCACCACAACTTACTCATATTTGTACTGGACATTAGTTAAATTGAGGGCTTAATAGAGAGATAACTTTCTATTCTTGGACTATACTCATCAGACACAAAAGCAAAGCGCTCACCGAAGGGATCCTTGGCGTTGTGTCTGAGAAGTTGTGCTCAGGTCTCCATCATGGTTGCCTCACCCGCCACACTTGAATGCCAAATTAGTGGAAAAAATCATGTAGCAGTCCAATACAAGATGCTAACAGAAGAACTAAAAGCAGACAAACATGAATTCAGCAATTCAATCACTCTATCTTATTCTAAACAAATGCCTTTGAAACGTCATTTAACTTCTGAAAGAATTAAAGGACATATAAAACAATAAAAATATGACATCAGGTAGATTTTTCTAGAAACAACTGAGCAGCCAGATGTAAAGAATATGAACAACACAAATAGTGCAGTAGCTTATACAGAGGATGTATAGTGAGACTGAGGTGAGGACGACGACAATGCGTTTCTTGCCACCCTTCCTCTGCTGGCTCCTAAAGGCTTCCTTGTCAGCGTTGCTTCTCCTTGCGGACTACTACAAAGCATTGTAGTAAATTGAGCATACAGAGAAGCTAGCAAGCAAATCCACCAAACAAAGCAAGCACATGCTCGTTGGAATAATAAGGTTGGAGTAATATACTATGTAATCTTAAATAGGTAGAGCTCAGAGAGAAAACATGAGAAGGAATTTGTAAATTCATAAGGAATAAATATACGTACCGACGACTTGGAAGGAATGACACAAATACGATAGCTCTTCTATCATGACTGCGTAACCAATTCAGAGTACAGTACTACAGTAGAAGCAGGTAAGGGACACACACCTCAGCAAGTCCAGAATTATGTGCTGGTCAATTGTGGTGGTCGACACTGGCGCCGAAAACAGTCAAGAATACCATGTATACATTGCACTATCTTTGGCAAACCGTGAGGAGGGCCATCAGTCGGTCCATCATCGTATCTCTTGTAGTGTAAGACATTGACCTGAAACAGATCAACAAAGAATACGAATAAAGCTTTACCTTTCGGAGGTCGAAATACATGGCTCAAATTCAGATAATTGATGCTCCATTTTGATATATGTATAGACAGAGAGTAGCCTGCAAATTCAAATATGACATAAAATAGTGGAAAATAAGACCCAAATTTGCAGCTACATCAACAACGGTAGAAAAAGGAGATAATGAAGGTAGGCAATGGCTTGCTAACCTGTTGGCATGCTCATAATCTAGCGCCTATGGCCAGAACTGAAATTTGTAGAGCCACAAGAGTCAATAGGAAAACTCCGAAGTCTGCATAAAAGAGTATACATAAAAATTATCATATGAATCATGCGCACATATGTTCAGCATGTGGTTGTAAGAATCTTTCTCACCTTACACGACACTGTCGGCTGGCATGTCTACCTGATAATGAACGATGGAGTTTGCAGGAGAAGATACATCCCTACATCTCGGTGGAGGCGCTCTCCGTCGGCACAGGATCACCGCGATCAGCTACTACTGCCCGGCCAGCCTGAGGTGCATGGTGCACCGCCGATAAACCTCTACCACATTCACGGCTACTTTGTGGTTCTCCATGTGATTAGCATGAAACCATGGAGCTTGCTACCAGTGCCACTGACGCATCGTTCTCCTCGATTAGTAGAGAAAAGAGAATACCTCATAATAGCTCTGGTTGTGCATGGTGATGTTGATGTGCCTGCCGCTGCTATCCCTCTACCACTGCTCGTCCTCTTTTCTACAGCTCTCTGCCCCCTTTTGCAAAATCATATTCTATGTCTTAGTCTAGTAAGAAATTACTGTAGACTATTATTTTCTTACTCCAATAGACCGAGATATTCTAATACATGGTACACGCTTTAGCTAGGGATTACATGAGAGAAGTAAATTTATCTACGCATCTGAATTCAGTAGCTATGTTGATCACTCTATCTTTATTTCCAACCGAGTAGGTGCTTAGCCCAAAATATGTCGAGCCCGTTGGGGAACTCCAAGAGAAAGGTATGATGAGCACATCAACAAATTTTCTCTCAGTAATGAAACCAAGGTTATCAATCCAGTAGAAGCAAGGAAACACCCTAAAGGTGTTGCTAGATGAACTTTGGCAGGGCGCACTACCGGTGCTAGCAGCAACATGGAGAGCTGCACAATACAACCACAGAACTTTGCCCCCAACTTACGATGAGGTTATCAATCTCACCGGTTTGCAGAAAACAAAGGATTAAACGTACCGAGTGAAAGAAAATAATAGTTTGCAGAAAGTAAACAGAAAATAGTAAACAGTTGATGGTTGATGATAAAAGAAAGGACCGGGGTCCATAATTCACTAGTGGTGGTTCTTCTTAAGATAGATAACATGTTGGGTGAACAAATTACAGCGAGGCAATTGACAAACATCGAGAAAGCAATCATGCATATACTACTCATCTTTACTCCTTTGAGAGTTGATTGGGCATTACAACATTATACATAGACCGTAATCCAACTGCATCTATGACTAATAATCCACCTTCAGGTTATCATCCGAACCCCCTCCAGTATAAAGTTGCAAGCAACAGATAATTACATTACGTATTGCGTGTAAAGTAAACAATACGATTGTTCTATGAACAAAGGATTGTTGTTTTCTCCCTAGTAGCAACAGCACATCTAGTAACTTAGAGATTTCTGTCACTTCCCCAGATTACTAGAGGCATGAACCCACTATCGAGCATAAATACTAACTCTTGGAGTTGCTAGCATCTACTTGGCCAAGATAGCTACTAACAACAGAAAGCATGCAAGATCACAAATAACAAAGACATGATAGAATCAATAATCAATCTGAAATAGCATCTCAATATCCATTGGATCCCCGTAAACACAACATATATGATTGCAAATAGATGATCTTGATCATGAACAGAGCTCACAAGATCTAAACATGATAGCATAAAGGAGAAGAACCAGCCATCTAGCTACTACATGGATCCGTAGTTCAGAGATGAACTACTCACGCATCACACCGGAGGCTTGCATGGTGATGAAGAAGGCCTCTAGGGTGAATTCCCCTCTCCGGCAAGGTGCCGGGAAGAGCTTCAGATCCCTCCTGATCTAGGGATGGGGATGACGGCGGCTACAGACTCTTTCGTGTAATTTTGATCGGGTACTTAGGATTTCTGTATCAGAGGCATCTTATAGGCGAAAGGGGAGGCCGAGGGGGTGCTTGGGGTGACCACACCACCCCCTGGCGCGGGCCAGGCCTGGCCGCGTGGCCAGGTGGTGTGGCCGCCCTCTAGCCCCTCTCCGTCTCGTATTCTGGCTCCAGGTGTCCCTCGGTGAAAAACTGACTTTGGCTTTTGTCCTGTCCAATTCCGAGAATATTCATTTTCTGACTTTCCTAGAACCAAAAACAGCAGAGAACAGGCAGCTAACACTGTGGCTTGTTAATAGGTTAGTCCAAGAAAGTGTATAGAAAGTACTCCAAAGTGTGGACAAAACATAAGAAAGTAGATAAAATCAAGCATGGAACATCAAAAATTATGGATACGTTAGCAACGTATCAACATCCCCAAGCTTAACTCCTTCTCGTCCTCGAGTAGGTAAGTGATAAAAAGAAAGAATAATTTTTGAGGTGAAATTCACCATCATAAACTTGATCAAAGTATTTGTAAAACATTGATAGCTGGGATCATAGTATTTCAATCATACATGAAAGACAAAGTTCTAACAATAAGGCAAAGCAACTATGTTGCAACATGAAAAGGCACAAACAAAATATTCATGAATAACAATGCTTTGTAAGACGTTTGTTTGTTTCACATAAAGAAAATATAGCATGGTGGCATTCAGCTTGTCCCTCATAGAGTAGCAAACATAAATGCATAGGACACCTTCAAAGTTCATAAGAGTGACTAGATACAAATAGTTTAAAACAAGCAATATCAAAGCTATGTATCAATCAACAAGTCTTGGGACAATGCACATAGAACTAAGAATGGCCACTATGCTCTCAAAGTAGGTGCATAAAGATAGAAGGTGGAGACTCAACATAAAAGTAAAAGAAAGACCTTCATAGAAGGAACTAGGGATTCAAGTTTCATAAAGAGCTCCAAAAATTATGGTACTTATTAGCTTTCAGCTCTCATTGCCCCTATCATAAGCATCTTTAGGTGATTAAGGTTAAAGTGACACAACTAAGAGGATATGCTTGATAAGTTATAAGCTGAAATATCATGCCCCTTACTTATGAAGACCGAACCTCATGCTACTCAACTTTAGTCACAAGTAAGCTCTTTTCATTGTAAGTACATATGTACCATAGAGAACCGCCAACGGGGTACCCCTTGCACATGATACAGGAGCTATCCCATAATCAAAATGACGAGGTAAGCAGACAATGAGCATCTTAGCGATCTTTTTATTTTCTATTTGCATAGGTTTTTATTGAGGATACTTCATAGAGTGCTCATTATGGTTATGCTGGAAGTTTCCACCATGATTAGGCATGGCTTAGGCTAGCGGCCTAGGCGTTTCTCTAACACAAATACAAACTCCATGATCTTACAAGTTCCCCTTTTATTTCACACCGCCGGGATCCATAAGCAAAAGAACATGATATCAATGGGGTACAAAGTACGAGTGCAATGTTGAAAGTGTTCCCCATGATACATGGTTCTGCTAACTTGAACTTATAAAGCGCAAGCATATACGCAACAAAGATGGACAGAATGTTCAAGTTTATTAAATGCAAAAAAGTAAAGTGTGCCATTAAGTTCATGAGAGCTTTAATCACTAGTTTTCTCATAACAAGTTTAATTCAGAAGGTAGATAAAAACAGGAATATACTTGGAATAGCAATTGCTAATAGGTGGTATGGTGGACTCTTTGGAATAACTTGGTTTTAGGAATTGGATGCATGAGTGGAACTCACACTTGGTTATGGAGGCTAGCAGAAGACTGGGAGCGACCAACTAAGAGAGCAATAATGGCCATAATCATGCATAGCGACAAAACATCATTAATCAAAGCATAAAGTGATATTACAAGTTGAAAACTAAAGGATCATAAAGGCTTATGGTGACTTGGGATAGTCATAACATGGTGTGAGCATGTGCCAAGTCACCCAAATAAAGCATCAAAGGAGAATACCACAATACTACGCTTTAAATGCTAAAATAACGCATGATTCTTCCAAGGCACATTAAGCAATCTCAATTGTTTATAACAAGTCATGCTAAAACTAAGAATAAAGCCAAAACAATATCGAGCATGGCATGACAAAGCATAAGCCATCGTCAAAAAAAATCTCTCTTTACCACTTAAGCATGAACTTTCCTACTCTTTTTCAATCCAAACCATACTATTTGAAAACCAATGTATGAAAGAGGGGTTCCAACCAATTTATTCAGCAAACTAAGCAAACCAAGCAAACGAAAAACCAAAACAAAAGCGAAAAAGAAGATGCTCCAAGAACAACACAACTGTGCATGAAACAAGAAAAATGAAGCGTTTGGAAGAAACCTGAGATTTTTATTAATGAAGAAGGGGATGCCTTGGGCATCCCCAAGCTTTGACGCTTGTACTTCTTGGATATTCTTAGGGTGACACGCGTGGCATTCCCAAGCTTGAGATTTAGTCCATCCTTCATATCATTGATCATTCCTTCCATACACCTGAATTTTTTTCTTCATACAAAACTTCACACAATCTTTATTAGCAATATTAGTGCACTCAAGATAATAAGTATTTAGGTTCATTTCCAATACCAATAAAACTTCCATTAAAACACAAGCTACTGTTGCACTTCCCTCAAAAAGCTCAATTCCCCAAAAGAACTCAAAAAGGAACCAATAAGAAGCAAATGCAAATAATGGCAGAAATCTGTCAAAACAGACCAGTAGGTAAAAACCAATTTTTTCGAAGACCTTATGTTGCTCAAATCAAAAAGTTTTGAACTAACGAAAGTTAGATAACAACCTGGGACAGAAGCAGAAAAATTCACGCCTCAAAAAGACGTACAGAGATTTGAGAAATTTTTTTACAGTGAAGCACAGAAATCTGTTTCGGGACAGCAACTTTCCAAATCATTACTTATCTCTCATTAGAGGTTACTCTTGGCACAAAAAGCAAATAAAAAGGATAAGGAGAAGTTATTACAAAGGTAATAACTTCCAAGACTCATCTAAAACTTTTGGGTTATCTCCCAAGAAGTACTTTTCTTTAACGCCTTTAAGTTAGGCTTGATAGTTTGAGAAGATGCTCACATAAGAAATAAGAATTGAAGTAAAAGAGAGCATCAAAAAGAAAATTTAAAACACATTTAAGTCTAACCCACTTCCTATGCATAGGAATCTTGTAAGAAAATAAATCAAAGAAGCACATAGTAACAAGAATGGGTGGATTAAACAAGAGCAACTTCAAAACTTTTAGCACATAGAGAGGTGTTTCGGTACCATGAAAACTTCTACAACCATCTTTTCCTCTCTCATAATAATTTTCACTAGACTCATGAATAAACTCAACAATATAACTATCACATAAAGTATGCTTTTCATGATCTACAAACACATAATTTTTATCAAGCTCAAAAATAGTGGGATTAAAACTTTTAAACCCACTTTTAACAATTCTATAACAAGATGACTGATCATTCAATGTAGGACCATCGTCTAGAGCTTTATCATAAACATTTTCTAATAAAAACTCTTTAGTACCATGCATTTCGAAGTTAGGCACAAATAAAGTATTATCATGGATAATAGGAGCATAATTATTATCACAAGTTTTACCCATAGTAGATATTTCAAAAGAATCCACAGGAACATAACATTCATCCTCCTTTGGTAAGCATGGGGCACAATCAGATAATGTAAGGGATAAATAGTTACTCTCATTAGAAGGTAGGCATGGGTAGCTAATGCATTCTTCCTCCTCTTGATCATCACTCTCCTCCTCTTTTTCATCTAATGAGCTTCCAGTTTCAGCAATTTCTTCTTCCATAGGCTCCTACAAGGCAATAGTCTCTTCCGTTTGTGGAAAGCATCTATTAGTATATTCAAGAATGTGGCCATTTTATTCCTTGTAATTATCAAAGAATAATTTAAGTATATCATAAACTTCCTCTTTATAAGGTGAATCATCAGTATTTTCAAGCAAACTAGCAAGTTCAAATGCACCCTTCCAAGCAATAAATTTCTCAATTTGTTCCACATCATAAAAGTCATAATTTCCTTTAACAAAAGAAGATATGGTAACATTATCATTATACTCACATTGAAAAGTGAGGTGTTTATACCTCCTACAGCAACATGATTTATCAAAGTAATAAGTAACATTATAAGTAGAGCACACGTTTCTAGCAATGGTATTTAATTTATCAATTTGTTCCCATAAGTGTTTCCCTTTTTGTGACAAGCGATGTTCCTTATAATAATATTTTTGTTCTTCCGTGAACCCACCTTGCCAATAAGAACTAGTTTCAAAGAAACCAACCATTGATAGAAAGCATGACAAAGTAAGGCAATAATAGACCAACAACTATAGTAGAAACTAATTTTTGTGTGTTTTTGATAAAGAAACAAGCAAACAAAGCAAAAATAAACTAAGCAAAATAAAAATAACAAAGTAAAGAGATTGGTTATGGGGGACTCCCCTTGTGAAGATGTCCTTGACTCCCCATTAACGGCGCCAGAAAATCAGTTTCTTAGCCCAAAATATATCGAGCCCGTTGGGGAACCCAAGAGGAAGGTATGATGAGCACAGCAGCAAGTTTCCCTCAGTAACGAAACCAAGGTTATAAATCTAGTAGGAACAAGGAAACACCCCAAATGTGTTGCTAGCTGAACTTTGGCAGGGCGCACTACCGGTGCCAGCAGCAACGTGGAGACCTGCACAACACAACCACAGAACTTTGCCCCCAACTTGCGATGAGGTTGTCAATCTCACCGGTTTTGCTGAAAACAAAGGATTAAACGTATTGAGTGGAAGAAAGTAATAGTTTGCAGAAAGTAAACAGAAAACAGTAAACAGATGATGATTGATGATAAAATAAAGGACCGGGGTCCATAGTTCACTAGTGGTGGCTCTCCTTAAGATAGATAACATGTTGGGTGAACAAATTACAGCAGGGCAATTGACAAACATCGAGAAAGCAATCACGCATATACTACTCATTTTGACTCCTTTGAGACTTGATTAGGCATTACAACATTATATATAGACTGTAATCCAACTACATCTATGACTAATAATCCACTTTCAAGTTATCATCCGAACCCCCTCCAGTATTAAGTTGCAAGCAACGGATAATTGCATTACGTATTGCGTGTAAAGTAAACAATATGATTGTTCTATGAATAAAGGAATGTTGTTTTCTCCCTGGTGGCAACAACACATCTAGTACCTTAGAGATTTCTGTCACTTCCCCAGATTACTAGAGGCATGAACCCACTATCGAGCATAAATACTAACTCTTGGAGTTGCTAGCATCTACTTGGCCAAGATAGCTACTAACAACGGAAAGCATGCAAGATCACAAATAACAAAGACATGATAGAATCAATAATCAATCTGAAATAGCATCTCAATATCCATCGGGTACCCGCAAACACAACATGTATGATTACAAATAGATGATATTGATCATGAACGGAGATCACAAGATCTAAACATGATAGCACAAAGAGGAAGAACCAGCCATCTAGCTACTACATGGACCCGTAGTCCAGAGATGAACTACTCATGCATCACACCAGAGGCTTGCATGGTGATGAAGAAGGCCTCCAGGGTGAATTCCCCTCTCTGGCAGGGTGCCGGGAAGAGCTTCAGATCCCTCCTGATCTAGGGATGGAGATGACGGCGGCTACATACTCTTTCATAGAATTTTGATCGGGTACTTAGGGTTTCTATATCGGAGGCATGTTATAGGCGAAAGGGGAGGCCGAGGGGGTGCCTGGACTGGCCACACCACCCCCGGCGCGGGCCAGGCCTGGCCGCGCGGCCAGGTGGTGTGGCCACCCTCCGGCCCCTCTCCGTCTCGTATTTTTGCTCCGGGTGTCCCTCAGTGAAAAACTGACTTTGGCTTTTGTCCCCTCCAATTCCGAAAATATTCATTTTCCGATTTTTCTGGAACCAAAAATAGCAGAAAACAGACAGCTTACATTGTGGCTCTTGTTAATAGGTTAGTCCAAGAAAATGTATAGAAAGTACTCCAAAGTGTGGACAAAACATAAGAAAGTAGATAAAACCAAACATGGAACATCAAAAATAATGGATACGTTAACAACGTATCAGTAGGCATGCAATCAAACCAGGCCAAGTTCAGTAGCAATGTATATGCAACATGCCACTGAAAGCAAGGAAGGTGAATATCATTCGGTGCTCTGATAATTAGAGTTAATATAAATAGAGCGAACAAGTAGAAAGCAAGCTACCTTGTAGGACTTCACGTTGCCGAAAGCTACCATATACCTTAGCTGAATGTTTTCCTCAATCTTCCTTGTCTATGGATATAAAGGCAAATAGCACTCAACCTATAAGCACTGGATAGTGAATACTCAAGATAACATGCCCTAATACACCATGTAAAATTAATTTGGATTACATAGAAGAATGTGCATATGTGGTACAAATGAAGAATATACAATAACATATTGATGTAATGTTTTCATATCTAGTGTATTTAGTTTTAGCTGTAGAGACTACATGAGTATATACCTTCTACAAGCTTAATGGAATAATGGTTATTGCGTGCCATCCCTGTCGCCTGAACAGACCCAAGGAACCACCTATCTCTGTTACCCGCCAAACCTCCTTGTTGCCCTCCTGTAGAAAGAAAGAAACAAAGATACGTTGATGGTGTTCAGCGGGAATGATAATCCATGAAAGGAAGGAGTGGACGATTGGCCGAGTCAGACGTACCATATATTGTTCTCCTTTTAGTCCCGGGGATAATTATCTTTCTTTTGTAGATCAGTAAGCTGCGTACTAATTTCCATAGATGGGACAAAGTTGCTTCAAATACCGGAGAATATGTTCATCTGACAAAAGAGATACACACCAGCAGCAAAGCATTTAATGGCGGGTATGAAAAGGCAGTAAAACGATGGCAATGGTCATTTTTTAAAGAACTTCTTTGATTCCCACCATTTTCTAATCTGTCTCGCATCTAATATCTCGAGTCTGAACTTTGAACGGAACCGTGTACTTTTTTGAGGGATTTTTTTAGGAAGGGAACCATGTACTTATTCTAGACTGAAGTTCTTTTATTTATGTCAAAGGTGGATTATATGGTAAATACAATCATACTTGCATCACAGAACTAGATTGACAATAGAAAGAGACATGAGAGAGAAAGGACACTCGTCTTGGAAAAGATTGACCATAAAAAGCTAAATAAATCGGATCTGGAGAGAGAAAGAACAAAGATTGGGAAGGAGATTTTACCTTACGCGCTTGAAATTGGTTGTCCCGACCATGGAAACAGCGCATGTTTCCCATTTCACGCCATGGCCTCATGCGCCTCCTCCTGGAAAAAAGAGAAGATAGATAGGAAAAAATAAGGAAAAACAGAGAATGGAGGTGCAGGAGGAGATTTTACAGGCAAGATTTCCACAGACAATCCACTACCGCCAGTACCTACACACGCGAGATGAAGAATGTAGGTGCACTCGTACCTACACAGGCGAGAAGAAGAATCTGTTAGGGCAATAGATCTTGTATTGCTAGAGGGACAAAGGCCAGAATATATAGTACAACTGACTTGAGGTACAAGAAGATAAATCTAGACAAATACGGACTCCTAGACCAATACTAATACATCTTAACACCCCCCCTCAAACTCATGGTGGATCCACAACACTGAGTTTGGAGAGTAAGAAATCATGCTGAGCGCGAGTTTGTGCCTTTGTAAAGAAATCTGCCAACTGCAAGTCTGAAGGCACATAATGGAGCGCAACAACCTGATCCTGCACCTGAGCACGTGTATAAAACGCATCAACACCAATATGCTTAGTCAGCTCATGCTTGACCGGATCACGTGCAATACTGATAGCACCTGTACTATCTGACAAAAGTGGAGTGGGCGTCGTAACAGAGACGCCAAAATCTGCAAGCAACCACCGTAACCAGGTCACCTCAGCAGTCACCGAAGCCATAGCCCGCAACTCAGCTTCAACACTCGAATGGGAAACCGCTACCTGTTTCTTCGTCTTCCAAGCAACAAGCGAACCACCAAGAAACACACAGTAAGCAGAAAGTGAACGACGATCCGTAGGATCATTCGCCCACGTAGCATCCGAGTAGCACTGGAGCTGGAGAGAGCTAGAACGAGGGAAGAAAAGGCGACGAGTAATCGTGCCACGAAGATAGCGAAGGACACGGAGGAGATGACCATAGTGGACAGTGGTAGGAGCTGAGACAAACTGGCTCAGAATATGAACAGGATAAGAGATATCAGGACGGGTGACAGCAAGGTAAACAAGACTCCCAACAAGATGGCGATAACGAGTGGGATCGGGAAGAGGATCACCATCTGTAGGACGAAGCTTAACATGAAGCTCCATAGGAGTCTCAACGGTGCGCTCATCTGCAAGAGCAGCCCGAGCAAGGAGATCCTGAATATACTTTTCCTGAGAAATAGAAAACCCATCAGAAGTGGATGAAAACTCAATCCCAAGAAAATAGCGAAGAGGACCAAGATCAGTCATAAGAAACTGATCACGAAGACGAGCCTTGACAAAGGCAATATACTCAGGATCATCACCAGTAATGATCATATCATCAACATAGAGAAGGAGAAGAGTGCGTCCACGAGGAGAAGTGTGAACAAAAAGCGCTGGATCATGAGAGCTAGGAGAAAAACCAGCAGCAGTCACCACAGAGGCAAAACGCTCAAACCAGGCACGAGGGGCCTGTTTCAGGCCATAAAGAGAACGTCGAAGACGACAAACCATCCCATCAGGAACAGAAAACCCAGGAGGAGGTTGCATATAAACCTCCTCACTCAACTTGCCATTAAGAAAAGCATTCTGAACATCAAGCTGGGACACAGACCAGCGTCGGACAGAAGCAACAGCAAGAAGAGTACGTACAGTGGTCATATGTGCCACAGGAGCAAAGGTCTCATCATAGTCACGACCATGTTCCTGCTGAAAACCACGAGCCACAAGACGCGCTTTATAGCGCTCAAGAGATCCATCAGAGCGGGTCTTAATTTTATAGACCCACTTACATGTGATAGGACGAACACCAGAAGGAGGAGAGACAAGATCCCAGGTGCCTGTGCGCTCAAGTGCAGCAATCTCCTCAGCCATGGCAAGCTGCCATTCAGGATGACATGCAGCATCCCGATAAGAAGTCGGCTCGGAAACTACAGAGAGACCATACTGACTAGGGGAGTAACGGTCTGGAGCACGACGCTGACGAACAGGTCGTGAGGAAGGAAGCTCATCCGCGGAAGATGACTCATCCGAAGAGGAGGAAGAAGGAGGCACAGAGGAAGGAGCCGAGGCTGGAGACCGAGGAGAACTAGGGGAACTAGACGGAGGAGAGGAAGGTGCCGAAGAAGGAGGCGCAGCAGAAGGAGGAGCCGAAGGAGAAGAGACAGCGGAAGGTGTATCGGGAAAGAAAAGAAAAGAGAGATCATCCGTTGGGTAAGTACCAGAGGTGGGGCGAGGATAGAAAGGACGCGTTTCATTGAACGTGACATCACGAGAGATGCGCATACGACGACCAACAGGGTCCCAACAGCGATAGCCCTTATGCTCATCACTGTAGCCAAGAAAAACACACTCAACAGACTGAGCGGTTAGTTTGGTGCGTTCACGTGGAGGGAGGAGGACATAGCAAACGCAGCCAAATAGACGAAGAGCCGAGTAGTCTGGACAGGATCCAGAGAGACGCTCGAGAGGAATGCCACCCTGAAGAGCAGCAGAAGGCTGAATATTAATGAGGTAAGTCGACGTAGCGACAGCCTCAGCCCAGAAATGCGGCGGAAGAGAGGAAGCAATCATCATAGCACGGGTAGTCTCAAGGATATGACGATGCTTACGCTCGGCGACACCATTTTGAGCATGGGCGCCAGGACACGAGAACTGAGCAAGGGTGCCCTGCTCAGCAAGGATACCACGCAGGTGTTGAGAGATATACTCTCCTGCAGAGTCAGCACGAAAAACACGAATAGGAGTGGAATACTGGGTACGAACCATAGCCACAAAACGCTGATAAATAGCAAGCACCTCGCGGCGAGAGCGCATAAAAAATAACCAGGTGTACCGTGTAAAATCATCAATAAACAAAATATAGTATCGATGACCCCCTTTTGAAGCAAAGGGAGCCGGACCCCACACATCTGAATGAACTAAATCAAAAGGTCGCTGAGATACAGACACACTAGTAGGATAGGGAAGCTGAATCTGTTTACCTAACCTACAACCCTGACACGAATGAAGCGACGATACATCTCCTGAGACAAGCCCCAGAAGCTCACGACGAACTAAGGATGATAAACGGGAACCACAAAGATGGCCCAGCCGATGATGCCACTGCTGAAAAGAGCCAGTGACAGATGCAGCAACCGCAGGAGAAGTGGCAGAGGAAGTGTCGGCAGAAGGAACACGAAGCCAGTCTAACTCCCAGAGCCCAGGAGACTCAATGCTCCGAGGGCCAGCTCCAACCAGAGCCTGTGTACGACGGTCCTGAACAGCACAAGAATCAGCGTCAAGAATGACCCTACAACCAGAATCAGTAAGCTGACTAGCAGAGAAAAGATTCATCGTAAGACTGGGAACATGAGAAACATCCGGAACAGAGAAGGAAGAAGTAGAGAGGGTGCCTCGACTGGAAACAGGAAGAGAGGTACCATCAGCCGTAGTAACATGGACAGGAGAAAGAAGAGAGCGAAGAGCAGAAAGAATAGAAGATGCAGAAGTCATATGAAAAGAAGCTCCAGAATCCAGATACCACGGGGATGACGTACCTGACTGTGTAGAAGATGATGGTCGCGCAGTGCCCGAAGAAGTAGTCACAGAACCAGCAGAACCCGACAAGGAGGAGCCTGTAGCAGCGAGCAGACTACGAAGACCACAAATAATGTCCTGATCAGACAGAGCACCAGCAGGAGGTCCAGAAGCACCAGTAGGAGGTCCAGAGACAACAGCAGAAGATCCTGAAGACCTAGACTGTCGACGAGCAAGGTACTGCTGACGTAAGCGTGGATCCCTCGTCCAGCAACCAGATATGTCGTGGCCAGGCTTGCCACAGTGAGCACAGGGAGGACGAGAACCACGAGGCTGCTGAGACTGACGCTGACCCTGGGCCGGTGGAGTGGAGAGTAGTGGCGGTGCGAGAGACCGTGACGAAGCCGGCGGCATAGGGGGACCATGAGCAGCAAGTACAGACGAAACCTCAGGAAGACCAGCACCACGAAGACGAGTCTCCTCAGCACGAAGCTTAGCCAATACCTCAGAGAGCGGAACACGACCACGGGCAAGCAGCTGGGCACGGCGTGGCTCAAACTCCTTGCGGAGCCGTGACAAGAACTCAAAGACGCGCTGAAACTCCAGATCCGCGCGCACAATCAGACAGCAGGGACAGGTGTTACACACCGCTATACGAAGATAGTCAAGCTGACGCCAAATAGCAGCACTCTGAGTGTAGAAATCATCAATGGTAGAATCACCCTGCTTAAGCTCATGCTCCTGACGAACCACGGACAGATAAAGAGCATCTCTAGATGGCTGATAGCGCTGACGAAGAAAAGCCCACTGGGCAGCAGCAGTGGGAAGACCCATGAACTCAGGAGCATACTGAGGCAGAACACTGGAAGTGAGAACAGCAGCAGCACGAGCATCCTCATCAATCCACTGAGTGTAGTCGGCCAGATCCAGCCGGTAGGCCGTAGTAGCAGCAGAATGCGCCTGAACCTGGCGCTCATAGTCAGCTCGAGCAGAATCATCAGCACTCTGGGTTGCATCCTTGACCGCCTGAGTAGCATCGGGGGCAAGGGGAACGGGTGTGGGGGCACGAGGCACTGGAGGCACAACGGGGCGCGGTGGACAGGAGACCTCACCAGAAAGCACACCCCAAAGACGAAGACCGCGCATATGAACGCGCATAAAGGCAGCGAAATCAGGATAATTCGCGCCGTCAAAGATCACCGGGCAGCGAGGAATCGCAACATAGCCCGAGGAGGAAGACATGCTTTTTTTTTTCAAACCAGATCTAGTCAGATTTGAATCTGGCGGTGGGATCCGGGGCAACGGCGCGGCCTGGGCGGGGGCGGGGTCGGGCCGGCGTCCGGGGCGGCGGGGCCGGCGACGGGCGTCCGGGACGGCAGGGCGGGTGACGGGCGGCGGGGTCCGGGGCGGCGTCCGAGGCGGCGGGGCCGGCGTCCGAGGCGGCGGGGCCGGCGGCGGGCGTCCGGGACGGCGGGGGCGGTGACGGGCGGCGGGGTCCGGGGCGGTCGGCGGCGGCGGCGGGAGAGCCGGGACCGGCGGCGGCGGCGGGCCTGGACGGGGGCGGGGTCGGGCCGGCGGCGGGAGAGCTGGCGCGGCGGCGGCGGCGACCGGCGGCGGCGGCGACAGCGGGAGAAGAGAGAAAAAAAAGCCTTACGGCTCTGATACCATGTTAGGGCAATAGATCTTGTATTGCTAGAGGGCCAAAGGCCAGAATATATAGTACAACTGACTTGAGGTACAAGAAGATAAATCTAGACAAATACGGACTCCTAGACCAATACTAATACATCTTAACAGAATCCACCGCCGCCAGTACCGTGCCTCAATCCTCGTTGTTGCTGCAAAGAAAGAGGAGAGATTTAGGCATGAGAGAGAGAGTTTAGGCGTGAGAGAGAAATTCTTGGTCCAGAAAAGGTGAATCGGGAAAAGCGATCGTACCTGCAAAAGGGGAGACCACTACTGCCGTTCCTGTGCTTACTGCCGGTGTCTCATCCCCTCGAATGCTGGAGGCGGTACAAACCTAGATCTTTTGTTGTTCGCTGAAGAAGAGGAGGATAAGCAAGAGACCGAGATAGAGACAGTGAGAGAGAGCGCAAAGTGGAGGATGTAGTCCATACCGAGCTCAAGAGGTGAACCGCCATACACGAGCTTCATCCTTGCCATCGTCGTCCTCTCGCTTATTCCCGGTGTGAGATGGAGGGAGGCGGGGACATGGGCAGGTCATGGACGTTGCTGGCTGGCTAGAGCCTATGACCTCACAGTGTGCGGGAGGATATGGCTAGCCAACATGACATAAGAACAACTAGAACTCGAGGAGGGGAGAGCGGAAGAGAGCGCCGCCGCTAGGGTCAGGCCGCGGGAAGAGATGGGGAAAATGAACGTGTTTGCGTGTTGAAGCCCACTACTAGATGGCAGTGAGAGGCAACACAACAGCGCGATGACGCGTTCACCTTTACCCACATCCAGCGAGAACAGAAAAGTAGGCCCACAGGCAGAGACAATAAAGCACGGTGCACCGCATGAGCGCTGAGAAGGCTCCCTGCATCTCATGCTTAAGAAATTGATTAATAACTTGTCTTACGAGCATACATACATATATATATATATATAATTTGGTTACATGGAGATCACAACCAAGACTAGAGCTTGTCTATTCGATTACATGGAGATCCTAGACATCGAATTTTCCCCTTGGTTCTATGACATGGTCAGCCAAAAATCCCCCAATTCCTATTAAATTGCTATTAGGCGCTCCCTCGATTGGAGTCTCTCCCGCATTTTTTCCAACTATATATAAAAGAAGGAGATCAATATGAATATCAAACATCATAACAAATATTATGAATGACACTCAACACAATTGCTGGTAATAAAATTAAATTGTGAATATATTGTTCATGTACTTGTATAAATTTCACATCTCACTCACTAACCTCTCAGCCAATGTACTCGCAGACGAAGTATCCACACAAATTAGTTCCTCGTGGTTGCCTCTCTCACTTTACGATAATACAATATAATCAAATAATAATCAAGCATGATATAATGGTATTGAAACTAGAATTAAAGAGATGCGCGGACCTAGCTCGTACTACTTACCTCGATCGGATGAAAACTAAGCTCATCTTTAAAATCACCTGCCATCCTCTTGGTAAATTCTTGTCAAACCTTGCCCGACAAAAAAAATGAATAAATGAGTTATTAGTTACTTGATATCTCAGGAAATGAACAAAAGAAACCGATATAGTGCGATAATGACTGAAATTACCTCTGGAGAACATCTATAATTCCTTGGTACTCCACTTGTTCTTTAATTAGTGAGTCCTTGATTTCAACTCTTCCAGCGTCAACTTCAATGATCAACAGAATATAATGAAAGTTGCGCACGTTTAAATACGTAAGTAACTTATGAATTACAATTAACATCGAGTAAGCAAAAGTGAATGTGTACAAGATAGTAACACTCTCACCTGAAGTTGTAAGGAAACATTATTCTCTTTTTGTAATGTTGCCTCTGTATGGCCCTTAGTAAGTTACGCTCCGTTTCCTAGGGAATTCCCATAGCAATCATTCATTAACTCGGCGTGGGTCAATGAACCCAATGTGGAAGACTCCCTTTAGGTCACATTCCTCACTCTTCATTCTGCATAATAGCATAGTGAGGATAATTATAGGCAATGAACAAGCAGAGTTAGAGACTTTATCATAGAAAATAAATGAATCACTTATAAACAATAGGAACTGCCAACACTACTAGGAAACAGCCTATCTGTGGCGCATGAAAAGGAGACTTCTGTGGCGCATATCTTTGTCGCCACTGTTACCTCGCCACTGATAACTACTTCCTGTGGCGCATATGGATATGCGCCACAGAAGTTTCAGACTTCTGTGGTGCATTCCTTTATATGCGCCACAGGAAGGACTTCTGTGGCGCATTTACGTGTATGCGCCATAGATATGCCATACGCCACTAACTATATAATTATATGCGCCACTGATTGTGTAACATGTATTCGAAGTAAAATACTTTCCTGGTGTATAATCAGGTATTTATATAGGATTTATACAGGATTTATCCAGATGAGTATAAAATACATTGCACAAGTAGTAGATGCATAAAAACCGATATATATATAATACAAACACTTAGAGCCCGATCGAGATACATATATAGTGTCAAGTGCCAAATTTTACACAAGCGCCGAATACAAAGTTCATATCATCTCACATTACAAATATGAAGTGGCCACCGCCGCCTACACTAGGATCAAATAGAATACAACTGTGATAATGGTGAGCAAGAGCATTAGCCCGACCAATATCTTCATCACAGGTGGTTCCTCCACTTGGCTATCGCCTCCTCTCTAGTCGCGTATCCTTTGTAGATGTTGCCGCTGAACTTGTTCACTTGTTTGTGGCAATCCTCCCACTCCTCGTAGACTTCTGGAACCCTACCCATGTACACCACATACCACCTCGTCACCATCTCTATAGACGACAAGGCATATTAGTAAAAATACAACGAAAAGAATGAATAAAGGGTTCACATCCATATATATATATATATGGATATATATGTTCATAGAATATAAAACAAAGGATCCATAAACCTAAAAGTTAGATCATCATAGAAGCAATAAGTTCAATGACAGCACGACCACAAGGTAGTTTAAGTCTAACAACAATGACCATTTCGACCACGAGATAGTAAAGTTTATGACACACACACACTAATACAGCAGGCGTCCATCAAGAATATACACACACTGGATCATGCTAGAGGCACACATCGATCATGATGAAGACTTCCTCTTCTGGCACGGCTTCGAGAACGGTAGATAGCCCTCTTTCGTCATCCACGTCCTTGTGTCACCCTGCTTACGGAGGCGTTCTTTGATCTCCCTCTTACTCAACCCTCTGGCTTGTTGTAGGGCACCGCCCCTTGTGTTGACATCTTCAATGATGATTTGCGACAACTTCATCTGAATGCGATGGAAGTCTTCTCTAAGATCAGCATCGTCAATTTTCGCCAAAGTTTCGGCCCATCCTCGGAGACTAGATGGCAGCGTTAGGTTATGGCAATCCCGAACATAGCCTTTAAGGTGATGGAGGACGTAGAAGGCCTCCTTGGCACCAGCAGTCGACTGCTTGACGCAGGGGAAGTCGAGCACGTGCTTGAACACGTGTTTGCCATCCTTGATACATTCCCCCTATCTACAAAGGTGCATCCCTTCTTGGTGTAGCCCTCGAGAGCCTCATTGAGAACAACCCTTATTCTAGTGTAGTCTTTCTTCTTCGTCAAACTCCCCGAGTCGAAATACGTGGCTAGCGAATACCTCGGGGCAAGGACGATGAGCGTGCAGTATTTGTCTCTACGCAACACAATTGGAACGGAATGTTGGAAAAAGAGCAAAGGAAAGAAATCTATAAGAAATGCATAAGTTACGGTGACGATGAGCGAGTGTGTGTACTTACTCGGGAAAGAAAGGCAAAAGAAGTGTGCCCTTCCTCTTGTTGTCCGCCATGAACTTCTCGAGGTACGCCGTTGCCTTGGTCCGTGTCTCTGATCCTTCGAACAACTGGTTGTCCCGCATGTAGTAGGGATCCACTATCGCGATTTCCGGGGTACTTTCTCTCTTGATCGTGAGCGCCAGATTGAGCGCGTATAGGCGGACCAAGTTATAGTCCAGCCGTTTCGTGAGAAACAGCTTGAATATGTCCTCGAACGCTGTGAAGAATATATCCGCGGGGGGTTCATCGACGAAGCCCACGTCCAATGGCACCTTGGCCGTGAAAACCAGGTAATTTGGATCGTCCTCTTTAAGAAGGAGGGCCTCTAGTGTCTTGACACCCTCGTGCAAAGTTAACATGGCTCCAACCACAATGTGGATCATATCCAGAGTCAATATCGGATCACCAGCTACATGCACTCGGGGCAAGCCAAATTGTGTGGATGGTACGATGACGGCGTCCTGACCCCGGATCCTCTTCGGAAGAGGCTGGCTCGCACCCTTCTTATTATTATTATTACCTCTCTTCCTGTAGTGCTTCTTCTTCACAACAGTGTCAGCCACTGCCATCTGCTCATCAGTCGCCTTTCGGAGTGTGTTGGGGCTGAAAACCAATCCCGGTTTCTCTTGTGGTGGATCGGCGGCCGGAGGCGTCTCTTGAGAAAGACCATGGAAGACTAGGCGCTGCGTGCATGTATTGGGCCGATCATCTTGATGGTCGTCGTGAGCTGCGAAGGGTTCTTCATCCACAGAAGGCATATACAATCCTTTGGCGCGCCGGTGTTGATGAAGTCGTCAACGTTGACCAATTCATCATCATCTTCATGGGTGCCATCATGTGGTGGTGGTAGCGGGGGCGACGGAGGTTGCGGCACAGCGTCTTTGCCATGTGGCGGTGCACACGCTGCCAAGAGTTGATGGTGACGGCTGGTGGTGGCGACAATGGTGGCTACTGGCTTCCGAGGTGGTGGCCGGGCGATGATCGGTCGAGAGGTGGCGCCGGTGCTCCCGCCCGCAAGACGAATCTGGGTCTTCGGCCATGTCAAGGGCCAGTTGTAGCATTCCCCAAGGGTCTTGTGTTCGTCGTCTCCCTGAGGTTGAAAGGGAGGGTCCATGTCGTCGCACCCTCGCAACAGTCGAGCCAACCTGACCCTCATCACGTCATCATCCATTGGATTGTTGTGCATCGTGCGGATCGCCGGTTGTATAAGAGTGCCCTTGGCAACATCCTTCAACTCACCGCCGACATCTTTAAGCAGGAGTACGCAAGAAGTGTCCTGAGGCAAAAACATGTTGTTGGGCGTCATGAGATGGCAACAGTCATATGCATCAAAGGCATAAAGGATATGACGTGCACTAACTAATTAGTTACCTTGGTGATGGCGTGGATCTCGGCTAATGTAGAGACACGACGGATGCCGGCGGCCGGCCTATCATCATCTGCAATCTCCCGCTCGGGTGCCTCACGAAGCACCACCGCCGTCGGCTGCACCTTATTGGTATCTTTGGCGGGAGGGGGCGTCGGTGTGACCAAAATGAGGGGCTGCGTCCCGACGTTGACGGCCGGCGGGGTCACCAGGTCCGGCGACGTGGTAACATTGATGCCCGAGTTGCTGCCGCTTAAGCTGGGCAGATGTATCGGCCCCTGTCGACCTCCCGCATTCCAAGAAGTAAGCCCCTCGAAAAACCCAGGGGGATCATCGAGCGGAGCTTCTCTTCCACTAACTTGTCCACCGTTTTCTGGTCCACCGCCTTCTCCTCTAGTGGCTGCACCTTCATCTTCAGCTCTGCAACAGCGGCTTTATCCTGGTTCTTCCTCTCCCTTCTTTTCTTGGCGTCCTCTTTGTAGAACTCCTTGAACTTCATGCTCGTACTGAAGCCGGACACACGGCCAGCTGAGGACGGCGGCAACCCCTTGTCCCTCTTCTTGTAAGCATTGGTCGCCCTGTTGAAAACCGTGTCCCACGGCTCCGTCGAATCCTAGGACGACTCTGTGGCAGTAGCGTTCAGTTCCTCCTCCTGCAGAGACAAGGAAAGGTGAACCCATTTAGATTCTTGGCTTCATTATCTTAATTAGAACACAATAGACTTGAGATCGGCGATAAATTCCTTACCAGATTCTTCTCGAATTCCTTCACCTCCGGATCATCGGTGATGAACTCCCCTGTTTCCTTGTCCAGGTAGTAGCGGGCCCGAGCAAATTGCCTAAGCTGCAAGTTCGTGATTTTAATCCAAGGGTTGTCTTTACCAAGGCGTTCAAGCTCGGTGTCCTCCTTGTCCCAAATGGCCTGTTTCCCCCCTATAACTGCCGCTTCCAAGGTGGTGGTTACCTATGTTCTGTTCCCGCATACTCCTTCCCCATTGAGTCCATTTTATAGCGTCAGCGGTAGCTATATCCGCCTTGAATATCCTAAACTCCTCTTCGTCGAGCATCGGATTTTTCTTACTAATAACCTCCCAACTTTCACCTTTGTCAATGCTATTCTTCACCCGGGTTTTCCAGCTGCTCAAGGCGTTGCTCATTTTCGTGAGGGCTAGTCTGTTCACCGGGTTCTTATTTCTCTCGAGGTTTCTAAACTGCTCTAGGAATCTATATCGCTTGTGAAGCTTCTTAAGGAGGTTATCGACCAAAGCTGCATGGTCAGCATGTCTGATGTACTTCGTGTTGATCGACATGCTTTCCCGGACGATGCACCCGAGTTGCAGATCGTACCCTTTAGCAATCGCCTCTGGCGCAATGGGTTGGCCACTTTCTGTGACCTCAGTGAACTCATCGCAGACGGTGGCGAGCACTGGCACCTTCCGCTCCTTCTGTTCCTTCTTCTTCTTCTTCTTCTGAGAAGCGGCCGGGTTACCGCTACCACCATCCGTCCTCTCGCCGCCATCGGTACGGGCGCCGCCATCGGTGGTGTCATCCTCTTCGCCGCCGCCTTCACTAGTTCCATCGTAGTCGTCTTCGTCCCCCTCGTAATCAGGATCTCCGCCCTCATTGGCCCCAACAGCTCTGGCGACCGTCGCCTCCTCCTCCGGTGGTGGTGTCATCCTCATCGCCTCCTCCTCCTCCTCCTGTTGGGACCCGTGCCAGAATGACTGGTTGGCCTGTCTAGCTTGTTCTTCGACGCTGATCATGTGCTTAGAAGGGCCAGACACCTTGTTGCCCGACATGTTTGCACTACTCTATTTAAAAGAGGCAAAATGTTAGCATAAATCTCGGCCGAAAAATTCGGCATGACCTTTGCTAATTTTTTGACCAAGGAGTGCCCATTTCTCAACCGAAACGGAAGTGAATCGACACTTCGGGAGAAATGGGCAACTCAAATGAAATCCCTGCAAGACAAAACACCCCATCCCCATATTGACAACCCCATCCCCATATGACAACACCATATAACAACACCATATAGCAGCACCACATAACAACACCATATAGCAGCAAGAAAACAGCCCCAGCCCCCATCCATAGCCCGAGCAGTAGTAATAACCATATAGTACCAATATTTGTAGTAACAGCAGGACCAATCACTATACTGAGACCAGGATTTAGGTTGTTCTGGCAATCTCATACAAGCTTATGGGTTTGAGTGTTGGTCATTACAGCAGGCCCTAGTACAAGTGTTATTCAGTACTCTAGAACTACAAGGCACCATATAGTACTAGAACTCTAGAACTACAAGTAACCCAGGCCCTAGTACAGTGTTATTCAGTACTCTAATTTCAGTATGTTTAGTGCAGTATTGAATATATTACTGTTAAGCAAAACCTGGTTTACATGAATGCAAGCCCTAGACCATTCTTGCAACTTCCTAGTATTTCAGCTCATGATTTGTTCAGAGGGAAGACAATCAGACAAATGCCTGAAACATCTTTCTAAAGCATCCTTATAAAAAGGAAAGAAAGCTTTGGTGGAATTATGTGTTTGGCATTGAGATGCACTAGATCAACATGTTTGGCATTGAAATTAACACCACTAAAAAAAAACACATGGCAGTGAGATGCACTAGATCAACTCATGGCAGTGCTAGCATCCAACATAATTCTTATCCATCAAAACATGGAAGTGAGATGCACTAGATCAACACATGGCAGTGAGATGCACTTGACCAAAAGTGAGAGCACCCAACATAATTCTTATCTTGAGCATTGATACTGGATTTAATATACTTAGCCATCAAAACCATAGTATTGACCTATAATTATAAATAGTATTGAACTATAATTATAAATACTTTTTCAGGTGATATACTTGGATAACCATAGTATTGATCTATAATTATAAATAACACACAAAGGTGCATTCGACAGGTAGAAGCAACACCTTCTAACAAGATAACAGACCAATTCTAAAAACATATCCCCCTGAAGAATGAATGCTTGTATATTGCATTGGTAACAGAACAATGTTATGAGAAGTGAGGAACACTCCCCCTGCTGCTAAACAAAAGTAAATTTGGCTCTATGTGCTATATAGAAACGGTGGACACAGGGACGGTGGACGGTGGACGGCGGACGGTGCAGAAGCAATAGTGCAGCATTACCTAGGGACGGTGGACGGCGGATGGTGACGAGGTGGATGGCGAACGGCGAGGTGGACGGCGGACGGCAAGGTGGCTCTCCACGGACAGGCACCTCCTCCACGGACAGGCTCCTCCTCCACGGGCTCTGGCGATGGGGGGCGGCTCTCCTCCACAGGCTCCGGCGCGGCGGTGATGGCACTGCGGACGGGCTCCTCCTCCATGGGCTCTCCTCCATGGCGGCTCCGGCGCTAGGGTTGCGACGATAGATAGAGGCGACGACGGATCGATTGACTAAGTGTGGATCGAGAGAGAGAGAAAGGGGGGATTAGGGGGAGAGGCCGAACCGTTCTGTGGTTAAGTGTCAAAGTTCTGTGGCGCATTCCCACAGAATGCGCCATAGAGGTTGGAACATCTATGGCGCATTCTGAAGGAATGCGCCACAGAACTTCTTGACATAGTAAAACCCTTGGCGTCTCGTAGTATGACAAGATCTGATACTTGTCCTAGTGGTCTTGCTCGCTTGCTCTCACCTGGGGCAGCCAGGTTCGAATCCTGGCTGTCTCACACATTTTTTTATTTTTTTTAAATATTTTTAATTACATACATATGCATATTTATTCAAAAAAAAGTAAGAACATATACATATATGCATATTTATTCACATATGCATATTTATTCAAAAAAAGCAAGAACATATACATGTATGCATATTTATTAAAAAAAAGCAAGAACACATATGCATATTTATTCATACATATATATTTGTGTGTTTGCTTTGTCACACACAAATGTGAATTTATACCCACACGATTATCACATTATATGTTTTAGTCTCTAACTAATACCCACACGAATTAATACACCAAAAAGTCACACAATTGCTAGTGTCTCTTCACAATCTTCTTGCCCGTTTTCGTTGCGGTTGAATATTTTAGCCCGTGCACTTTGAGATTTCTTCTTGTGAATGGACAACCTTTAGTAGGTAGTGTGGTCTTCCTTCTTACTTTAGTAGTAGTAGGCATGTCGAAGTACTTCTCGAATTCCTCTTCGATCTTCGGGTCGCCGTTTTTGTCGAAGTTTTGCTCGTTGGCGGCTCCTTCCATTCCGATGATGCTCCTCTTGCCCCTCCTAACTACAACACGGTTGGGCTTTGACGGGTCGGTAATAAAAAAGCATTGATCAACTTGGCTAGCGAGTACCCAAGGCTCATTTTTTGCGGAGGCGTTCTTTGTTGATTTGGCATCTGGTATAACCATTATGGTGAAATAGCGGCCTTCTTTTTCCATGTTCTTGGCCCATCTAACACGGAACATCGGTACGATCTCCCCACAGTAGTCGAGCTCCCATATCTCCTCGATCCTTCCGTAGAATCTTTCCATCACAGTAGTCTCGTCATCAGCAAAGGATAACATAGTTACTCCTGAGTTTTGATATTCACTATTCTTGTCCTTTTCCTCGGTGTAGAATCTGTAACCGTTTATGCCGTATGGCTGATAGGTCCTGAGGTTGTGCCCTGGGCCCTGCGACAAGGAGAATATGAGTTTTTGATCTTCCGTAGAAGGCATCTATGGGGGATTGTCCAGTTGCCTTTTCTTGAACCAACCCGTGAAGCTGGAGTTGTGCTCTCTGGTTACGTCTCCCTTCTTCCTCGGCCGACCCTGGTCGACGTACTCCTGATCGATTAAGCTTCTATGCTCTTCGACCCAAGGGCCGACCACTTCAATGTGTTGTAGCGCGACTCGGTGTGCCCTTTCAAAATCAGTGCGTCGACCATCAATGCCAACATGTAGTGAGTGTCAGCCCTCGCGATGACCATATCCACCGAGCCTGCCGAGGTGCTTCTTTGTGGGTATTCCAACATCCTCGTTCTCGGTGGTTAGATAATTCTGGAAGAAGGAGATGCACTCATAGATCAAAAAGCCCTTGGCTATGCTTCCATCTGGACGAGACCTGTTGCGAACGAATCCTTTGATGACACTGTTTAGCCTTTCAAACGGCATCATGTTGTGCAGGAATGTCGGCCCGAGCTGGATGATGTCGTCCACGACATGTACAAGTAGATGCACCATGATGTCAAAGAATGCGGGCGGGAAGTAAATCTCAAGCTCGCATAGTATCATCACGATCTCTTCCTGTAGCCTGTCGAGCTGCTTCACACTGATCGACTTCCTAGATATGACGTCAAAAAAGTTACAGAGGCCAAACAACGTCTCGCGGACATGCTCGTCCATTATCCCACGTGTTGGGGGGATACCCCCGGGTAGGGTCACGCCGTGGTATGAAAGGCCGAGTTTGCCGAGGTCCGGCAAGATCAAAGCAAGTACTGGCCGGGTCACCTCAAGGCAAGCCGAGTCACGGGGTAATCGGGACCTAGGGCGTTCGCCTAACTAGCCCTAATCCGACTTAAGCGGTGAGTCGGAAGCGTATGTCTGACCTGTATGCAGGAAAAGGGTGTGGCCGGATGAACCATCGTCCGGGTCGCAGTAACCTTCTAGGAGAAGGAAGGAATCTCGCTGGTCAGAAGGAGCCCCGGTACGCACAGCCTGAGCGAAGCGAGCAAGGACTGGACCACCGGGGCGTGGCCGACAAGCGTGACGACGCCCGTGTCAGCTGACGAGGGCGCCGCCGTGGCTCACGTAGCTAAAGCGTAGCTGACGAGGGGGAAAAAGCACCCCGGTCGGTTTGCCACTTTGGGAGGGGGCATATTCTTAGGAATATGCCTCCACGTATGCCCTAGGTTGAAACCGAGCCTCCCCTATAAAAGGGGGGCTAGGGCTTCAGTAGAGGGGGTTGGATTTTATTCTCTGGACAATTCTGTTAAGGTCTAGGGTTTGAGGTGAGGTCTGTGGGTGAGAGTAAGAGAGCCTCTTCTTCCTCCTCTCGCCAATACAGCTCTAGGAGCACTTGTAACCTTGGAAGAAAATCAATACGAGTTTTGGTGTGGAGAATCACTTCGCTATCCCTCCCTGGATTCCCCTAGCGCATATTAGTCCCCACCTTCTGCCTATACATGGCATCTGCCGTGACACCACCACGACAGTTGGCGCCCACCGTGGGGCTAGCGGCGCTAGCAGGGGTCAAGATCCGGACGGGAAACTTCATCGCCACTTGAGAGCGCATCGTCTCCGGGCTCGTCCAGCGCTTTGAAGCACAGGACTTCGTCAGCGACAACGCAGGCTGCTTCGGCACGCGCCCTCTCCCGCGCAACGGCGTCTTCCTCAAGCTCGGCGCATACAAGGTCTACGTTGCGGTGGACGTGTCAGGTGTTCATCTGCGCCACGTTGTCGAAGCAGGCGAACCGCCCCTCACTGTGGCTCGCAGGGGACGTATCGCTCGTTCCCCGGACCATGCAGAGGTAATGATGACAGCGCCGGGAGCGGTTACGAGCAAGGATCCGGCGCTAGATCCGGAGGTGACACCCAAGGCACCAAGGAAAGGTAGGGGTCCTCAGCTAGAGAGGCCACAGAACGTGCTGAGAGAGGTAATAGATAGCTTGGCAAACCCTGTAGTAGCAGCGGTAGATCCGGCTCGTGCACAGGCCGAGCTAGAAGAAACTCGGCAGAAAATACTTGAGGGCGCAAAGAAAATAGCCGCGGCCCAGTGGTCATTGAACATGACACTGCGTGAGTACGCAAAGGCGAACAAAGTTGATGCTGTAAAAGTTAAAGGGAGGAATCTCATGAGCGAGATGAACAGAGAAGGTGATGTCGAAATCGAGGAATCAGAGAACTGTCTTTCTATGGGGCTGCCGAGGTATAGTACCCGGCCAAGAACCTCAGAGCGGCGGATGCAGCTGCATCCGAGTTAGAAGGACTGACGGGTGAAGCCCGGCAAAGGCAGCAAAACCGAGTTAACGAGCTGGTTCGGATTGCGAACAGGCAAAACGAGGAACTGCTCAGGGCGAACCCGGAGAGAGCTGGGGCCTCCAAGATAGTCCATTCGGCGATGGGTAACCCGGAGAAATCCGCTGGAGCTGCGTCGTCCCCTCATGGCGATCCAAGGAGAGAGGAGGTGGTAACCTCGGCCAGACGGAACAAACAGATTGTCCCGTATGACCCGACACAGGCGGGGAAAGAAAAAGAAGCGCAGAAAAATGATGAATGACGGAGTGTGACCCGAGGCGAAGCTGGCCGAGGTAACCGTGACCAAGGCAATGCCGGTCGGAGGAACGTTGTCAACGGCAATGCCGAGCAGCAGCGGAACATGCCAAGGCAAGAGCATAGTGCCGGCCGAGGTATCCAACAGAAAGGCGCACCGCACGAGCAAAACCGGTATAATGACGGTGATTCAGAGATGGCGAATGCGGGATATCCGAGACCGGACTATCATGTGATAGGTTCGAGACTGGGAAGTAGGGACTTGATGCCGGACGACGCGAGGTTGAAACTGGATCGACTATATAGGTCGGAAGAGATAGAATGTCAGGGTCCACCGGGTCCAGCATGTTTTGGACCCCGGATCATGAAAGAGCCACCGGTCCCGGACTTTCAATTGCCCAGGGGGACCAAGACCTATGATGGTAGTACCAAGCCAGAGGATTGGCTGATAAACTATGCTACTGCTGTAAAAATTGCCACAGGCAACCTGAGATGGGCCATACGATATGTACCCCAGATGTTGGAAGGCCCGGCAAGGGTGTGGTTGAACAATTTGCCGCCAGGAAGCATCAACTGCTGGATTGATTTCGAGGAGATGTTCATCAGCAATTTTTCGAGTACGTATCAAAGGCCAAATAGGCCACAGACCCTAGCTATGTGCAAACAGCGACCCAATGAGACGGACCGGGAGTTCTTGAAGTTGCAATAGCATGGTTTGCACAGGGGTGCATGTATGGAAGCGAGTTATGGATGAAGTTGCAACGGAAAATGCCGGCAACATTGGCAGAGATGATCCGGATCGCAGATTCATATGCATTGGGTGACTCGACCCAACCAAGGCTCGCATCGAACGAGTCAAGCGATGAGTACTATCAGAGGGATGGATCTGGATCATCCTGGAGAAATGATTACAGAGGAAAAAGGAGAGATGATCGACCGGACCATCGGTACGGTTCGCACCAAGTAGCGGCTGTGAGTCAAGATCAACCCGGAGCAGGGGGTAGTCAGTGCCAGAAAACTGGAGGTCAATGGACCCCAAGGAACGATGGGAAGAAAACTTGGACACCGGAGCGAAAGAAGCAATGGCAAGAATGGAAAGACCGTCCGAGGTATACTTACGAGTCGATGTTGGACCAGCCGTGTAAGTTTCACATGCCAAATCCGAACAACCCAGCGGGTCATACAACGAGGGAATGCGAGTGGATGCGCAAGATCGAGCAAGGTGGTTCAGGGAATGCTCAGGCACCCCGGAATGATCAGCCTTGGCAGGAGTTACCCTGGCAGCAATTGCTCTCCGGAGCGAACACGCAACAGCTGATGTTGCCTCCCCCTCCGCCGAGGTATGATAACAATGAAAGAAGGGATGCAGTGCACCAAGTAGAAAATCAGCAGCAGCCGGATCAGAGGCACCCCGGAAATGAGGGGAGAAACGAGTACAGGGAGCATCACCAGAGCTACTGTGTATTTACCACAGAAGAAACTGATAGAAAAAGCTTGCAGCGTAGGCATATGGAGGTGAATGCGGTAATGCCGGCAGTGACGAGGTACATGCCTTGGTCTGATCAGGAAATCACTTGGAGCATTAGGGATCACCCCAAGCTCATGCCGAGCCCTGGTTCATATGCGTTGGTGCTGGATCCTACATTCATTGGGCCTAACATCAATGTAAGATTCTCAAAGGTACTGATCGACAACGGCAGTAGCATAAATATCATGTACGCGGACACAATGCGCAAGTTGGGTATTTCGGAGAACATGCTCCAGGCCACGAGGACAACTTTCCATGGCATTGTGCCCGGCATTTCTTGCGAGCCCATAGGCAAAGTCCGGGTCGACATCTTGTTCGGCACGAGGGAAAATTGCCGAACTGAAAATCTGGAGTTCGAAGTAGTGAACTTGGAAAGCGCGTATCACGCATTGCTCGGAAGGCTAGCGCTGAACAAGTTCATGGCAAGTTGTCATATAAGCTATTTGAAAATGAAATTACCCGGACCAAACGGAGTAATTACAATTGCTGGGGACTTCCGGCGTTCGATGGAGTGTGCGTCGGCCGGATCAAACTTAGCCGAGTCACTTGTGATTGCACAGGAAAAAAGAAAAATTCAAGAGGTGGCTGCATTGGCTCAGTCCGCGCAACGGTGTATGCCGGCGCTGAGTAACCCCCATGGAACTGTCTCCTTCCAGGCCACGAAAGATACCAAGAAGGTTCCTATTGATGACATGTTCTCAGAGCGCACCGTAACAATTGGTGCCGGGCTAAGTGATAAATAGGAAAGCGAGCTCGTCAGCTTCCTCCGTGAGAATCGGGACATTTTTGCTTGGTCCACACATGACTTGCAAGGTGTTCCGAGGGAGTTGGCCGAGCACTCTTTAAATGTGAGACCCGGAGCTAAGCCGGTGAAGCAACCTCTCCGCCGCTTCGCCGAAGATAGGAGAAAAGTCATTGGGGATGAGATAGCTCGGTTGCTAGCTGCAGGATTTATCATGGAAGTTCTTTACCCGGATTGGCTGTCTAATCCGGTGCTGGTGGAAAAGAACAAAGATGATCCGAACGTGGCAGTGGTTTGGCGCATCTGTATCGACTACACGAACCTGAACAAGGCGTGTCCGAAAGATCCATTCCCGCTGCCAAGAATAGATCAGGTCATAGACTCAACTACGGGGTGTGAACTGTTGTCATTCGTCGATGCTTACTCCGGTTTCCACCAGATACCTTTGAATCCGGATGATCAAATAAAGACTGCGTTTATTACCCCGTATGGAGCTTATTGCTATCGCACCATGCCGTTTGGTTTACGTAATGCAGGGGCAACGTACCAGAGATGTATGCAAAAATGTTTGCATGACCAAATAGGTCAAAATGTACAGGTATACGTGGATGATGTGGTTATCAAGACCAAGGAAAGCAAAACGCTCCTTGACGATATCAGGCAAACGTTCGCAAACCTAAGGAGGTTCCGGATGAAACTTAACCTGGAAAAATGCACCTTCAGTGTCCCGGCTAGAAAATTGCTGGGCTTTCTGGTTTCCAGCCGAGGTATCGAAGTTAATCCAACCAAGATACGAGCCATCGAACGAATGGAACTGCCAAAGTGTCTTAACGATGTCCAGAAGTTTACAGGTTGCCTGGCCTCGTTAAGTCGGTTTGTATGTCGGTTAGGAGAAAAGGCATTGCCTCTCTATCAACTCATGAAAAAGTCGGATAAGTTCATTTGGACGCCGCAGGCGGATGAGGCCTTTACCCACCTAAAGAAAATGTTAGCCACGGCGCCAGTGCTAGCCTCCCCACTATCAAAAGAGCCAATGTTGCTCTATATAGCCGCAACCAACCAAGTTGTAAGTGCAGTGATAGTGGTGGAGCGTGATGAGAAAGGTAAGTCAGTGCAAAGGCCGGTGTATTATTTGAGTGAAGTGTTGTCAACCTCAAAGCAGAACTACCCACACTATCAAAAAGTGGCGTATGGCGTGTACATGTCCGCCAAGAAATTGAAGCATTACTTTGAAGAGCATCCCATCCGGGTCATATGTGAGGCCCCTATATCTGAGATAATGAGTAACAAGGATGCAAGCAGCAGGATTGCAAAATGGGCAATTGAGCTAGCTCCTTACGCCCCGCGGTATGACCGGAGAGAAGCCATAAAGTCTCAGGCTGTGCCGGACTTTTTCGTGGACTGGGCCGAGGTACAATACGAACCACCACTTCCAGATCCGAACTATTGGCGGATGCACTTTGACGGATCAAAAACCAAAACCGGGCTAGGTGCCGGAGTCGTACTCACGTCGCCAAAGAAGGACCAGTTGAAATACGTGCTGCAGATCCACTTCACCGCATCAAATAATGTCGCTGAGTATGAAGCACTTGTGCATGGGCTCAAGGTAGCAAAGGAAATTGGTATACATCGGATTATATGCTTTGGAGACTCGGATTTAGTGGTGCAGCAAGTGTCCGGAGTATGGGACGCTCTTGATCCAAACATGGCACTATACAGATTTCACGTGCAGAAGATTTCTGGTTACTTTGAGGGATGCGAATTTCATCACGTACCCCGGGTGGAAAATGAGGCTGCCGACATGCTGTCGAAGCTCGGGTCAACCAGACAAGCAATTCCACCGGGTGTAGCATTAGAGCACCTCAATAAACCATCCATCAGGCCATCCCCGGAATCCGAGTCCATCTACGTCCCGGAGGACACAGAGTCCGGAGCAGCGCCCATGGACGTTGACACGGGGAGTGGTGCGCAAAACCCGGGGAGTGGTGTGCAAAACCTGGGGACTGTTTCGGCAAACCCGGGGACTGCTTCGCAAAACCCGAGGACTGCTCAGCGTAGTCCGGTTGAAGTTATGCCGGTGGATCATATGGAGATAGACGAGGACGTGTTCCCCGTGCGGCCAATACCGGCTTGGGCACTGCCTATATTTCAATTACTAAAAGATGGAACGTTACCAACTGAGGAGGTGTTGTCCAGGCAAACACAGAGGAGGGCAAAGGCTTACACGATCATCAAATCCGAGTTATACAAAAGAAGTGTGACCAATGTCCTCCAGCGGTGTGTTGACCCGGATGAAGGGCTTGAAATCATCCGAGATATACATCAGGGGGAGTGCGGGCATCATGCCTCATCCCGAGCCTTGGTAGCAAAAGCTCTCCGACACGGATTCTACTGGCCAAACGCCTTAGAGCAAGCAGAAGATCTGGTGAGAAAATGTAATGGTTGTCAGAGGTACGCCAAAAAGACGCATATGCCAATGTCAGAACTCAAAACCATCCCAATCACTTGGCCATTTTCCGTATGGTGCCTTGACATGGTGGGCCCGTTCAAACCAGCAAGAGGAAACATGACTCACATTTTGGTAATAGTGGACAAGTTTACGAAGTGGATCGAGGTAAAGCCTATAAGAAAATGTGATGGAGCTACGGCCGTAACTTTTCTCAAAGATATCATCTTGAGGTACGGTGATCCACACAGTATCATAACTGATAATGGCACAAATTTTGCGGAAGGAGCATTTGCTTGTTTCTGCCGGGATAAAAGGATCCGACTTGACGTAGCTTCGGTAGCCCACCCCGCATCGAACGGGCAAGTGGAAAGATCCAACGGATTAGTGTTATCCGGGATAAAACCCCGGCTCATTGAGCCGCTGCAAAGATCAGCGGGGTGCTGGATAGAAGAACTACCAGCGATACTGTGGAGTTTAAGAACAACTCTGAATCGATCAACAGGCTATACGCCGTTTTTCTGGTATATGGGGCAGAAACTGTATTACCAGCCGACATAGAGCATGATTCGCCCAGAGTCACCCAATACACAGAAGCCGAAGTGCAAGAAGCCCGGCAAAATGATGTTGATCTATTGGAAGAAGCGAGAGAACTGGCACTGTCCAGATCCGCCATATATCAGCAAAATCTCCGACGCTATCATAGCCGGAAAGTGTGCCCCCGAGTCTTTTGGGAAGGCGATCTGGTGCTTCGGTTGGTACAATGTACTACTGGAATGCATAAATTATCCCCCCCATGGGAAGGGCCATTCATCGTGAGCGAAGCATTGCACAATGATTCTTATTATCTTATAGATGCAAAGCCGCAGGAAAAGAACAAGGCGGACAGATCTGGTGAGGAATCCAAGCGTCCATGGAATGTAGCTCTCCTTTGTCCTTTCTACACTTAGCGAAGAAGTGTATGTATCCGGGTTATCTCATATGTCGGTATGTATGTCGGCAATGAGTTTATCAATGAAATGTTGGCACCTCGAGCAGTAACTCGGGGACTGCCTTAATAATATTTGTTGTCTTTTGGTATTTGTGCGTCGGCTGGAATAGGTTATTCTACTTAGCGCGAATTAATAGTGTGTGAGCACCAAAAACCCAACTCTTCGACTTGCTGCTGCCCAACAAGAATTGGCTTCATGGCAAGCAAGAGAACAAGTTTGGAATTGCGTAGCACATGAAAAACGACTAAGGAAAAGAATTTATTCGAGCCGACATTTATTTTCCGGACTAATCCCGTATTATTTTCGAGCTAAGTCTAAAAGTTTCCCAGTATTGTTAAGACAATTTTTTAGGCTCGGATTCGTAAGTTGTAAAACCGAATCAAGGTAGACACGACCCGAGCCAACAGATTGAACGAACAAGAAAAAGAAACTTGGGGACTACGCCCACGTTAATCCGGCATAAGTACCTAGTAGCAAAATATCACATGTATTTGGAATACAATTCCACCCGGCATACTGGGGATCTCATGAATTTTCAAGTGTTTTTACTTAGGAGCAGCAGGACGGAGTTCGGCATCATCATCGCCCTCTTCGATATCCGAGGCGGTGTCCTCCTCCGATTCACCCGAGTCATCTTCAATGTTCTCAACTTCCTCTTCGCCTGTGGCTTCCAGGAAGCTCGGACCCTCAGTCCATTCGTGAATGGGGGCATATTCAATGAGGCTGTGGGCGCAAGCCTGGCGCTGAGCTACCCACTCCAGGTCATCTGTCCATTTGGACCCAGTGCGGAGCCGTGTGAGGAGGCTGAGATCTATCTTTTCGTACCACGTCAAAACATGGTGAAGGACGGTATTGGCAACAGCGCGGCCAGCGGATTCTCGCCAGAGGTCGAGCTGGGTCTCAACTTCTGAAAGCTTTTCAGCGAGCTGCGTGACTCTCTCCGGAGCGTCATCGGCGGGCCAGAAGGCATTGAAGATCCAGACTGAACCATCGAGGAGGTCCCGACCGTAGTTCTTGATAATTTCCACGCGAGATGACAGGCTGACCAACAGGTCCTCCATGTCAAAGGGAATGCGGTCACCCTCAGCAGTGACCGGAGTACCTCTCTCTCGGCGGAAATTGGCAACAACAGCACTTGCAATGGCAGTACCCTCTGGAAAGTGGCCTAGGAAACAAGGCAAAGGACAAAGTTGAGAAAATAAGACATGAGACATAACCCGGAGAAGTAAGGCGGATAAAGGAAAAGAAGTTACGAGAGATGTGACTGTGAATCCGGGTCAGCTCCTTGATGCAAGCATCACGCCTTTTCCAAAGCTGCTCGAGCTCAGCATTTGCCGACCCAAGTTTGACCTCGGCTTCCTATAGGATCTCGCGATCCTTAGCACTTTGGAGTTTGAGGCGCTCGCGTTCCTCGGTGAAGTCTTGGCCAACCCTTTTCAGCTCGGTTTGGTGCTGCGCCTTCATCTTAGCCATTTCAGCTTTGAGCTTGGCTATGTCGTCATCTTTGGTCCGAAGGAGGGCGAGCTCATCATCTTTCTTCTTCAACTCGGCTTGATGCTGTCCTGCTTGTTCGAGTAAATGCAGCATCATGTCAGGCACATGCACACTTTCTTCAAGCAATGTTGAAACCATGTGTTGGCCCGGCAGAGCCGAGGTATGTTGGCCGAGCCAAGGAGGTAAAAGGATGAGAAGCACAGTAGGAACAGATAAGAATGACGTACCCTTGATCTGCTCCAAGTTCTTTCGCATTATTTTGTTTTCAGCTTCCACCCCAGCTGCGGGAACCGAACAATCAGATTCATTTGGCAAGTAAAGTGGAAGAAAAATGTGGAAAGGAGTGAGAAAGAAATTTACCCCTTTTCTCATACTCAGCGATGAGTGCAGCCTGTTTCGTGCGAAGATTTTTATGTGTATCCAACAAGCGCTGGAATTCGGCACTTCGGCGGTTGGTGGTCACCTGAAAAAGATATAGAAACTTAAGTCAGCTATGTGCATGTTCGAAGTGTACTAAGATCCGGGCCAAGTGGAACATAACCCGGCTCTAGGTGAGTGCATGTTCGAAGTGTACTAAGATCCGGGCCAAGGGGAACTTAACCCGGCTCTAGGTGTGTGCATGTTCGAAGTGTACTAAGATCCGGGCCAAGTGGAACTTAACCCGGCTCTAGGTGTGTGCATGTTCGAAGTGTACTAAGATCCGGGCCAAGTGGAACTTAACCCGGCTCTAGGTGAGTGCATGTTCGAAGTGTACTAAGATCCGGGCCAAGTGGAACTTAACCCGGCTCTAGGTGTGTGCATGTTCGAAGTGTACTAAGATCTGGGCCAAGTGGAACTTAACCCGGCTCTAGGTGAGTGCATGTTCGAAGTGTACTAAGATCCGGGCCAAGTGGAACTTAACCCGGCTCTAGGTGTGTGCATGTTCGAAGTGTACTAAGATCCGGGCCAAGTGGAACTTAACCCGGCTCTAGGTGTGTGCATGTTCAAAATTATTATGGAGCTACGTTAATTCTATAAAAAAGCATCCGGCCGAGTAACAAGTTACTCCCCCGGAGGCTCGGGGACTAATGGTTATTATCTACAATTTACGAAGGAGAAATGGCGTACCTCCATCATCCTTCCAGCGAGGTTAATGGCCTTGGCGGCGGTATTCACTTGATCAGATTCGTGGATTACCTCGGCCTTGTTCCAGTTCATGATGAACTCCATCAGGCTTGGGGGTACCGTTCGCCTGAGGGCATATGTGGTGTCACCAAACCCTTAGCGTGTGCTTCCTTCCTCTCCACCAAGGCAAGGGCGGGGCTGGTATGCAGAACCAACTGCTGAGACTCAGTTGGCTCGGCAAACGCGTCCTTTGCCGCTGGTGTCTTCTTGGGGAGCATTGACTCAAGGGTACGTTGCCCAGGCTCGGCAGTGCTGGGCTTGGTAACGTCTTGAGTCTTCTTACCCTTGGCTTGCTGGGAAGAAGAAGCCGTAGCAGCGATTTCCCCCTGCCGAGGTTGGGAGGACTCGGAAGATGCAGAGGAACTGGGCGCTACTACTTTCGTTGCTAGCCTTGGTGCCGGCGTTGACGTTTTTGCTGCCGGGGTTGGTGCTGCTGACGAGGCTGGAGTTGGTGCTGTTTTGGCTGCTGGTACTGGAACAGATGCTGGAGTCAAAGTAGCTTTAGTGGCTGCTGGTTGTGGCGTCGCCGAGGTAGTAGCTGCCGTTGTTTTTGTTGGGCCAGTTTCCCCCGCCCCAGGATGATTCGGAGCGGCCGCAGAGCTTTCCGGAATGGGGCTCAGCGGACGTGACTCGTCGTCACGACGGGGCGAGGGGCTGGCCTGGAGAGGCGATGAGATACTGGACCCACTTTGAGGGACCTCCACCGGAGCCCTGTGAGATCAGGTAACGTCAGAAGGAAAGTTACGACGAAGTAAGAAAGAACGAGTTACAGAAGAAAGAAGGACTTACGCATCCGAGGTTTCGGCTGCTCTGGGTTTCCGAGCCCTTCGTGCTGGGGCCTTCTTTCGCCTTTTAACGGGCTCGGAAGGTCCGGAGGAAGAGCTTGCGGAGGCCGCGCGCTTTTTCTTCGGCGCCACCGGAACTGGCTCGCCTGTGGCGAGAGGAGGATCCTCGGTGATATGGCCACTGGCGTGAGCTGATGGCGGAAAAGCAAAAGAAAGCGGGACAGCCTCAAACGGTTCAGTTATCTCGATATCCGAGTAATCTTCATCGTCGGGCCAATCTATGGCAGAAGAGAAGTTACCCGTGGGTCGTTTCGTGGCGTCAGTCATGGGGAGAAACATCTCTTGGTCCGGCTCCTCCATGTCCGAAGTCTCCCGGTGCGGTGCCCACTTAAGGGTCGGATCAGTGCCGTCCTCGAGCGTTTGCTGAAGGAATAACTGAGGAAAAGAGTAAACAGACGAATCAAAAATGCAACAATAATAGACAAGTAACTAGTCCGGGGTAAGTTTGCTACATGAAACTTACCATGGGAGGAAGCCGGTCACGGCAGAAATGCTCAATCCCCCAAGTCCAGTCAGAGGAGAAATCCTTCTGAGTGGTGAAAAGAGCCTTAACCCGGCGGAAGATCTCCGTATTGTTCAGCTCGAAAGATGAAGTCCGGTTGGGATCGCGGCCGTAGCTCATATGGCACACCTTGTGGGTGCGCTTCTGGAGAGGGGAGATTCGGTTGCGCACCGAAGTGATCATCACATCCTCGTTGCGCAACCCGAGCTCCTTCAGCTCCGCGAACCTCTTACTCACTTGGTTGGCCAGGGTCGTAGGTTTCTTCGGAACGGCGTCCCACAGATCCAGGTTCGGTGGACCCGGGGTATAGGGAAGCAACCGGATCAAGTCTTCGGTGCCTGTGTTCCGGACATAAAAGAACGTCCGGGCCGAACCTTTGCAGGATTCTAGCCCTATGACCCGAGGGAAAACAGAAAACCTCCGGGGTGAGATGGAGGCTACTCCGAACTGCGTGAGCCGCTTGTCCGCTGGGTCAGTGTGAATGTCGGGGATAACGTTGCGGCAAAGGGCGAAAAACGGATCCACAGCTCCTTTGTGGGCCATAATCCGGCGTAGCCTTCAATCGTAGAGGCGAAAGCAGAGAGGGAAGTAATGGCATTGGCTGGAAGATGGTGCGGCTGGAGATGGTAGGTGCTGAGCCAATCATGGAAGAAATCACTCACCGGGAGTCCGAAGCCCCGCTGAAAATGAGACAGGAACACAACGAACTCCCCGGGGTTGGGCGAAGGAGCTAGCTCGGCGGAGGCGAGGCGAGCGGCGACGCCGGCAGGGAGGCGTCTGGTCCGGTAGAGCCAATCCAGATCGTCCTAGCAGACCCAGGAGCCGGCCCATGCGCCGCGGTCCTCAGCGGCGGCATCCTCCTCCATCTCTTGCTCAGCAATGGCAAGCTCTTCTTCAGTCATCTGCTCCTCGAAGCCCTCGCTGGCGCTGGAGGCGGCGGGGGACAGCGGCTTGGATTGGTGAGGACCCATAGCGGGAGATTGACGTCGTAGTGATGGAGACGTAGAGGTGCAACAGAGAAGTGCTGCGGCGACGCTGTTTTTTGGCAGTGCTGTCGGCGGCGCAGTCGCAAGGAAGACGAAGGAGAGTAGCAGCGGGCAGAGGCGTGCGGAGGGGAAAAATCCTAAGGAACGCACCCCTCCGCTATTTAACCACCCATGTAAGCGGTGAGTGGGATCGCGCCCTGTGGACCGGCCACGCGCTGTGGCCGTGTATTACCCATCCGGACCAATCAGTAAGGAGCCACACGGAAGGCCTCAGGGCAGAAGGAATCCTGGGACATGACGCACTGATGCGGTAAACGAGGGGGCAGGCGTGACGTGACCCGCGCACAATGATGACTGACAGATACTACGGCGATTACTGTACCGTCCCTTAAAATAAGACAACACAATGATTACCCTTCACATGGGCTAGCGTACGAAAGAAGGAAGTAAGACCCGGATAGAGCTATGGTAACCCGGCCGACAAGCCAAAACTTGCAACGTGCGAAGGGAACGTAAATCCAGGCCGTCCGAGGTACAGAGGTAATTCGGCAAACAGCGACAGGAGCACGAGATGGAACCTGGTGTGGCCTTAGCGGCCAAGGCGGCTAAGACCGCACCAGCTTCGGGGACTAATGTTGGGGGGATACCCCCGGGTAGGGTCACGCCGTGGTATGAAAGGCCGAGTTAGCCGAGGTCCGGCAAGATCAAAGCAAGTACTGGCCGGGACACCTCAAGGCAGGCCGAGTCACGGGGTAATCCGGACCTGGGGCGTTCGCCTAACTAGCCCTAATCCGACTTAAGCGGTGAGTCGGAAGCGTATGTCTAACCTGTATGCAGGAAAAGGGTGTGGCCGGATGAACCATCGTCCGGGTCGCAGTAACCTTCTAGGAGAAGGAAGGAATCTCGCTGGTCAAAAGGAGCCCCGGTACGCACTGCCTGAGCGAAGCGAGCAAGGACTGGACCACCGGGGCGTGGCCGACAAGCGTGACGACGCCCGTGTCAGCCGACGAGGGCGCCGTCGTGGCTCACGTAGCTAAAGCGTAGCTGACGAGGGGGAAAAAGCACCCCGGTCGGTTTGCCACTTTGGGAGGGGGCATATTCTTAGGAATATGCCTCCACGTATGCCCTAGGTTGAAACCGAGCCTCCCCTATAAAAGGGGGGCTAGGGCTTCAGTAGAGGGGGTTGGATTTTATTCTCTGGACAATTCTGTTAAGGTCTAGGGTTTGAGGTGAGGTCTATGGGTGAGAGTAAGAGAGCCTCTTCTTCCTCCTCTCGCCAATACAGCTCTAGGAGCACTTGTAACCTTGGAAGAAAATCAATACGAGTTTTGGTGTGGAGAATCACTTCGCTATCCCTCCCTGGATTCCCCTAGCGCATATTAGTCCCCACCTTCTGCCTATACATGGCATCTGCCGTGACACCACCACGACACCACGGATCGCAACGGGGAGTATTTGTGTCATCAGCAAGTGACAGTCGTGAGACTTCATACCGCTGAACCTCTTCTTCGCCACGTCCTGATATCTGCTTATCTTCCCCGAGTAACCGTGAGGAACTTTCACTACTAAGAGGCACCTGAAAAACTACTCGAGCTCCTCCAGACTCAGAGTGAAGCAGGCAGCGTGAAGCACCACCTCATTCTTCTTAACTCTTTTGCGGCGACCTTGAGTCCCTTCCTGATGATGATGATGATCAAGGTACTGAAGATCTTTCTTTATGCCAAGCAATTTAAGGTCCTTTCTTGCTTTTGACCCATCCTTGGTCCTCTCCGGCATGTTCAGTAGAGTGCCAAGCAGACTCTCGGTAACGTTCTTTGTGATGTGCATTACATCGAGGCTATGGGGAGTGTGAATGACCTTCCAATACGGTAGGTCCCAGAAAACAGACCTTGCTTTCCATACACCCAGCAGCGGCTTTGTCCTCGGTCATTTTTTTCCAGGCGCAGGGCAATCTACCCAATTATTCAAAAGCTCCTTGATTTCTTCGCCGCTCCTCGGACGCGGGGCTCGTTCGAGCTCGTCATTACCATTGAACAGGTCACCACGTTTTCTCCACGGGTGATCCATGCGGAGCCACTTTCGAGTACCTTGGAACACGGTTTTCGAAGACCCGGGATCCCTTGGTAGCTGGAGATGCGGTGTCTCATTCATGCACTTGGCGCATGCATTGTGTCCTTGGTTCACCTGGGCCGATACATATGCGTAACCAGGATAGTCCTGCACGGTCGTGAGCAACGCGGCTCTCAGATGGAAATATTCTTTAGTGTAGGCGTCCCACGTACGGGCCGGCGTCTCCCACAAGCTGGCTAACTCCTCTCTCAATAGCCCGAGATAAAGATGCATATCGATACCTGGTTGTTTCGGCCCCTGAATAAGAATGCTCATGTGTACATACCTTTGCTTGGTGCATAGCCACGGGGGGAGGTTGTATGGCCATACAAACACGGGCCAGGTGCTATGCGTGCTCCTCTGGTTTCCAAAAGGATTGAGTCCATCGGTGCTCATACCCAGCCTGACGTTCCTTGCATCGCCCCCGAACTCTTCGAACTCGATGTCTAATGCGTTCCACTGGCTAGCGTCTGAAGGGTGTGTCAGGATCTTGCCCTTCTCGGGATCATCTTCGGGTTTCTCTCTTTCCGCGTGCCATTGCATGAGCTTTGCTTCCTTAGGATCTACGAAATATCACTGCAGACGAGGGGTGATAGGAAAGTACCATACCACTTTTCGAGGAACTTTCTTGTTCCCTCTCTTCTACCGTCCTTGGCCACACACCAAACAAGTGGTTCTATCTGCGTACTCGTTCCGATAAAGTGCACAATCATTGATGCATGCATGGTATTTAATGTGTGGTAGGTCGAGAGGGCACACGATTTTCTTGGCCTCCTCGATACTTGTTGGCAATGTGTTCCCCTTAGGAAGTCGGTCGTGCCAGTATTCCATGTTCTCGTTGAAGCTCACATCGGTCCATTTGTGTTCGGCCTTCATCTCTAGAGCCTTGAGCGTTGCACTCAAACGTGTATCCTCGGGGCGACACCCAGGATACAATGGAGTCATCCCGTCTACCTCCATATGGGCCAGCTTGGCTTTCTCTCTGGCTGCAGCTTTGTCGTTGCTCGTCTCCTTGAGGAGTAGTTCTTGAACATGAGGGTCCTGCAAGATCGAAGTTAGCAGCGTCTGTGTGTTCGCGTCTCCTCCTTCTTCATGATCATGCCCGTCGTCATCTCCTTCTCCATGCTGATCATGCCCGCCGGCATCTCCTTCGCATGATGATCATGCCCGCTGGCATCTCCTTCGTCATGATGATCATGCCCGGTAGACTCTTCGTCTTCTCACTCGCCCACGTCTTCGTGACCACCACCATGTCCTGCCGGTGCCTCATTGAGGTCGCGCATGAAACCGCGCCTAAGCAGGTGACCCTCCAATTGTCCAGATTCCGGGTCGATCCAGCGCTGCAGTTTGCATGTTCGACATGGACATCTTATCATGGCCTTGTTGTTCAGAATCATGTCCTCCTTCGCGCCTTTCTTGTACCTAGCAATTCGACCTTCGCTCATCGTGAGGACCATGGTTGCCTGAGCGGTCAAAACAGAGAGTATAGGTGAGAACCACACCATATGAACACACATATGCATGAATGCTAGCCGGGAAAAATTCGGCATGACCTTTCCTAAAAGTAGGACATATGGGTATGGGCCGACAACATCGATGCAACCACACCGGTGCAACCACACCGGCAGGGCCCGACAACAACAAGCAAACAACAAAAAACTTCCTCCCATTGCGAACGTTCATGCACCACACACAAGCATCATCTCACCATGGATCGCACACACACACCGCCCGCGCGACAAGCTTCACCTACATGTTCATGATGGCCAAGTACTCACCTAGCTATAGTAGACACAATAATAGCGAGACGAGACCGCGCGATGAGAGAGTATGGACAAATAGATCTACAATGCAAGTTGGTGAGGAAATTAGTAAACAAATAGAGAGATGTGAGAGAGAAAAGTAAGGAACTTTTAGATCTAGAAGTTGGAGCGAAGCTTCTACTTACCAATCTATGGATTAAAGTAGATTTAGATATAAGAAAATGGAGAAACTATGGGCAAGATGGGGTGTGAGGGAGGAGGAAGACGAGTTGGGAGGAGGTAGAGATGTGAAATGGGTGGTGGTGGGATAGATAGATAAGAAAGCTAGCTCTCATGTCACCTTTTTAACATATGGATCTAGACACCCTCATCTGTGGTGCATATGGAGGAAATGCGCCACAGATGCTGAAACTTCTGTGGCGCATTTCTACCATGTGCGCCACAGAAGTGGGTGAATAAGATTCCCTCTGTGGGTCCCACACCCAAGTTCTGTGGCGCACGTTGACATATGCGCCACAGAAGCCACAAAACTTGGGTGAATTAGATTCCGTGGTGGGGCCCTCCTCCATGTTCTGTGGCGCATATTACAGAATGCGCCACAGAACTTGGATCATCCCCCCCGCCGGCGGGTCCCACCAATCTTCTGTGGCGCATGCTCTGGAAAATGCGACACAGAACTTCCAAACTTCTGTGGCGCATGCTTCCCAGTGCGCCACTGATGTCTTCCTGTGATGCATAGATTGGCCTATGCGCCACTGAACATCTTGTCTATCTATAGGTTGTTTCCTAGTAGTGCAAGACTCAAGTCGAGGGCATCTTGTCTGAATAACATATAGAGTTCCTCAAGATATATTTGGATCTCATCTACACCATTGAAATGCTCTGTTGTAACTTTCACAAGAAGCACTATTCACCCTTTTTTTCCTTTGTGACCTTCATGTACCACGGATGTAGTCTTCGCATTTGTGTTGGTAGATACTAGATCTCTTTGGGTCTGACTAGAGACTTCCCGTATTCATATTTCCATGCTATTTTCATTTGTAAGACGACAACTCTGCCTAGCGCTTGATCAACACTAATACCAGCATTTCTAGCAAAGTCCTCTAGTTGATCAATACTAATATCCTGATCAACACTGGGTAACACCCTGAGTAGGGGGGTCGATTGCTTTGTCTGTTCACCGAGTTGGGCAACGTCTATTTTCCCGCTTGCACTACTACTTGTCTTCTTCCTAGTACTAACAACTCTCATCAGACAGCGTGTGTAGTCATATGCCTTATTTATATCATATTGCGATGGTTGCTCAAGGAAACTCTTAGCCCACTTTTTGACTTTGGGATCAAATATTTGCTTTGGCTCAGGCTCTTTCCATGCAAAAAAGGCTTTCACTTCGGCATCGACAATCGCTTTACTTTCCTCAATATTCATATCGTAAGGTAACTTGGCAGGAGGCGGCAGGGTTTTCTTCGCCCTACTACCTTTCTTTTGAGTAGTAACACTAGTCAACCGAGCGGCGGCCTTCGGAGTCGGCTGACGATGTAGCGGAGTCGGCTGATGCGGTGGTGGACTCGTGCTATGGTGGTTGTCATCCCTCTCCTCATCATGTGGACTTGGAGGTGGTGAGCTGCGACTAGGAGGAGACGGTGGTGGCCTGGGCGCCAAGCCTGGAAACACGATGTATTTCTTGTGCCATAGAATGATACCACCCCCGACTTCTCCTAGTGTCCTCTCATCTTCAGCTCCAGGGATTTCAAGATCAAGTGATTTATATTGCGGAAGCACTTCATCCACCCCGACACGAGCAAAGCCATATGGAATCTCATTGCCATGCCAGCATGCTCCAGGTTCATAGGATAAAGCAAAGCCGATAGCAGCCTTAAAGGATAAATTGATCACTCCCACATGTAGCTCACAACTTGTCTTCTGAGTGATATTATCCACGGGGTAGTGGTTCATCGGATCGGCCGCCGTGGAAGCCATGCTGCTTCTCCGCTGAGATGGGTTGTCGGCACTTTCTTGCTACAGCTGATGAGTTGCCCCTTGCTGGCTCATTTCGTCTAGTTCCTTTTGTTTCACCTTTAGCATGGCATCATCATTCTTTGTTTCTATGCTACGCAATCGGTCTACCTCCTCATGCTCCTTCCGCTTCTTTGCTCTCTCTTGGCATCTATAAGATTCACTATTCTCGGGAAACCCAATCTTCCACGGCACAGAAGGTCCAAAGCCTCGTGTTTGTCCTGGTTTTTCAGGATTCTCGAGGGCCTTTGTCAGCTCGTCGTTCTCTCTGCCAGGTTTGACATTTTTCCCTCTTGAATCTCCTCGATTGTTTTAACAATTGCTGCATGGGGTGTAGCAATTTTCTTCTTTTCATCCATTATTAACTCCCATGTTTGCATGTCATACTTCGCCCCATGCGCGAGTAACCAATTTCTTACCCTGATGAGCCATTCATGTGTAGCTGAAGTGATCCCTTGAGCATGCAAGGCAGCCTCATTTCCTCACACTTAGGCACGGAAGTCTTGTAGCCACCCGACCCTATCCTATGATGATATTTCTTTTTCACAGCATTTTCCTTATTCTTTTTTGACCTTTCTTTAGCTACTTCTGATTTCTTGTAGTCCAGAAAGTTGTCCTAGTGATGCCACTGCTTCTCTAGTGTGTCAGTAAATTCTAGAAATTTTTTCCTTGAGATATTCATTGTATAATCTTTTCTTATAGTTATTGAATTGTTCAGCCATCTTATTAAGAGCAAAATTCTTGACTTTGGACCTCATAGCATTTGTGGCTTCACGAGACTCCAAGACTGGTAGGGTAAAATGTTAAATGAGCTTCTCCCATAGTTTGTGTTTGTATTTGTCCTCGACAAAATTAATAGGATTTCCATCTCCCTTTCCTGGCTTATTCCTATAAGGAATGTTGATCGGGACGTTGTTCCTAACAACAAATCCACATTGATGCACAAATTTATTTGTGTTACTTTTGGGAAGCAACAGTTTGCCTTCTAGAGAGACGACCTCAATTGTGAGATGCGCATCAGTGACCACCCCTTTGGTCGACCCTTGTTTATTACTTTTACCAGAGGTCTAAAATAAGAAACATTCGTTAATAAATATATACACAAATCAATTAATGCATTTATCTAGTGATCACAAGAGGCTTAATATACTTCGCTAGACTTTGTTAATGCCGGTCCATCATTTTGGAAGTCTTCATCGCAATCAACATTCGTCTGCGCTTCGTCTATTGGTTTTATCTTCATTCCATCATCGAAATCATTGAGAAACTGTTAGCCATCTTCTTCTCCATAGTCTTATGCTCAACCCTGATCGAGGAGCGATCCACTCTGATCGAGAAGCACTCCACCATGATCGAGGAGCGCTCCACCATGATCGAGTAGCACTCCAACCTGATCGGGTAGCGCTCCTCCCTGATCATGTAGCGTTGCTCCACCCCGTATCATGTGGAACAGACGCTCTTCACCTTCTCTGTCGTTGAATTCCATAGAATAATGGTTATGAAATAATGTGCATATGAGTAATAAAATTAACAATGTACCATATCACAACAACAAAGTACTAATGAAACAATAATAAATCTTGAATCCAGTTAATGCAACAATAATATTAGATAATATCACTAATACATCTCGAGTAATCCAGTTAATGCAAAAATAAATATCATATAATATCACTAATACATCTCAAATAACATCTTGTTCAATCAAACTAGACGTTGACTCCCGGGTCCTGAGCCCCGGGCGATGAACACCTAAAGAGAAGGAACCATCACAGGAGCATAGCTCGCGTGAGATCCCTGAAGAAACTGCCAGGTATTGGACAATCTGGCGTCCAACGCAACCATATAGCGACGGACGCGCTCGTCCTCCCTTACACGACCTTGTACCACCTCCTCGGGGGCCGGCTCCCTCTGCACCGGTCGTGGACAATGCGGCGGCCACCAAAGAAGCTCTGGGTCGACGACGTGACCCGGATTCCTCGCCAAGATACGTGTCCTAGAAGGTAGCACCTCCTAGTGCCAGCTCGACGAAGCCTAGTCTCATACATGCCCGGCTAAGCCGAGTCCTCCGTCGTTGCCGCCGAGTCGACGACGAGGATGCAAGATGGGCATATTCTAAAGTAGGCAATTGTAGTACATTATATACTACTCCCTCTCTTCCATTCTATAGTGCATATAGTTTCTAGCACGGAAATTAATAAATGCATATGGAGAGAATATTACACGTGGTTTGGGTGGAATTAGTTTTGTCTAATTGACGTGATAAAATAGAGGAGTTTGAAAGAGATATGAAGCACGAATAAATCCCCAAAAAAGTTTTCTAGACAAGTTATGTAACGTAATATATCTTATATTTTGGTTTTTTTCTTGAAAAACTATAGGCACTAATATAGAAAGGAACGGAGGGAGTATTTTCTAATACATTATATCAAATTTGTACTACAAATCAAATCAAATTTGTCCCTAGACTAAATAATCATATGCAAATAAAATAATACCTAAACTAAATTTCTAAACTAAAATAATACATAAACTAAATAATCCCTAAAACTAATAAAATCTAAACTAATAAACCTAAACCTCTAAAATATAAACTAATAAAATGTATAAAACCTAAACAAATTAAAACAATATCTAAACTAATTAAGAAGGATCAACGACGGAGCACTTACTCCGGCGAGGGGAGACGCCGGGACGTCCGACGTGGGGACGTGCGATGACGCGGCAGGGCAGCGTGGGGACGGGCTATGGTGCGGTGGGGCAGCGCGGGGATGGGCGATGGAGCAGCGCTCTGGGGATCTTCGGGCGGCTACGGGGGCGGTGGCGTGGTGCGGTGAGCTCCACGGGCGGACATCAACGATGACTCCAGGGGCGCGGGTACGGCAGCCTAGCGGTGGAGTGAGTTTTGACGTCCCGGTTTGTGGCTTGAACCGGGGCGCAGGGTGGAGGGTATTTATACCCACCCACTTCTAGTCCCGGTTGAAGCCATCAACCGGTACCCCTTCTAGTTTTGGTTGGTGGCTCCAACCGGGACTAGAGTTTTTTTTCGTCTGCCGCGTTTCCCGTGCACGGCAAACCCCTTTAGTCCGGTTGAAGCCTCCAATCAGGACTAAAGGTATTTTTAATTATTTTAAAATGAAATAAATTAGTAAATATTATATAATCAATATGTATCATTCTATAATGAAGAAAATTATGTGTTATATATCAAAAATTTCAGAAAAACAAAATCTATAATTTAAATCTATTATCATACTCTGTTATACAACTAATATTTTTGTTTGCATATTATGAATGAAAATGCATTAAATCATATATTTTGCATACTTCGGAATTTGATAAAACTTTCAACCTTAAAAGTGTTTGAATTTGATTGACTAATCCAAAACCATTTTCTGTTTTCTAAAATAGTTAGTCTAACTATTAAAACTAGTAACTAGGATTAAACATATTTTAGAGGCCTTTAGTCCTGCTTGGAGCCACTAACTGGGACTAAAGATATTTCCTGTCATTCTCAGAGCTGTCAAGCCACGCGCCATGCTTTCCCGCCATTTCCCTATATTTCATGCCTTGTTTTCCCACCTTTTCCCTCTATATCTAGGCCAACCGCCATGTCCATCCACACCTTCCACTCTCACAACAATGGAAACCGCATACTAGGTCATTCTGACCCTCGAGGAGGCCAAGGCACTTGTCCCTCCAGCTACCCATGCCCGCCGGGCTACCGGCTGCCCGCCGACTAGATGCTAAGATCTAGAGGGGTTCCTATCCCTCCTATCCCTCAAGGTTCCGCCCACCAGGCGTCCATCACGAACCACTTCTACCTCGAGCTCACGCCAAAGCAACGGATGGATCCCCATTGGGATCCCGACAACTACGACACCTAGAATGCCTTCTTTGCTAACCGATGGGAAAGGGAGCTCGCTAGGTACGAGGGTGACTGCCTGCCCCCGGTGAACCAGAACGAAGCCAACCGATGTCTGTGTTGTGTGAACCGGACTATCGTCAGCGTGATGCGCTACATCGCCAACGGAGATCATCCTCGCCTATGGTACCCGCACCCGCCGTAGAGCCACAAGAAGGATGGTAGCGGTGAAGGCCACGTGCCTAGTGGCGTTGTCATCCGGGAGCCCCCTCCTCCATATGTCGTGAATCCGAGGCTGGAGAGGCAGGTGCCCCTGGAATATGCCATGGCTGGGCTGAGGATCCAGCCGCGTGTGCCTAGCAACGATGGCGATGACAAAGATGACCCTCAAGCTATGTACTATAGGGCTAGACATGATTATGACTAATTTTTATTTTTTAATATTATCAAATGTCTTGCGTGTTAGTCCCAGTTTGTGGCTGGACCGGGACTAATATGTGTCCTTGTGCATATCACAAGGCTCTCTCACACGGCCCCAAGATCACATCCAAAATGAAGGCACACATGTATAGTGGCGCCCTACCATTTTATTCATCGGCTGTTGCAACAAGCAAGAACCAAAAACATAAACACGCTGGGGAGCTAAAAAATTCACATATTAGGGAGTGTTTCTATGGCAAGCTCCTTGAAGATGTCTGAGGACGGGATCCTAAGACATCTTCGAGAAGCTCCACCATAGTGGTGTCCCTGCTCTCGCACACCATGCATCTTGAAGTTTATAACTTATCTAGCTAGATCAATATGCCAGGGAGCTAACAAATTTCACATATTAGGGAGTGCCTCTATGGTGAGCTCCTTGAAGATGTTTGAGGACGGGATCCTAAGACATCTTCGAGAAGCCCGCCGTAGTGGTGTCCCTACGCTCACACACCATCTTGCACTCCACCCCTATCATCTTGCACTCCACCGGATGCATCTTTCCTATTTATAGATTAAGCAGCACAACATAGTATCGACACTCACGACATAATGTAGACACTCACCCCTGTCATAGTGCTGCCACCCACCAAAATAGTGCCTCCACCAATCGAAATAGTGTTGCCACTCACTAGCATAGTGCCACCACACACCGAAATAGTGTCGTCACTCACTAGCATAGTGCCGCCACCCACCAGAATACTATCGCCACCCATATTTAGTCCCGGTTGGTGTCTCCAATCGGGACTACAGGTTCATCTTTAGTCCCGATTGGAGACACCATCTGGGACAAAATGGGCTCGTGATGGCCCTAGCCTTCCACAACCCCTTAAGTCCTGGTTGGTGTATTCATCCAGGAATAAAGTTTCAGCTTTAGTCCCGGGTGGAGACACCATCCGGAATTTTGAATGGGCTCGCACCCCAGCCTCCACTTGATATATGATGTTTCTTCAGAGATCCAATGCAAGTTTAAACTTGATATACTGATTGCACCTCAAAAACCACCAAAGGAAAATTCAGAATACATATAGTCACTTGTTTCCTAAAATGCCTTGCTTATGACCGCGTGATGACCCACCAGTATAGGGGGTGTATCGCAATATTTTTGATAAGTAAGAGTGTCGAATCCAACGAGGAGCAGAAGGTATTGATGAGTGGCTTGGAGCAGGAATTCTCTGTAAATACTTAGCAAACATATTTTTAGGGGGTTTTGATAATGCACATAAATAGAGTGCGAGTAAATAAAAGAAAATAATAATAGATGCAGCAAGTGGCCCAATCCTTTCTTTAGCAAAGGACAAGCCGATTGTATTACTTAAGATGACCAAACGTTCTCGAGGACACATGGGGATATCGTCAAGTGCTTTCACTTCATATAGTTGATTAATCTTCTTTAGGTTGATAAGTGTTGTGTGGGCGAACCTGTGCTAATGTACCCACCTTCCTAGGACTAATACATACTTGTGATTATACCCCTTGCAAGCATCCGCAAGTACAAGAAAGTAATTAAGATAGAAACCTAACCACAGCTTTAAACTCTGAGATCCTAACATCCCTTGTGCAAAGGTTTCCTAACAGGGTTCAGGTTTCTATCACTCCGGCAACCCCTACGATTAGTAGCCAAATACACAATGCATTCCCCTAGGCCCATAAAGGTGAAGTGTCATGTAGTCGACGTTCACATGACACCACTAGAAGAATAACACCACAACTTAAATAGCAAGCTATTGAATCTTTCTCAACACAATTCCACTACTAACAACATGACTTCTCCCATGTCCTCAAGAACTAAACGAACTACTCACAAGGCATCATATGGATCAAGATCAGAGATGAAATAATGAGAAGTAACAATCTGAACATAAACGATAATTCAATGGTTCCACTCAATGGCATCAACTACAACAAGTAATCAACACCGGGAAAGTTTCCCCTAAGAACTATGCAAGATTCAACCCGATTGTTACAACGGTATGGAGTGGTGATGATGGTACTGGTGGAGATGATGATGGTGATGATGATGATGATCCCGATGAAGTCCAGCTTTATGGTGGTGTTGATGGCGACGATCTCCCCTCTCTAGGAAGGATTTTCCCCGGCAGATTTCTGCCTGCCGGAGAGCTCTTTCTCTCTCTACAGTTTTCCAAACCAGAAAGGTGGTGGAATCTTTCTGTGCTTGCTCCCCGAGTCTTAGGGTTTTAGGAGGATAATATACGCCAGAGGGGGGAGCCTGGAGTGGGCCAGGGCGGCCACACCACCTGGTGGCATAGCCAAGGGTGGCCCGTGCCAGGGGGTGGTGTGCCCCCCCTATGGCCCATCTCCACTTCCCCTTATGGCATTCTTCGTCTTCTGGAAAAATAGGACTTTCCATGTATTTTCCCGGATTTTCTGATCTTCGCGGATTTTGCCTCCAAACAACACCTTTCCCATTAAAATCCTGACTGCAGCGGTCCATGCTCCAAAAGTCATCAACCATGTAAAAACAGATGAAATAACATAAGTATCATCTCTTGATATGAAATATATCAATGAATAACAGTAAATTATGATATATAATAGTGATGCAAAATAGACGTATCAGACGTATCACCGCGTGGCCGTAACCATGGAGCATCTTCATCAATTAACAGGAGACTTGGATCATCATTCACTGTGAAGGGCGGAATTTCATGAAACTTATCATAATCTTTTGACATGTCTATCTTGTCCTCCACTCCCACGGTGTTTCTTTTTGCTGAAAGAACTATGTGGTGCTTTGGCTCATAGTATGATGTATTCGTTTGCTTATCTTTTCTTTTTCTTAGTTTGGTAGACATGTCCTTCATAGAAAACCTTAGCCACATCATTGTCTAGGAAAAATGATTTGTCTCTATACGCACGATTGTTGAGATCCACTGTTGTCATTGTACTTCTAGTCTACCTTTACCCCCCTCCTATCAGCTTGACCCATTTGCATTGAAACAAAGGGACCTTAAAAGTAGGTCCATATTCAAGTTCCCATATATCCTCTATGTAACCATAATATGTGTGCTTTGACCCATTGTTGTGTGTTGCATCAAATTGGACACCACTGTTTTGGTTGGTGCTCTTTTTATCATGGGAGATCGTGTAAAATGTATTCCCATTTATATCATACCCTTGGAAAGTCCATACAGTAGAAGGTGGTGAGATGGCCAACATACAGCTGATCACAAACAATGTTTTTATTCATGAGATGTGTTTGAAACCAACCGCTCAAAGTCTTCATGTGTTGATCTCTAATCCAGGAGTCAGGCTTCCCCGGGTTGTTGGAGCGTACAATATTCTTGTGCTCGTTGATATATGGAGCTGCCAAGGTGGAATTTTGTAGAACTGTGTAGTGTGCTTGAGTGAAAGAATGCCCATCCCTGCATATTATTGATTTTCTTCCTAGTGTGCCTTTTCCACTCAGTCTCCCCTCATGTCGTGATTCAGGAACACCAATCGGCTTAATGTCAGGAATAGATTCAACACAAAACTCAATGACCTCCTCTGTTCCATAGCCCTTGGAGATGCTTCCTTCTGGCCGGGCACGGTAATGAACATATTTCTTCAAGACTCCCATGAACCTATAAAAGGGGAACATATTGTGTAGAAATACAGGACCCGGAATGCTAATCTCGTCGACTAGGTGTACCAGGAAATGCATCATAATATTTAAGAAGGATGGTAGGAACACCAACTCAAAACTAACAAGACATTGGACACATCATTTTGTAACCTTGGTAGAATTTCTGGATCGATTACCTTCTGAGAAATAGCATTGAGGAATGCACATAGCTTCACAATGGGTAGTCTAACATTTTCCGGTAGAAGCCCCCGTAATGCAACCGGAAACAATTGCGTCATAAGCATGTCACAGTCATGAGACTTTAGGTTCTGGAGTTTTTTCTCTGTCATATTTGTTATTCCATTTATATTCGACGAGAAGCCATACGGAACCTTCATACTTCTCAGGACTTCAAAAAATATTTCCTCCTCTTCTTTGGTAAGAGTGTAGCTGGCAGGACTTAGACATCCTTTATCCGTCTTCACTGGATGCATGCCATCTCAGTCTTTCATACCTTGCTGGTCATACACGCCCATGAAGCCTAGCAGGTTCACGCAAAGATTCTTCATCACATGCATCACATCGATTGCAGAGTGGACCTCTAGAACTTTCCAATAGGGTAGCTCCAAAAATATAGATTTCTTATTCCACATGGGCACGTGTCCGGTAGCATCATTTCGAATAGATTGACCGCAAGGACCCTTTCCAAAGACTACTTCTAGATCCTTGACCATACCAAATACATCATCATTAGTACGACGGATAGGCTTCTTCCGGTGATCTGCCTCACCTTTGAAATGCTTGCCTTTCTTTCTTACGAGATGCCTGAGCGAAAGAAATTGATGATGCCTCGGGTACACATTCTTCCTACATTTATCTAAATGTATACTTTTAGTATCATCTAAACAATGCATGCATGCATTGTATCCCTTGTTTGATTGTCCGGAAAGGTTACTAAGAGCGGACCAATCATTGATGGTTATGAACAACAACGCTCGTAGGTCAAATGACTCTTGTTTGTGCTCATCCCACATACATACACCTTTGTCGCCCCAGAACTATAGAAGTTATTCAACTAATGGCCTTAGGTACAGATCAATGTCGTTGTCGGGTTGCTTCAGGACTTGGACAAGCACTAGCATCATAATGAACTTTTGCTTCATGCACAGCTAAGGAGGAAGGTTATAGATACATAGAGCCACATGCCATGTGATATGACTGTTGCTCTTCTCCCCCAAAGGATTCATGCCATCTTTACTTAGACCAGACCTTAAGTTCCTTGCATCATCTGCAAAGTTTGGGGTACTTGATGGCTACGCACTTGTATTCTTGTAGACAGTTGTTGGGCCTCCAAGTGTAGAGGTTTGTAAAATAGTAGTAAGTTTTCCCTGAAGTGGATCACCCAAGGTTTATTGAACTCAGTGAGGAAGTGGTCAAAGGTATCCCCTCTCAAGCAACCCTGCAATCAAGATACAAGAAGTCTATTGTGTCCCCAACACAACCAATACACTTGTCAGGTGTATAGGTGCAATAGTTCGACGAAGAGATAGTGAAATACAAGTGGTATGGATATAAGATAACGGTGCTAGAAAAGTGCTTGACGGGAGGAAAAGACTAAAGGCAAACTGAAATAAAGATGGAAGCAAACAAACATGAAACATATCTAGTTGCAAACGGTGTTTTAATGTTTAGAAACAAGGCCTAGGGATCATACTTTCCCTAGTGAATACTCTCATATAAATATCTTCTCTTCATGATACTAATCTGAACTACTCTCCGGTTGGACACTCTAATCCATGGTAGGGCTATAACGGCACTCCTCAAAGTTCGCTTTCCCCATCTAGATAACCCCACACTGTCACCTTGAGTACTAGATGGTTCAAACAAACACCACAATTTCATAAAGACATCTAACTCCATATATAACTCATAACTAGTATTTGTAATCTCTAGCCTAAGTGCCAACATGGTGTGCACATTGTCAACTTCACACACATGGGGAGAGCAGAGATCTATTAAAGCACTTGAGTAGCAAGGTAGATCTATAGATTACAAGCTCATGATCTCAATAAGATCATGCACAGAGAGAGAGATGAACATATAGCTACCTGTAGAACCCTTAGCCTCGAGAGAACAACTCCCTCCTCACCATGGGAATCAGCAATGGTGATGGAGATGGCGGTGGAAATCGATGGAGATGGCTCCAGGGGCACTTCCCCGTCCCGACAGGGTGCCGGAACAGAGACTTTCTGTCCCCCCAATGTCCCCTTCTGTGGCGGCGGCGCTGCACAACTTTTCGTGGCTGGAGGCTTGACGATTTAGGGTTTTTGCATCGGGAGGCATCCTATAGGCGAAGAGGCAAGGTCAGTGGGCGGCCAGGGGGGACACACCACCTGGTGGCGCGGCCAGGGTTAGCCCGCACCACCATATGGTGTGGCTACCATGTGGCCCCTCTCCGTCTCGTCTTTTGGCTCCGTCAGTCTTCCAGTAAAATATCGACTTTGGCTTTTTTCCGGTCCAATTCCGAGAATATTGATTTTCTGACTTTCCTGGAACGAAAAACGGCGGAAAACAGGCAGCTGGCACTATGGCTCTTGTTAATAGGTTAGTCCAAGAAATCATATGAAAAGTACTCTAATGTGTGGACAAAACATAAGAAAGTAGATAAAACCAAGCATGGAACATCAAAAATTATGGATACGTTAGCAACGTATCAGTACTCTCTATCGATTTGTCCCAACTGCTTCTCATCCGAGGGGTGTCTCGAAAATTTGTCTTTCTTGTGGTCTTCTTTGTGCCATCGCAACCACTTGGCTAACAATGCTTTGCAAGGCGTTTGTTTGTTTCACATAAAGAAAACATAGAATAGTGGCATTTAGCTTGTTCCTCATAGAGTAGCAAACATAAATGCATAGGACACCTTCAAAGTTTATAAGAGTGAATAGATTCAAATAGTTTAAAACAAGCAATATCAAAGTTATGCATCAATCAACAAGTCCTGGGACAATGCACATGGAACTAAGAATGGCCACTATGCTCTCAAAGTAGGTGCATACAGATAGAAGGTGGAGACTCAACATAAAAGTAAAAGATAGGCCTTCACAGTAGGAAGTAGGGATTCAAGTTTCATAAAGAGCTTCCAAAAATTATGGTACTTATTAGCTTTCAGCTCTCATTGCCCATATCATAAGCATCTTGAAGTGATTAAGATTAAAGTGAACAAACTATGGAGTATATGCTTGACAAAGTATAAGTTGGAAATCTCATGTCCCTTGAATATGAGGGCCGCTCCTCATGCTACTCAAGTTTAGTCACCGGTAAGTTCTTGTCATCGTAAATACATGTGTATCATAGAGAACCGCCAACGGGGTACCCCTTGCCCGATGATACGGAAGAATCCCCATATCAAAATGACAAGGCAAGCAGACAACGAGCATCTCAACAATCTTCTTATTTACCATGGAAATATGGTGTTTTTCTCTCTTTCCTCTTTTCATATTTTTTTTTTATTTTTTCTCTTTTTTCTCAATGTCTGACTCTTTTTTTATAAGAAGAATGCTTCATAGACAACTCATTATGGTTACGCTGCAGGTTTCCACCATGACAGCATGGATTAGACCAGTGGCCTAGGCGTTTCTCTAACACATATACATAACTCCATGGACTTACAAGATCCCCTTTCATTTCACACCGACGACATCCATAGACAAAAGAGCATGATATCAACTAGGTACAAAGTACAAGTGCAATGTTGAAAGCATTCCCCATGACAGCATGGTTCTGCTAATCCCCAACATATAAGTGCAAGCATATACAACATAGACGACACAATGGTTCAAGTTTATTAAGGGCAAGAAAAGTAAAGTGTGCCATCAAGTTCGTGAGAGCTTTAATCACTAGTTTTCTCATAACAAGTTTAATTCGGAAGGTAGATAAAAACATGAATATAGTTGGAGTACCAAATGCTAATAGGTAGGTATGGTGGACTCTTTGGAATAACTTGGTTTTATTTGGAGTTGGATGCATGAGTGGAACTCATACTTGGTTATGGAGGCTAGCAAAAGACTGGGAGCAACCAACTAAGAGAGTAATAATGGCCATAATCATGTAGAGCGACAAAACATCATTAATCAAAGCATAAAGTGATACTACAAGTTGAAAACTAAAGGAACGTAAAGGCTATGGTGACTTGGGATAGTCATAACATGGTGTGAGCATGTGCCAAGTCAACCCAAATAAAGCATCAAAGGAGAATACCACAATACTATGCTTTAATATGCTAAAACAACGCATGATTCTTCAAAGGCACATTAAGCAATCTCAATTGTTTATAACATGTCATGCTACAGCAAAGAATACTATGCATAAAGCCAAAACAATATCAAGAATGGCATGACAAAGCATGGGCCACAGTCAAAAACAAGCTCTCTTTACCACTTAAGCATGAACTTTCCTACTCTTTTCCAATCCAAACCAAACTATTTGAAAACCAATGTATGAAAGAGCGGCTCCAAACAATTTATTCAGAAAACTAAATAAACCAAGAAAACTAAAACCAAAATGAAAAACGAAAAAGAAGACGCTCCAAGAACAACACAATTGTGCATGAAACAATAAAAACGAAGTGTGGGGAAGAAACCTGGGATTTTTATTGATGAAGAAGGGTGACACGGGTGGCATCCCCAAGCTTGAGCTTTAGTCCATTTTTCATCTCATTACTCATTCCTTCTATACACCTGAATTTTTTCCTTCATACAAAACTTCACACAATCTTTATTAGCAACATTAGTGTACTCAAGATAATAGGTCTTTAGGTTCAGTTCCAACACTAATAAAAGTTCCATTAGAACACTAGCTAATGTAGCACTTCCCTAAAAAATCTCAATTCCCCAAAAGAACTCAAAAAGGAACCAACAAGAAGCAAATGCAAATAATGGCAGAAATCTGTCAAAACAGACCAGCAGGTAAAGACGAATTTTTTCGAAGACCTTCTGTTGCTCAAATCAAAAAGTGTTGAACTAACGAACGTTAGATAACAACCTGGGAGAGAATAAAAAAATTGACGCCTCAAAAGGGCGTACAGAGATTTTACACGAATTTTTACGATGAAGCACAGAAATCTGTTTCGGGACAGCAACTTTCCCAATCATTACTTCTCTCTCATTAGAGGTTACTCTTGGCACAAAAAGCAAATAAAAAGGATAAGGAGCGGTCGAAGACTCATCTAAAACTTTTGGGTTATCTCCCAATAAGTACTTTTCTTTAACGTCTTTAAGTTAGGCATGATAGTTTGAGAAGATGCTCACATTAGAAATATGAATTGAAGTAAAAGAAAGCATTAAGAAGCAAATTCAAAGCACATTTAAGTCTAACCCACTTCCTATGCATAGGAATCTTGTAAAGAAACAAGTCATGAAAGCACAAAGCAACAAACATAGTAAAGCAAAATAAGTGCAACTTCACGACTTTCAACATAAAGAGGGGAAACTTAATATTGTTTAGACACATAAAACCATATTTCCCTCTCTCATAATAACTTTCAGTAGCATCATGAATAAAATTAACAATATAACTATAACATAAAACATTCTTATCATGAGCCACATGCATATAATAATCATTACTCTCCACATAAGCATAGTCATTCTTATTAATTGTAGTGGGAGTAAATTCAACAAAATAGCTATCATTATTATTCTCATCACCATAATCATCAAATATAGGAGGCATATTGTAATCATTAATTTTCTCCTCAATAGTAGGTGGACTGAAAATATCATATTCGTCATTGTAATCATCATATATTGGAGGTTTGGTATCATCATAAGGAATAGAACAACTATCTTCCAAAGCTGGGGAACTAAAAAGATCATTTTCATAAAAACTAGCTTCCCCAAGCTTAGACGTTTCCATAGCATTAGTAACAAAGGTGTTCAAAAGATTCATACTAATAACATTGCTATTAGCATGCAAATAATGTTCCATGGTTTTTTTAATTTTCTTTTCAGATAATTCATGTTCTACATTAGGAAAAATACTAAAAAGTTCTCTAATTTTATTGTTGTTTTCCATTAAGCCTAACTAGTGAAAACAAGAAACAAAAAGACAAAATTGCAGAATCTAAAGGAAATAACTTCGAGCACTCACACCGGAGGATGTGATTACCTTTTACCTTACCTCCCCAGCAATGACGCCAGAAAATAGCTTGATGTCTACGCACTTCTATTCTTGTAGACAGTTGTTGGTGTTGGGGATATACTTTCCGGGTATCCTCATAGTTCCTCACTGACCAGGGTAGCCCACTTCGGGTTAGAGCTTTGCTTCACGGGCGGCCCAGTCAGGGAGAGAAGACGGAGTCCAATCCGGCTACGGGAAGGCCCAGAAGACTTACCGACTTAGGCCCATAATGTTACTTGTAGTTTAAGATGTACTTTGTAACCAACTCTTAGCCGTAGCCGGATTGATCTCTCATGTAAACCCTAGGCCGGATATCTATATAAGCCAGCCTAGGGAGAGCCTTTAGGGCAACACAATAGTCTCAACTCGCACAGGCGAAACCCTTGTAACCCATATTCCGGCTCTGCCGTATTACTGGATTGCTAGCAGGAGTAGGATCCGTCCAAAGCCGACGGATTCGAACCTGGGTAAACTTGTGTGCTCACCATCTCGGAACATCGTACGTCTCACACCCCTCCCTTCCGCACGCGTCGAGGACCCCCTCATGGCGTACTTGTCCTCAATCTGACGACAGTTGGCGCCCACCGTGGGAAGTGAGCTTCGGATCTGCGTTCCACACGGAATCTGCAAGAATCGGAACCGGCAAGACCATCACCGTCGGTCATCCTCTACGCCAGCGATGTCCCTCTCATCGTTCTCGACGAGACTTGGATTCCGGCTAGGAAGGTCGTGACTGCCTATACAATCATGTCTTTTGGCGAGATCGATGTTTACATCAGTTTCGCTGAACCTGCCCAACCCACCCCAGCGGTGATGATAGAGGCAGAAGAATCTTCTGGGTCCCCTTTGTCCGCGGAGGTGGCAGAGTTCCAGATCTCAGAAAACCCTAATCCCACCCAGCCCGCACCAGTTGCGGAGATAGTGCAGAAATCTGAACCTGAAGAAGACCTCATGGTCCAAGTTGAATCTGGAGTGGATCTCCCTGGAGAAGCCGGATCCCAGATCTACCCACCCGTGGAGGTCGAAATCCAGGAGGAGCATATCAACGACACTAATTCCGGCTCTGACGATGCCGGGACAGACAGGCCTTTCCTCAGGTACACATTAAGACGTATGATACTGCAAGGCGAAAGCGAAGATGCAATCCTCGAGACCATTAAAAGTTTCGATATGGCTGATCGTGAAAGCCGCAGGTACCTCAGGAAGCATGCATCGCACTTTGTCGGATACGTGGGATCTAGATCCGGCTCTGCCGATGCTAGAGAAAACACCGACTCTGTGCTGGAGGCAATTGGAACAAATGCCGACGTACCCACATCCTCGGATGAATCGATGACGTCGGCAGATTTCCGAAAGTTCTCCGTGGAATATGAAGAGGAGTACAACTCCAAAGCTGCAGAAGAAGGAGAAGCCATGGATGAAGGATCCGGGTAACACTCTCCCAAAGCGCAGGATGACATGGACGTCGGAGATAATCCCGAAGTCCAGATGTCCGAAAGTACCGATCAGAGCTTGACTCCAGGAAACGGACCCAAAGCCGTCTTTGCTACCGGCGCTGCCAAGAAGGCAAAGAAGAAGAACAAGAAAAACAAGACCCCGACAAAAGACCCTCTAACAGAGGAGGTGATTGCCGAGGAATACGAGGAAGACTCAGATGGAGCACTTATCCCAGATGAGCCCAAAAAGAAGCATCGGTGGATGAACACGTGATCACAGAAGGTGCGCGTAAACTCATCGATGCCGCATTAACCACACCTATCCTTACAGCTGCAGAACTTACTGCAGATGAGCTGGACGAAAGGGCCCAAGCCCTAGAAGCGCGTCATCAACAACTCCTCGATGAAGCCAAAAACATCGAGGTGGAGAAGAAACGCATGTCAACCAAGGAATACATGTCTCGGTTCCATCAAAAGACACGGAAGCGTCACACCAATAATGATCAATTCCAACGTGTCCGTGCCGTACTTTTTGGGGACGAGATGGGGAAGCCACAGAAAGACAGCAACGGAGATTGGGTATACCCAACCCCAGTACAGAATACCGTGGCAGCCCGAGAAATTCTATCAGCTAATCTAGGACCAGAGGAGATCCGTTTGGGTATCAAGTTACTCAACAAGGGACTGGAGCAGCAGAAGGTCACCCTGTCCGGAAGTCAAAAGCTGGTCTCGGATTCTAACCAATGTCGCACAAATCCGGCATGGGCTGACGTAAGATCCCATTATGTTCGGGCGCAGTACCATCACCCCGAACGCAGGGAAGACAATTATTCACGAACCGGATCATCGGGATAGCATCGCAGAGCTACACATAACTGGAGCAATGTCGCCCCAGCGGCCGAGAAAGACGTGATCGCTGCACTGAATCCGAGGAATCCTCCCCAACGAGAGTTCAACGATCGAAAGGGAGAATATAAGGAGAAACGTCGGGAGGAGGATCGTCAGAGAATGCCACCTCCTAGACATGAGAGCTGTCCGGCTGAGCCTCACCATGGTGGGAACAACGGACGAAGGAACGACGAAAACCATGCTGGAACAAGCCGGCAGGGGGCTCGTCATAGTTAAGAACCTCCCCGGAACCGGAATAATGACGCTCCGGACGGAGGCCGGCGATCAGCCGAAAACAATCCAGCTGCACCACTCTCTGTACCACACAGTTATCACAACGGCCCCCAACAAGGTCAAGGAGGACGACATGGCGGAGGAGGTGGTGGCAGAAGCCGAAGTTCGGCTCCAAGGCACCGCAGCCACAGCCGACATTCGGGACGATCTCTATCCCCGAACGACGCAAGGCACAGGATCAACTCCAACATAGAGGCTCGGTGCTATGAAAATGATGACGTGTACGTGGGCCCAAAGTGCTTCGGACCACGCATCAGAGCTACAAAATTCCCGAAAGGATTTGCTATCTCAAGACATATCCAAGCCTACGACGACATTGCTCAGCCAGACACCTGGTTACAGGACTTCTTCCAAGCTTGCTGCATCGCTAAAGGCGGAAACAGCCTGGTCGCAACCCGATATCTCCTACTTATGTTGCGGAAGATGGCACGATCATGGCTCAATGAACTTCCGGCAAACACCATCCATACTGGGATGACTTGCAAAGTGCGTTTTTTCGGAATTTCGAAGGCACATATCAGAGGCCCTGTACGGTTGGAGACCTACAGCATTGCACCCAGAAAGCCGGAGAAACTTGCTGAGATTACCTCAGACGATGGATCGACACCAATAACTCCTACCAAGGAGTAAATTATCAAATTGCGATTGAAGCTTTCATCGCAGGTCTTCCTATTGGTTTACTGCGCCATCGCTTGAAGTGTGACAAGGTTACTGATTTGGGAGAGATGATAGAAACATCGAGCAAGTATGCAGGTGTTGACGACGATGCAGAGGGATTACTCAATGTCCTGGCTGTGCCTCAGTCGGCAAAACAACCAAATCAACAAGCTCAGAAGCGCAAAAATACCTCGGAAGAAAAACCCAACGCGGAGACAGCGGTGGTCACTACTGTTTCCGGGTCTGGAGGACGAGGAGGACGTGGCGGAGGCCACGGGCGTGGCCGTGGGACATCAAGGGTCCAAGGTAGAGGAGAGCAACAACCAGGTAAAACATACACTTGGGCCGACATTGCCAATAACCCATGTGTGCATCACTTGGACGCCAATGGGGGCTCGTCCCACACCCACGCTGAATGTCGTTTTAATGATGACATCAAGAGAGATGACACCGCGGGTTACAAAGCTAAGCAGAAGAAGGGAAACAAAAATCCAGACAAAGACAAGGAGACCAAGGAAGATTCTGACATGGAGGAAGCTGATGCTTCAAACCCCAAGTCGGAAGGGAAGCAAACTTTTCCCACCAAGAAGGACACTTACGTCACCTTCCTCGGATCTCAACCAGCAAAGGTCAAGAAAGCAGTCCTCCACGAGCTCAACGCAACAGTTCCGGCTGTCCCTCAATATCTGGACTGGTCGGAGGTGGCAATCACATTTGACCACGCTGATCATCCGCCTAAGCTGCCAGGCGAGGAAAATACGCCTTAATCGTCAATCCACTTATTGACGGTTATGGTTTCTCCAAGACCCTCATGGCTGGTGGTAGCAGCATCAATATTCTCTATGTCGAAACGCTACGCCGGATGAAGATCTCGGAAATAGAGCTGAACCATAGCTCTGTGATCTTTCACGGAGTTGTCCCAGGAAGACAAGCTAATTCCCTAGGAGAGATCACTTTGGATGTTACCTTTGGAACACCAAAGAATTATCGGACGGAGGCACTTTCCTTCGAAGTGGTCTATTCGGACGTCCGGCTTACTGGGCTTTATGGCTCGTCCGTTTTATATTTACAATATGATGAAAATTCCAGGTCCCAACGGCGTGATCACTATCAGGGGAGACCCAAAGAAAGCGCGAGAGTGCGAGGATGGAAATGCCGCCTTTGACGAAGCCGTGCTGCACGCCCAGGAGTACCAGGAGATCAAGAAGAGCATAGATCTGTCCGAGATGCCCGCAACGAAGAAGGAGGTGCTAAAGCCAAATCCGGAGTTCAAGGCATCAGAAGAGGCGAAGACGACGCCGTTGAAGGAAGATGACCCCTCCAAGGTGACCCAGATAGGTGTAGGCCTAAGTAGCGCATAGGAAAGCGCACTCGTCAAGTTCCTTCAAGCATATCAAGATATCTTCACATGGCAGCCATCTGACATGACCGGAGTACCTAGGGAACTCGCCGAGCACTCTCTAAATATAAACCCGAACGCTAAACCCGTCAAACAGTCCTTACGACGGTTTGGCGATGAAAAGCGTAAGGCAATAGCTAAGGAACTAGCATGGCTCGAGTTAGCCGGATTCATAGAAGAGGTCATCCACACTGAGTGGTCGGCCAATCTTGTAATGGTCCCTAAAAAGGACACCACTGATTTAAGGATGTGTGTTGATTATACTGCCTTGAACAAGGCTTGTCCAAAAGATCCTTTTGCTCTTCCTAGAATTGATCAAGTCATCGATTGGAATTCCTCTGTTTTCTCGACGCATATCCGATTATCACCAAATCCAGATGAAGGAATCTGACAAAGTCAAAACTTCATTCATAACCTCCTTCGGAACCTTCTGTTTTGTTACAATGCCTTTGGGCTGAAGAACGCAGGAGCTACGTACCAGTGCACGATGCAGCATTGCCTCCATGACCAACTCGGACGCAATGTACATGCATACGTGGATGATATCGCGGTGATGTCCAAAAAGAAGGAAACACTAATTTCCGACTTGGAGGAGACGTTCGCCAATCTACGAAAATACAATATCATGCTTAACCCGAAGAAATGCTTCTTTGGAATACCAGCCGGAAAATTGTTAGGTTTCATCGTGTTTCAAAGAGGCATAGAGGTGAACCGAGACAAAATAAAGGCTATACTCAATATTTCCAAGCCAACTCGCTTGAAGGACGTACAAAGATTAACTGGTTGCATTGCTGCGGTCAGTCGATTTGTAAGCCGGCTTGGTGAAAGAGCCGCACCATTGTATAAACTCCTGAAAAAGACCAAGGATTTTGTCTGGACTGACGAAGCCGAAGCCGCACTACAAGATCTGAAGAAAGTACTCTCATTTGCTCCTATCCTTGCAGCACCGGAACCTCAGGAATCGATGTTGCTTTACATTGCTGCGACTAATAAGGTTGTCAGTATCGTCATGGTGGTGGAGAGACCAGAGGAAAATCAGGAACACCTAGTGCAGCGTCCGACGTACTTTGTTAGCGAGGTTCTGACAGAATCAAAGCAACGGTATCCGCACTATCAAAATGGCTTATGGTGTTTTTCTAGCATCTCGTAAGTTACGACACTATTTTCAGGAGCATCCAATTACGGTGGTGAGCAAAGCTCCCATGAGAGACATAATCAACAATAGCGACACCACAGGACGCGTCGCCAAGTGGGGAATAGAGCTCTTAGCTTTCGACATTGAGTATAAACCTCGGACAGCAATCAAATCCCAGATCCTTGCTGACTTTGTCGCTGATTGGACAGAGACGAAGGAGAACATGATCCTGCCTGAGTCGGAATATTGGACCCTCTTTTTTGATGGGTCTAAGGCTTGAGGGGGCTTGGGGGCTGGCGTGGTTCTCAAATCACCCCAAGGAGATAAACTTTTATACGTGTTGTAGATCCACTTCACAGCGACAAACAACATTGCCGAGTATGAAGCACTGCTGCATGGAATCCGGATTGCTAAGGATATTGGCATATGACGTTTGATGTGCTACGGAGATTCGGATCTTGTTGCTCAGCAAGTCTCGGATATTTGTAATGCAAATAAACACATGGCAGCATATAAAGCTGTCGTGGATGATCTATCTAAATCGTTCGAAGGGTTTGAAGTTCAACACATCCCTCGAGTAGAAAATGAGGAAGCAGATGCACTATCTCGCATAGGCTCTGCGCGGAAAGAGGTCCTGGATGGCGCTGTTTTAGAGCACCTCAAAGTCCCCTCGATAAAGGGAGTAGATGAGGAATATCCGACCAAATCCGACTCACCTTTGATAGCAGTTCTGGCTGTATTTCCTAGCTGGACTCAACCCTACCTCGATTATTTGGTAGATGGCAAATTACCCGAAGACGAGGTGCTGAGCCGGCAGATCATCCGACGAGCAAAAGCCTATACTATTGTTAAAGGTGAGCTCCATAAATGGAGTGTTTCTGGGGTTTTTCAGCGTTGTGTATCTCCGGAAGAAGGAGTGGAAATCTTAAGGGAAATCGACGAAGGCGAGTGTGGTCACCACGCTGCAGGAAAATCTTTAGTGGCAAAAGCTTTTAGACATGGATTTTTCTGGCTTACAGCTTAGGAATATACCGAACGATTAGTCAAGACGTGCAAAGGCTGCCAAAAGTACGCCAAGGAAGCTCATGTTCCGGCTGATCAGCTACGAACTATACCTATAACATGGCCATTTGCGGTCTGGGGGCTTGATATGGTAGGACCATTTAAACGAGCTCCAAGTGGATTTACTCACCTCTTAGTGATGGTGGATAAATTCACCAAATGGATTGAGGCTAAGCCTGTCACTAGTTGTGATGGAGCAACAGCCAAAAGATTTGTCGAGGATGTTATAATCCGGTATGGTTATCCGCATAGCATTATCACGGACAACGGGAGTAACTTTTCCATGGGAGAATTGGCTGAATTCTGCGATGAGCAAAATATCCGGCTTGACATTGCATCAGTCGCACATCCGCAGGCTAACGGACAAGTCGAAAGAGAAAATGGTTTAATCTTACAAGGCCTGAAACTGAGACTCGAAGCACCACTACGACGTGCTGCCGGGGCTTAGGCAGAGGAATTACCCTCTGTAATTTGGAGTTTACGAACAACTCCGAACAGGTCAACAGGATACACACCTTTCTTCTTGGTCTATGGCATAGAAGCAGTTCTTCCTAGTGATTTAATTCATAATTCTCCTAGAGTGGCCGCGTATATCGAAGAGGATGCCGAGATTTCTCGACAAAATGATCTCGACTTAGTCGAAGAAGTTCGCGTCGTTGCTGAAATGAGATCTACAGCCTATCAGCAAACGTTATGCAAGTATCATAGCTAGAGAGTCCGAAACAGATCTTTCAATAAAGGTGATTTGGTTCTCTGGCTTGTGCAACAAAGAAAGCACAAACTTTCCCCAGTATGGGAAGGGCCCTTTTTAGTTAGTCGAGTATTGCACAATGGATCGTACTACTTAACTGACATGAGGCCAGTCAAAGAAAGACCTGCTACTAAGAAGAGAAAGAGAGCTGGAGGCAATACAAATCCGGATGAGTTAGACAGACCGTGGAATATTGCTCAGCTACGTCCCTTTTATTCTTGGTTTATCCTTCTTTGTAATCATATATATGTACATGTTCTTTGAGAAATAAAAGTTTTGGTTGCCTCAAGTTTTTCTGAGAAGTTTTTACCATCTTATTTCCAAATGATCATGTTATAGTCGAAAATCCCAGAATGCTTGAAAGTACTTTATGCTCATGTTCGTCCTGGTTCAGATTTCCCATTCTAAAACTGCTACCTTCGGGTATAACTCTAAAATTTCTAGTCTTTGCTTTGGTTATTTGTCTGATTGCTGGATGCGGGTATTTTCCGAGTAGTGAATTGTTGGTACTGGAAGCCGGCTTTGTTTCCTAGTTTAAACTAGTTTAGCAATGAGCTCCGTTGCTCGGCAAAGTTTTCGGCTGAAGGTTTAGCCGGCTCACGAAAGGGACGAGGCGGAAAGCCAGATAAACAATAAGTAGAGATGAAAAAATTCAAGTGCTTATGAAAATATTTCAGGCACACAAAAAAACAAAGCCAAAAGTGCTGAATAGATCACAAACTTGGCACTAGCAAAATCAATAGTACTTAATATTTACAAACGCATCATGTTCTTTCCGGAATAATACATAATTTTCTGGTCTATGATGCAGGAGGAGATGAAGGAGCTGTCGGCTCGTTGGTTACTCCGCCTTGACATCGTTCCGAGATGTCCGGATCTGAGGTGGTCCGTTCATCATCGGAAACTTCTTCGGTTTCTTCTGGAGGAGGTGGCGGAGAAGCTACGCGGGTGAAGAAAGGGATCTCGTAGCTGGTCAAATCAGCTACGTGACACCCGTATCCGGCGCAGGAGTGCATGATGGCTTGAAGGTCCTGCTCCTGACCGTCTTTGTCTACCTTACAGTACCCTCTGGTCACTTGTCATATCTTCATGTTTCCATGGTGGCTCATGACCATGGTGAGAACGTTCTGCGTAGTAGTCCGCGCATAGGACATGTTCTAGTCCCGAACAAGCTGCGGCATCTCCTTGGCCTTGTCCCGCACCTGAAAATCCGACATGCTTGGCATGTCCGGAATCCTGAGAGACTCGCCAATGTCCTCAAGGGACTGGCAGAAGTCATGAAGAAGATCACCGACTTGGGTAAGCCGGTGGGTGCGGGGCTCGGAGGAGGAAGAGTCCATCAAGTTCAGAGGACCTATACACAAAACAAGTCAAGAAAAATCCGACATTGATAAAAGTCGAAGAAAAGATAAGTCAGACAGATGGAACGTACCGAGAGTGACGTCGTCAATCTTGGACTTCTCCTCCCGGAGACTCTGGAGTTCACCCCGGAGCGCCTGGGAGATGTCCTTCTCTCTGCCAAGCTCATTCTTGACATCCGAGATAATTTTATCTTGAGCAGCGATCTTGCGATCACGCTCTTCAGTGTCCATGGAGGAGGATTCCAGGACTTGAGCTATGCTCCTTTCATGATCCACCTTGAGCTTATCCAGCTCTTGGTGAAGTCCCTTGTTCTCCACCACCAGGGTCTTGAGGTTCTCGGCCTCTTCAATCATAGCGATGGATTGTTTCACCAGCGCTGTAAGTTAAAAAAGAACAAAAGTTCAGAAAAAATTCGACATTGAAAAAGCAAAAGACAAGGTTTGAATCTCGGAATGTTTACCTTCGGCTTCATCCTTAGCTACTTTGAGTTCAGCATTTTTAAGCCGGAGAGCCTTGATCTCTCTCCGCTTATTGCAGACATTGGTCAATAATTCCTGGTTATAGGAACATACTTTATGTAAGTCAGAATACCCAAAGTCAGAAAGCTACTTAAGACTCGAGCTAATATTTTTTGCTAAATATCAGCACGAGCCTTGGGGGCTATACTAGTTCGTTCTTTGGCATCCTAATGAAAGCATAAACCCGGATTCTATATCCTACTTCATGCTTGGGGCTAGAGGATATGATATAACATAATGTAAAAACTAGAGTTGGAATTCCGACTTACATATTGCTCGCGGGTGAGTTTATCTAAACCCGCATTTACTTCAGCTGCCACCTTCTCGGCAAGAGTAAGAGGAATCACTGGGGCTGTTTGAAGCTCGCCAGTCCTAATCCTCTCGTCACGAAGGCGGACTTGAGCGAGAAGGTCAGAGAACTTGACGTCCTCTGCTTCTTGCGCTTCCTCTTTGGGGGATAAATGGTTTTTGTCCAGGACTTGCCTGGCCAGCCGCTGGATTTCCTCTGCAGATTTCTGGGACAGGCCAAACTTGGCAAGTCCCGGATTGCTGATGAGGTTGTCGGCGAAGACTTCAGCCGAGGGATCATTACCCGAAGAGGGTTAACCCTTATCTTGATCTGACTCACCCACGGTGACGTCAGTTTGTGACCCAAGGATCACAGGCGCCGTTGGAGGAGCCGGATCTTCTGCAACAACCGGAGAAGGAGTGATCACTGGTGTTGCAGAAGGTTGAGGGGCAGGAGTCGGAGGAGCCACGGCAGGGGAAGGTATCGTGAGCTTCATCTGTCGAAGGGGCTTCAAAGGAATCCCTTTCCCCTTGCCCTTGATGAGCGGCTTTGCTCTAAAAATGTAGTAAAGTCGGAAACATTACATCTCGGAAAGAAATTCGAGTAAGGTACAAAGGCGAAAATTGTGAATGAAAGTAACCTCTTCACAACAGGCACCTTCTTTGTGCCAACAGCCACTGTCGGAGCTTTGTGCTTCTTGAGAGCAAGGTCCGGCAATGGGACCACTTCTGTCTCCTGAGAAAACTCAGGAGGATATCCTTCGAGTGGAGCAAGTTCCGACTCGAGGAGATCAGCAAGCTGAAAACAAGAAAGCATATCAGCATTGCAGTACAACTTGAAGATTGAAACACATAAAAGGTGTATTGATGGAAGCTTACCGGCACCATGGGGTTTTCCGCCGTGTACATATCCAGAGAAATCTCTGGAATTCTCCTCTCGATCCGCTCCTTGATCAACCACTTGATCTGGCTGATGTAGCCTTGAGTGTTGTAGGATTTGGGGCTGATGCGGAGGGTGTCTTTTTTGGATGACGTGATGGAGTGCATTAGTCTATCCCCGTGGTACTGAAGTGGCTGGATCCGATGTGAGACCCAGCACTGGACCAAGTCAGATCCCTTCAGACCCTTGTGCTTGATCAAATATTCGATCCGCCTCTTAGCGAGGATCAGATCATCGGTGAGAGCCGGAGCAGCCTCGTCCCAGGAAGGCTGGGCCGTGGCGGCTCCGTCGACAAAAGCCGGCAAAGCAGTAGCTTTGCCGGGAGCTGGAATATCCCTATGGTAGAAAAAGGTGGCTGGCCATTGTTTGACCAAGTCACTGGCAGAAATTTTGGGACATGCCCGGTCACGTCTAAGTGAAAAACTAATAGTGCCGGTGATGTAAGGAACACCGACAGTGATGGAATTTCTACGGACGTGAAAGTAGTACCGGAAGTGAAGCAAACTCGACCTAATGCCGAGAAAGCCCTCGCAAAGTGATGCGTACACACTCATCTCTAAGAGAGAGTTGGGAGGAAGATTGTGGAGTTGAACTCCGTAATGATCTATCACCTCGGAAAAGAACTCCGAGGGAGGAAATGACAGACCTCGGTCGAGATGGGTGCCGAAGTGGACCCGCTCACCGTCGCGCGGGTTGGGGACGGTTTCGCCGGAGCCGCCCCGCCAGTTGCCGACGACGAGAAGCCCCTCCTTCTCCACATTCTTGAGGCCGTCCTCGTCGAGGGTGCAGGGGATCCAAATTCCCCGGAAGCTTTCTTTCTCTGCTGTTGCTTTCGCCGTCGCCGCCGCCGCTGCTGCCGCCAAACCGGAGGAAGAAGATGATGAAGCCATTTCTCCGGTGAGAAGATGACCTGAAAGGGGCGGCGCTGGGAGTTTTGTGGAGGAAGGACGGGGAGGCTCTGTGCACGTAGGAGGATTGGGAGAAAAGGAAACGGCCAGGGGCTGGTGGAAAGGAGAAGGAGAAATCCAAACCCCTTATATCCACCTAACTGCGCCAAGATTCGTGCAAATGCTACAGTGTAAACGCCACGCGTCGTGGAAAGAACTGGGAAGGACCCACGCGATGATTGCGTCTCCTCGATCTCCACGCATGCATGGAAATGGCGCCTCAGTTCCGCGAACCACGGGCCCACCAACGGTCGTGCTGACGGCACACCTGTCAGATGACGTGACTTGACCATGCTTGTGTCAGGTGGTGTTGGAAACCAAGTTCCGGCTTAGTTTAAAATCAAGCTGGAAAATCCGAGTAACTTGTTGACAGGTCCGACTTATTTTTAAGACCCGGATCATATTTTTTGTTGTGAAGTTCCAGGAACCCTTCAAGATTCTGCAAGCCGAAGATCAAGCTAGACGATGATAAATCCGACTTTGGATCTTGGAGGCCTCCGGGGGCTGATATTGGGGATATACTTTCCAGGTATCCTCACAGTTCCTCACTGACCAGGGTGGCCCACTTCGGGATAGAGCTTTGCTTCACGGGCGGCCCAGTCAGGGAGAGAAGACAGAGTCCATTCCGGATATGGGAAGGCCTAGAAGACTTACCGACTTAGGCCCATAATGTTACTTGTAGTTCAAGATGTACTTTGTAACCAACTCTTAGTCGTAGCCGGATTGATCTCTCCTGTAAACCCTAGGCCGGATATCTATATAAGCCAGCCTAGGGAGATCCTTTAGGGCAACACAATAGTCTACAATCTCAACTCGCACAGGCGAAACCCTTATAACCCATATTCCGGCTCTGCCGTATTACTGGATTGCTAGCAGGAGTAGGATCCTTCCAAAGCCGGCGGAATTGAACCTGGGTAAACTTGTGTGCTCACCATCCCGGAACACCATACGTCTCACACCCCTCTCTTCCGCACGCCTTGAGGACCCCCTCATGGCGTACTTTTCCTCAATCCGACGACAGTTGGGCCTCCAAGTGCAGAGGTTTGTAGAACAGCAGCAAGTTTTCCCTTAAGAGGATCACCCAAGGTTTATCGAACTCAGGGAGGAAGTGGTCAAAGGTATCCCCTCTGAAGCAACCCTGCAATCAAGATACAAGAAGTCTCTTGTGTCCCCAACACACCCAATACACTTGTTAGGTGTATAGGTGCACTAGTTCAGCGAAGCGATAGTGAAATACAAGTGTTATGGATATAAGATAACGGTGCTAGAAAAGAGCTTTACGGGAGGAAAAGACTAAAGGCAAACTGAAATAAAGATGGAAGCAAACAAACATGAAACAGATCTAGTTGCAAATGGTGTTTCAATGTTTAGAAACCAGGCCTAGGGATCATACTTTCGCTAGTGAACACTCTCATATAAATATCTTCTCTTCATGATACTACTCTGAACTACTCTCCGGTTGGACACTCTAATCCATGGTAGGGCTACAACAACACTCCTCAAAGTTTGCTTTCCCCATCTAGATAACCCCACATTGTCACCTTGAGTACTAGATGGTTCAAACAAACACCACAATTTCATAAAGACATCCAACTCCAAATATAACTCATAACAACTATTTGTAATCTCTAGCCTAAGTGCCACCATTGTGTGCACACTGTCAACTTCACACACATGGGGAGAGTAGAGATCTATTAAAGCACTTGAGTAGAAAGGTAGATCTATAGATTACAAGCTCATGATCTCAATAAGATCATGCATAGAGAGAGAGAGAGAGAGAGAGATGAACACATAGCTACCGGTAGAACCCTTAGCCTCGAGAGATAACTACTCCCTCCTCATCATGGGAATCAGCAATGGTGATGGAGATGGTGGTGGAGATTGATGGAGATGACTCCGGGGGCACTTCCCCGTCTCGGCAAGGTGCCGGAACCGAGCTTTTCTGTCCCCTGAATCTCCCCTCGGCGGCGTTGTGGAACTTTTCGTGGATGGAGGCTTGATGATTTAGGGTTTTTGCATTGGGAGGCATCTTATAGGTGAAGAGGCAAGGTCGGTGGGCGGCCAGGGGGCCCACACCACCTGGTGGTGCGGCTAGCGCTAGCCCGTGCCACCATATGATGTGGCCACCCTGTGGCCCCTCTCCATCTCGTCTTCTGGTTCTGTGAGTCTTCCGGTAAAATATCGACTTTGGCTTTTGTCTGGTCCAATTCCGAGAATATTGATTTTCTAACTTTCCTGGAACCAAAAACAGCAAAAAACAGGCAGTTGGCACTATGGCTCTTGTTAATAGGTTAGTCCAAGAAATCATATGAAAATTACTCCAAAGTGTGGACAAAACATAAGAAAGTAGATAAAACCAAGCATGGAACATCAAAAATTATTCATACGTTAGCAACGTATCAGTACTCTCTATCGATTTATCCCCACTGCTTCCCATCCGCGGGGTGTCTCGACAATTTGTCTTTCTTGTGGTCTTCTTTGTGCCATCGCAACAACTTGGCGTGCTCTTTGTTTCTGAACAAATGTTTCAACCGTGGTATTATAGGAGCATACCACATCACCTTTGCAGGAACCCTCTTCCTGGGGCACTCCTCGCCCTCAACATCAGTAGGGTCATCTCGACTGATCTTATACCGCAATGCACCACATATCGGGCATGCATCCAAATTCTCGTATTCCTCACCGTGGTAGAGGATGTAGTCATTAATGCATGCATGTATATTCTAGACCTCTAATCCTAGAGGGCAGACAACCTTCTTGTCCTTGTATGTACTGGCAGGCAATTCGTTATCCTTTGGAAGCTTCTTCTTTATTATTGTCAGTAGCTTCCCAAATCCCTTGTCAGATAAACCATTCCATGCCTTCCATTGCAGCAATTTTAGTGTGGTACCGAGCTTTATGTTGCCATCTTCGGAATTTGCGTACAACAATTTTTTGTGATCCTCTAACATGTTCTCCAACTTCTTCTTCTCGTTTTCATTTTCACATTCTCTCTGTGCATCATGAATGGCCTAACGAAGATCATCAACAATCTCATCTGATGCCCATTCTTCACCTTCTTCTCGTTCATTGTCTTCCATTGCAGTACCACCTAATTCAGGGAACATTGGATAGTTGTCATCATTCTCTTCTTCTTTGTTGTCTTCCATGAAACAATTATAGCCGAACATGGAACTGGTTTTTGAGGAAGAGTAATCCTTCTCATTCCGATAGACATGACACGGACAACACATAAAACCATTCCGCTTGTTTGCCTTAGCCACTTCGAGCAAAGAATGCACGCCTTTAATGAAGGTGTAAGACATTCGGGAACCGTCGTACATCCTTGCTCGGCTCATCTGCATTATAATTAAAATATTGGATCATTTTCACTTCATTTACTTGTTGAAATCTAAAATTTTAGTTTGTACTAACAACATATATATAATTTTACATGTACCAATGTTTGAATTGGACAAAACTCTTAACATAAAAAATGTTGTGTTTTTAATTATTAATCTAGCAGTGAAAACCTCATTCAATTCTGATCTCCAAAACTCTAAAATTACACATCTCAACTTTCAATAACTTTTTGCATAATAAAAATTTGTCTAAAATTACACATCTAAAATTCCCACTACAACTTCTAAAGCATGAAATCCCTCTCTACTTCTAGAGCACTGAGCTAAACTAACAATGAGAAATGAAATAATGAAGTTGCTAACATTTTAAAACCTTGGATTGATGGGTGCCACAAAATCTTGACAAATCTTAGACAAAAAATGGGGATGAACTTGAGCTAGCTTGGAGCAAAATGTCCATGGGATCGGGCAGGGACAAAGGGTATATATAGGAAAACCATTAGTCCCGGTTTGTATTACAAACTAGGACTAGTTCATGATCTCTAGTCCCAAATTGTATTACAAACCGGGACTATAGGTCTCCTAGCTCCTAACCGCTGAGGGCCACACCTTTAGTCCCGGTTGGTAATACCAACTAGGACTAGAGGTCCCCATCGAACCGGGACTAGTCACATGCGGCCTCCTAGCCGTTGGGACCGGGACGAACCAGTACTAGTGCTCACACTAGTCTCGGTCTCAAACACAATCGGGACTAGAGGCAAAGGCAACTCCAAACCAAAGGCATGTTTTCTACTAGTGAACGTTGAAGAAATACAATATTTTCCCTTTAGCATAGCATTTTGATCAGTTTAAGTTTTAGTGCCTACAATTAAAAACTTGGAAAAATATTATACCAGTCTTAAAATCCAGATGCACTATATCGTTCTATCTTGCATTCATTCATAGAGATGACATAACAAGATGGTCGTTTCATTTATTTTGTTATAAACCAGACTATTCTGACTTATTGCAAAATATAGATAAATTTAAACTTTTCATATAGTTTTTTATGTTATTACCCAAACTATGTCACGTTCCTTTTTATGTTGTTTGTATTTCGAGTGGAGTTGTTGTAGCACCCCGGTAAAACCACTACTATAAAATCGCTTGGTGTTTCTGTTTTGTGCATCATCATGACCGCATGCTCATGTCATCATGCCACATTGCATTTGAGCATCGTCATGTCATCATGCATCTTTTTGCCAAAAACTATTTTCCAAAAGTCTATCCTTGTTTTCTAAATATCCCTGACCTTATTTCAAATTAAAACTGCGGATCTACCTGGATATTTTGTTTGTCTAAAAACTATTTACAATAGTCTTTATAACTGAAATAAATAAAACTTATATTTATTTTGGGAGACAGCCAACCAGGCCCAAAAGTCCAGCCGGCCACCTCCATAACCTAGGTAACCCTTACCCCTCTCTCCTTACTTGCCGCCGCCAGCCTACCTAGAGAGGACGCGTGCGCAGCGCACGCAAGCGCGCGGTGCACCACAGCAACCCATCCGCACGCTGCCAGCGAAGTAGCACACGCGCGTACATGACCATGCTCCCGCACCCCACGTCCCACATGCGTACCTGGCCCCACCCCAACACTCCCCACCTACCACTAGCGACCGACACAGCCCACCCCATCGTACCGCACGCCAACCCTACACCTGGCTGCTCCCCTGGCCCCACCACGCGACGAGGCCCGATCCCGCGACCCACCCTACCAACCTCGCTCCCTCTCGTGATTCCCCTCCCCATCGCGCCTCGCCCGCAACCCTCGTCCCTCCCGCCGCCGCCGCCAGGGACACAAGGCCCTCTCCCCGCTCGCCATCTCTGCCGAAGCCGGCCGTCCTCGGCAGCGAGCGTCACCGCCGAACCCCTCCTTCCCCGTCACCACCGCTCTATACCCCGGTCGTTCCTGCTGCTGAGCCTGCTCGCCTTTCTGGCGCCGCCGCGTGCGCATGGCCCTCCTCGTGAGCTCTGTGTCGCCCTCGCCCTCGCCCTCTCCCATAGGTCGCTGCCAGGAGTAGCGCCACCATGTCCCTGTCGTCCTCCTTCCGGATTGACCACATTGTAAACATTAATATTATTACATATTTAGATATGTATGGTTAAATGTGATTTTTGAGAGTTGGAATCAACTCAAAAGATATCATGGTTGATTTTATAAAAATGTTTGAATGTGCAAAAGCTTCTGTCTTGTTATTTTTACTAGGAGAGATCTCTAACTCTAATTGAATTAAATCCAACGGGCTTGGGTAGATATTTTTAGTAGCTTTCTAAAAAATTGGAATCAGTCTATTTGGATTGGTAAATCTCCCTGAATTGATTTTCAAACTAGGGGACAGAACTAAGTTCAAACTAAATTAGAAAAATCTAAATTTGAATTAAATGGGTCACGCGGGAAAGAAAACGGGCTGGCCCAGTGGCACTCCGCGGCGCGGGGCACCCCTGACAGGGGGGTCCACCTGTCATTGGCTCTTTACAAGCGAAGCGGTACGGGGCGATGTGTGCCGTTAGATTAGAAGGGGGATCTACGGCTGAGGCTTGTCGTCGACGACGGACAGGTCGCCGGTGAGGTCTAAATCTAGCGGATCGGTAGGGGTGCTCAGGGGCATACCAGGGCTCCAACTACGGCGGTGATGGGGGCGATCGAACTGGTGGACAACAGCGGGCTCAGGGGTGGTCGCGGCAGCTCCTAGGGTGGATGAAATCGACGACGCCTTCTCCTCCTCTCCAGCGGGCTTCTCCGGCCAAATTCCAGCGAACAAGTGCTCGAGCTGATCCGGCTAGAGGTGGGGAAGGACCAGTGAGGAGAGGGGGGTTGAATGGTGTGAGTCTTTGGTGCTGGGGAGGGCTCCTTTTATAGGTGCGGCTGAGCGGCAAAGAAGCATGGGCGGTGCTCGCCGGTGATTACAGCACAGCGATCTAGAGGCGTGGGCGATGCGCTAGGACGGTGGGCGGTGCCCTGGCGAATGTCACGGTGGTGTTGTGCAGTGGTTTGTGGTCGGGGAAAGTGAAGAGCGCGGCACACACTAAGTCTCTGCCGACAGCGAGTTTTACGGCGGCCGACGACTATGGGGCACGGTCGCGGGAATGGGCATGTCCGTTAGCTTGCTAGGCCGATGGGGATCGTGTAGATGGGTGGCTGGAGCGTGGCGAGGTCTGGCTACGCGGGGACAGTGCGCGCTCTGCGGGCAACATCGGCATGGTTGACAGGCTCCGGGCGCGGCGGTTCCTAGCCGTTCTGGTCGCTGTCCTCGGGCTGGTACTGGTTGGGCGGTGGAGGTGGACCACTAGCTACCTCCAGGACATGGTAGATGGCGCTGGCGGCGGCTGTGGCGTGCTGTCGCCGGTGAGGTGCCCAAATGGGGGCTCGGCCTTAATGGCCATGACCATTTGGTCATGGCACAGTGTGTGGTTGGGCTAGCGAGGGGTAGGGGAAGTAGTGGAGAGAATTTGGTGGCAATGTGGGGGACAAGTTTGGCCAGAACACTGCTCCAATAGTGAATTTGGTTATTGTTTGAATTCTGCCCACAAGGTGTTTGTGAAAATGGCCGAAAGAGATCAAGTTTTGAATTTTTGGATGAATTTTGGTGGGTTTGCTATAGACATGCTTAAGCCTTTGTGGTTGCTTAGGATTTGAAAATGGAGCTCATTTGAGTGGTTTTTGAATAAGTGTGATCTTCTCATATGAACTACATTCAATTTTCAAATGCGATTTAAAATTAGTGTTTGAAAGTTTTTGGCAGAACCCAAAGTGGGCCTTGGTACACTATTATATGTACTAGCAAGGGGTGCAAAGATCCATATTTATTTCTGTTAATAACTGAGTCCTAGGAATAGCAAAAGTAGGCATGGTAGTTAAAATGGCACAAATGACCATTTCTTTCTTTTATTCATTTTGATTTGTTTTTCTTTGGGATTTGTTTGGGAATGATCTAGATGATGTTTATTTCACCTAAGAATCATTTTACAAGCAATGGATCACTTAATCACGGCAATTCAAAACAACTCCTATTCAAGTGCACACACATATGAATGCTTTAATAATTTTAATTGGAAAAGTTTTTTGTTAACCCTAATTTTGATGATTTGGATCTTAATAACCTTGGATTAGAGTTTTGGGATGTTACAAACATTTCCCCCTTAAACAAAATCTCGTCCCGACATTTACAAAGAAAACTAGGAACTAAAGAGATCTAGGATCTCTGTCCTAATGTAATCTTCTCGCTCCCAAGTGGCTTCGTCTTCGGTATGGTTGCTCCATTGAATCTTGAGAAACTTGATACTCCTAGTCCTGGTGGTTCTGTAAGCTTCTTCTAGGATACGGATGGGCACTTCACGATATGTCAGGTCATTGTTGATCTCGATAGCTCGGTGATCGATGTTCTTGAAAACTTCAGTCTTCTCCGGCACTTCCAGGCATTTGCGAAGCAATGAGATATGGAACACATTGTGGATGGCTGACATCTCTTCAGGTAGTTCCAGTTGATACGATACTTCTCCTCGATGATTCAGAATCTTGAAGGGACCGATATATCTGGGGGCTAAGTTTCCTTTCAGACTAAAGCGTTGCGTTCCCTTCAATGGCGAAACCTTGAGATATATAAAATCTACGACATTGAAAGTCAGGTCTCTTCTTCTCTTGTCAGCATAACTCTTCTGTCTAGATTGGGCGGTCTTGAGGTGCTCACAGACTTTGTGAACCTTCTCTTCGGCTTCTCGGAGAATGTCGGGTCGAAAGATCTGACTCTCGCCTACTTGCGACCAATTCAAAGGGGTGCGACACTTTCTTCCGTATAGGAACTCAAATGGTGCCATTTGCAAACTAGCTTGATAACTGTTGTTATATGAGAATTCTGCGAAAGGCAGGCAGTCTTCCCATTTTGATCCATACTCCAACACACAAGCTCTTAACATATCCTCTAGGATCTAGTTGACTCTCTCAGTCTGTCCATCAGTTTGCGGGTGATATGCGGTGCTGAAATTCAACTTGGTTCCCAATCCTTCCTGAACTTTCTGCCAAAATCTCGAGGTAAACTAGGTTCCTCAGTCAGATACTATGGCCTTGCGGGTTCCATGCACACTAACAATCCTAGCAATATACAGCTCTGCTAGCTTTGAACTCTGGTAGGTAATCTTGACAGGTGTGAATTGAGCTACCTTGGACAGTCTATCAACTATGACCCAGATTGAGTCATTTCCCCTACTAGAAGTAGGCAAACCGGTGATAAAGTCCATTCCAACGGAATCCCATTTCCATTCCGGAATCTGCAATGGTTGCAACAGTCCTGCGGGTCTCTGATGCTCTGCTTTGACTCTTTGACAAATGTGAAACTTGGTGATGTAGCTTCCGATTTCTCTCTTCATCTTGTGCCACCAAAATTGCTCTTTCAAATCTTGATACATCTTCATTCCTCCGGGGTGGAATGAATAAAGAGTATCATGAGCTTCCTGCATGATAACCTGTTTCAGCTCTGAGTCTGCTGGCACACAGATACGTCCTTTGTACCACATAACTCCTTCTTCGTGTTTAGTGAATCTAGGTACCTTTCCTGTACCAATACGACGTTTGATGCTGTCGATACTTTCATTTCCCTTCCCGGGCTTGCTTGATTTGGCTGATCAACGTGGGTTGAAGTTCAATCCTAGCTAAGAATCCTTTGCTAACCAATTCAGTTCTGAATTGCTCCAACTCCTCATACAAACTTGGCCGCTTCTCCTTGATCATGGTGTTTAGCCTACAAGGCAATCTGCTAAGAGCATCTGCTACCACATTGGCTTTGCCGGGGTGATAGTGAATGTCAAGGTCATAATCCTTGATTAACTCTATCCATCTCCTTTGCCTCATATTCAGCTCCTTTTGAGTGAAAATATACTTTAAGCTCTTGTGATCTAAGTAAATCTCACAGCGATTACCCATCAGATAATGACGCCATGTCTTCAATGCCAAAACTACGGCTGCTAGCTCAAGATCATGGGTCGAATAGTTCTGCTCATGCTACTTCAGTTGTCGAGACAGATAAGCGATGACTTTGCCTTCCTGTATCAACACACATCCGAGAGCAATCTTGGATGCATCACAATATACATCAAACGGGTTCTTGATGTCTGGCATGATCAATATTGGGGCTGATATCAATCTCTTCTTCAGTTCTTGAAAACTGGCTTCACATTTGTCAGTCCATTCAAACTTCTAGTCCTTCTTTAGAAATTTGTTCATGGGTCTGGCGATGCTCGAGAATCCTTCTACGAACTTGCGGTAGTATCCCGCTAATCCGAGAAATGCACGGACTTGGGTTTGAGTGGTTGGGGCTTCCCATTCTTCGACATCTTTGATCTTGGCGGGATCAACAGAGACTCCTCCGGCAGACACAATATGTCCTAGGAATCCTACTTCTTTCAGCCAAAACTCACACTTGCTGAACTTGGCATATAACCGATGCTCTCTCAGGGTTTCCAGGATGATTCTCAAATGTTGCTCATGCTCTTCTTTCTGACTTGGAGTAGATAAGGATGTCGTCGATAAACACAACTACAAACTTATCAAGGAAATTCATAAAGATCTTATTCATGAGATTCAGGAAATAAGCAGGGGCATTGGTTAATCCAAAAGACATAACCGTATACTCGTATAAACCATAGCGAGTAGTAAAGGCGGTCTTCGGAATATCCGCTGCACGAATCTTAAATTGGTGACAACCAGTCTTAAGATCAATCTTTGAGAATACCTGGGCTCCAGTCAACTGATCAAATAGATCCTCTATCTTTGGCAAGGGGTACTTGTTCTTGATGGTGATGACATTCAATTTCCTGTAATCTGTGCACAAACGATTGCCTCCATCTTTCTTGTCGACGAATAACACTAGTGATCTCCATGGCGATGCCCTGGGTTGAATCAAGCCTGTTGCTAACATGGCATCCAACTGCTTCTTCAGTTCCACTAACTCTGAGGGGTTCATGCTATAGGGTCTCTGGGCTATGGGTCCGGTTCTAGGGATTAGTTCGATAATGAACTCAATATCCCTATCTAGGGGCATACTTGGCAATTCATCTAGGAATACGTCAGGGTATTCACAGACTACTCTGACTTGTCTATGGTGGGTAGGGCTAGACTCTTGTTGCACTTGAATTGACAGGGTAAGGTTTCAGATATATGCTCTACTGTTACTCAGAGCTACTGGTCATGGTGATGGCTTTCTTAGCACAGTCTATCAGTCCTTTATGCCTTGACATCTAGTCCATACCTAGTACTACTTCCAATCCTTTGGTTCCAAGTACAATTAGGTTGGCATAAAAATCTATCCCATGTATTCTGATAGGCACAGCTTTGCAAATTTTTCTAGCTTTGGTTGTTGAACCGGGGATTTGAACTATCGTGACATGCTTCAAGTTGGTTGGGTGAATTTTATTAGTGCATGCAAATTCTTCGGTGACAAATGAATGCGATGCTCCCGAATCAAACAATACCCTTGCTAAAACTGAGTTAACAGAAAACTTACCCAGCACTACATCTAGCGCTTCCTGGGCTTCTTCGGCGTTCATGTGGAAGAGACGGCCGTTGCGGTTGTGAGGGTTTCCTGGGGCAAACCTTCTCCCTGGTTGAATACGACGCTGCTGTTGAGCTAGGGCATTCACATTGGCAGTGGCGGCATTCTTCTTGGGACACTCATTGGAATAGTGACCCTTCACTCCACACTCGAAACAAGTGATCTAGGATTTGTCCTTTGCTACGACAGGCACATCATTGCTGCCAGTTCTAGGTGCAGTATTGTTGTTGTTGTTGTTCTTGGGAGGTGCATGGTTGAAGTTGTTGGCATTGCTGGAGTTGTTATTGTTTGCTCCGGACTTCACATTGCTTCCGCTACGGTTGGGGTAGCTTGGGCAAGACATTGGGGGTCGATTGTTCCTTGGTGCATATCCTGGTGAGGGGTTGGGATGGTACTTCTGGTGACTACTGGATCGAGATTGCTGCATCATACGATGTTTGCGGTTGTCGTTTGCTTGGTTAATCTTCCCTTCCATCTGAATGGCACAGTCGACTAGCTCTTCGAGATCCTCGAAGCAGATGTTGACGAGGACAGTTTGCATCTCGTCATGCAGTCTGTTCAGGAATCTCTCTTTCTTCTTGACCTCTGTGTTGATCTCATCAGGGGCGTACCTTGCAAGCGACAGGAATCTGTCATAGTATTCCACCACAGTCATTCTTCCTTGCTTAAAATCGCGAAACTCATCCCTTAGTCGGGTGACTAGACCTTGCGGCACGTGGGTGCGGCTGAACTTGGTTTTCAAGGCTTCCCATGTCATCATTTGACCATGATTCATATTACGGATACTAGTCCACCAAGCTCTTGCATCTCCCGCCAGATAGTGGGTGGCGAAGAGAACTTTCTTGTTGTCATCAGCTCCTGCTACTTCTAAGTTGTTTTCCATTGTCTATAACCAGTCATCAGCATCTAGTGGGTTTTTAGATTGGGGGATTGGTATTCTGAAAGTTTTTGAGTTTGAATCCATGGTGATCCTGATTTCCATGCCCTTGGTTGTTTTGGGCCATCTGAGCTATCTGCTGCAATGTTGCTAAGTTGGCCTGGCGCTCTGCCCTGCTTGCTTCACGGTCTGCAATTAACATCTGCATAATCTGCAGCATTGGGTCTTGCGACGAGCTGCTCCTTCCTTGGTTTCCACGAGTCATCTTAAGATTGAGATAGATATAGGGGTAAGAGGGAAATTCTAAGGTTCATGGTTTTGATTTCAAAGCTAAAACTTTGACTTTGACTCAGGTTTTGCAACTAACTCCATTTCATTCACGCAAACAAGCACACGGTACAAACACACACCACAACAGTAAAGGAAAAAAGATGGTTTGAAGAACAATTCTGCAAGCTACGATACAGTGGGACCGATACATCTCATGCTACGACAGTGCTATAGTGCATCTACTCATCGTCGATGAAGTCGGAGTCCTCATCGTCAGTGTAGAAGTCCACAGCATCCTCCTCCAGAAAGTCATCATCATTGTTGAGGTAAGAATCCATGTCTCCCTGGATGTCTTCACCCTCCTCTTCTTCCTCCTTTGCTGCAAGCTGAGCTTCTTGCTCCTTGACGGTCTTCTCGAGGTCGGCCACCTTCTTGCAAAGATGGGCGATTGTGCGATCCTTCTTCTCGCGCTGGAGGCGAAGAGACTGACGATCCTTGACTAGCAGTGAGAAAGTCTGGGCCTTCTGGTCAGCAATGGCACAGTTGTGGTTGGGAAACTCCCTAGCATTGTCCAATTCCTTCTGGCAATCGTACAGCAGGAAGTTAAGGTTCTCCACTTGACGCTTCAGTTCCCGGTGACTTGGCATCTCCATTGGCATTCCCATAAAGTCACGTCTTCATAGTGAGCAAAACGGGTTCCTTGGATTTGGTTGACGCTAAGGGCACATAGACGTGCGAGAGCTTCACGCATTGCCCTGGCTAATCCATCTAGCCAGTTGTTCTCTCTCACTGAGAACTGGATTCTCCCAAACGTTGGTGCTTCTATGCTTCCTCTAAGATCCGCGGTGACTAGCCACTGTAAGTCTCCTCTTGGGGGTCCTGGACGTTGATCTCTAAGAAACTCCGGATGTGGGCGTCCCAGTAACTCCGACAGTGAATCTAGGTCACTCTCAAGATCAGCTGACCTCCATTTCCCAACTGGTAGAACTTGCTGACCTGACTCTCCATCAACAAGAATTAAGGATGAGGAAATTAGTGCAGTGGTCAAGTGTGTCAAATTTGAAGTAGTAATGTAAGAATTTGAGGAACATGAATTTTTGAGAAAGAATGAATTCCCAAGGGAAAGAGAGGAAATAGTTTTACATAAATACTCACTTTGGTTTTGAAACTAAGTTTTTGTTCGGACGTCCATTCTAACTAGGGTCTCCTATGGTCAGGATGGCTCTGATACCAACTTGTCAACATCCGGATTTTTAATCCCAGAAGCCTGTTATGTCATTCATCACAATCCCAGGATTACCATTTTTGCGAGACATAACAGATTGGATATCACAGTACATCATCCATTACAAACCATACATAAGTCCTTACACAAATAAGGATCTCATGATCCAGTCTTAATACACAAGCAGCGCAATAAAAGATATGCGTAGCGGTGGGGTCCATCTTTAGGGGCACAAGCAATGCTGACGAAGGCAGATAGTCCTAGTTATCATATCCGTCCTGCTGGCCATCATCTTGGTAGTCTCCTTTATAGTCTGGCCATGAGAATATCCAGGGACAAAGCCATGAGTACTCTTTAAGTACTCGCAAACTACCACTAACAAGTAGTATAGTTCTAATGTAAAGTGCTAACTCTAAATTTAACTATCAGGTTAAGTTTGAAACCTAAGCTGAGTTCAGAAGCAAAGAAAGATAAAATAAAGTTCTAGAATCACTTAAGTTGGAAAGCTATTGTAAAAACACAACCCTATTGTGGTCAAGTCAAGATTGATCATTCATTTTATAAGTTATTTTGAAAACATCTGACAACAAAATAGTATGGCCATTCCAAGTGTCCATAACCACGGACGCGGCTATTCGAATAGTTTGACACTCTGCAGAGGTGGTACACTTTCACCACAAGATTAGATACATCTGTCAGGGATAACCCTGAATCATCATACTTAGTATGCAGATAATCAAACATAACCTTTCCTTTACACACCCTAGTATAAGCACCTCTCCTATGAGCATGGCTTCCCAACCATGACCATCTGTCATCTTGGGCAGAACATAGGTGGACAACATTGCGAGGTGGCCTCGGCTCAAACCTCTCTTGCGAGGGAACTAATACTAATGCATATAAACTTCCGGCTAAGCCTTACCCAATTCAGGTATTACGGTTGTACGGTAAATTTGGAATGGTATCGCATCCGAATCCAACCATCAGTTTTGTAAAAAGGGGTTAAGGCTCATGCCTCAATCATTTCCACCATCATAAACCATTTGTGTTTCTCAACACATGTCAAAACATTTCAATAGAATGACTCATCATTCCAAGGTTTTCATAATTCATTTTCACCAAGTATTCCCATCTAAAGTAACTCAAGTTTTTATCTACTCTAAACTACCAAGTTAAGAGTGTTCACTAAGGTGGGAAAATGGGATCAATCTCATGCCATAGAATGACATCTAAAGTTATCTATATAGGTCAAGTTTTATACTCTTTATGCTACCTTCAAAACAAGTACAAGACTTTGGGTAAAGTAAAGGAAGTAAAGCTTGAAAATAATACTTGGGGTAAGTAATAGTCAAAGTGGTATAACCAAAGCATGCCTAAAGCATCTTTGCTCAATCATCTAGCTTAATTCTAGCTTGATAAGCATTATACTTTCAAGGGTTAGCTTGCATTGTTAATGGTGGCTTGCCTTGTGCAGTGCAGTGGTTGAAGTTTTCTTCCTCCTCTTGATAGAACTCCTCCTCCTCGAAAGCTTGGTCGGTACTATCGTCTATAAATACATACGGAGTACACAATCACCAAACAATGCTTAACTAGTCTACTTAGCACTCTAAGGCACACATTTGATGATCTATTATCATCACAAGCATCACAAGTTTCATTAACTAGTTTCTTTCTTTTTATTTAAGAAAAGTAATTCTACTCATTGAAAATTAACTAAGATTTAATATTCACCACTTAAAATATGGGATCATGTGGTCACATGTCATCACCACATATTCTGACATGTGGGGATGTGATTTAAGGGTTGGATCGTATTTACTTAGGTTTAAGTTTATTATTTAATGATTTAAAGTGACTAGAAATGCCTATATAGCATTATTTTGGTACTAGTCCAAAGTCACTGCATGTAAACATTAATATTATTACATACTCAGATAGGTATGGTTAAATGTGATTTTTGAGAGTTGGCATCAACTCAAAAGCTATCATGGTTGATTTTATAAAAATGTTTGAATGTGCAAAAGCTTCTGTCTTATTATTTTTACTAGGAGAGATCTCTAACTCTAATTGAATTAAATCCAACGGGCTTCGGTAGATCTTTTTAGTATCTTTTTAGCAAAATTGGAATCACTCCATTTGGATTTGTAAATCTCCCTGAATTGATTTTAAAACTAGGGGACATAACTAAGTTCAAACTAAATTAGAAAAATCTAAATTTGAATTAAATGGGTTGCGCGGGAAAGAAAACGGGCCTGCCCAGTGGCACTCCGCGGCGCGGGGCACAACTGACAAGGGGGTCCACCTCTCATTGGCTCTTTCCACGCAAAGCGGTACGGGGCGATGTGGGTTGTTAGATTAGAAGGGGGATCTACGGCTGAGGCTCGTCGTCGACGACGGACAGGTCGCCGGCGAGGTCTAACCCTAGCGGCTCGGTGTGGGTGCTGAGGGGTCATACCAGGGCTCCAGCTACGGTGGCGATGGGGGCGATCGAACTGGTGGACGACGGCGGGCTTAGGGGTGGTCGCGGCAGCTCCTGGGGTGGACGAAATCGACGGCGCCTTCTCCTCCTCTGCAGCAGGCTTCTCTAACCAAATTCCGGCGAACAAGTGCTCGATCTGCTCCGGCTAGAGGTGGGGAAGGACCAGTGAGGAGAGGGGAGTGGAATGGTGTGAGTCTTTCGTGCTGGGGAGGGCTCCTTTTATAGGCGTGGCTAAGCGGCAGAGAAGCATGGGCGGTGCTTGCCGGTGACGATGACACACCGAGCTAGAGGCGTGGGCGGTGCGCTAGGACGGTGGGTGGTGCCCTAGCGAGTGTCACGGTGGTGCTTGTGCAGTGGTTTGCGGTCAGGAAAAGTGAAGAGCGCGGCGCGCACTAAGTCTCTGCCGACGACGAGTTTTACGGCGGCCGGCGACTACGGGGCACGGTCGGGGGAATGGGCATGTCCATTAGGTTGCTAGGCCAGTGGGGATCGTGTGCACGGGCGGCTGGAGCAAGGCGAGGTCTGGCTACACGGGGACAGTGCACGCTCTGCGGGCGGCGTCGGCATGGTCGATAGGCTCCAGGCGCGACGGTTCCTGGCCATTCTGGTCGCTGTCCTCGGGCTAGGGTTGGTTGGGCGGCGGAGTTGGACCACTGGCTACCTCCAGGACATGGTGGATGGTGCTGGCGACGGCTGTGGCATGCTGTCGCTGGTGACGTGCCCAAATGGGGGCTCGGCCTTAATGGACATGACCATTTGGTCGTGGCACAGTGTGTGGCTGGGCTAGAGAGGGGTAGGGGAAGTAGTGGAGAGAATTTGGTGGCAATATGGGGGACAAGTTTGGCCAGAACACTACTCCAATAGTGAATTTGGTTATTGTTTGAATTCTGCCCACAAGGTGTTTGTGAAAATGGCCGAAGCGATCAAGTTTTGAATTTTTGGATGAATTTTGGTTGGTTTGCTATACACATGCTTAAGCCTTTGTGGTTGCTTGGGTTTTGAAAATGGAGCTCATTTGAGTGGTTTTTGAATAAGTGTGATCTTCTCATATGAACTACATTCAATTTTCAAATGCCATTTAAAATTAGTGTTTGAAATTTTTTGGCAGATGCCAAAGTGGGCCTTGGTACACTATTATATGTACTAGCAAGGGGTGCAAAGATCCATATTTATTTCTGTTAAGAATTGAGTCCTAGGAATAGCCAAAGTAGGCATGGTAGTTAAAATGGTACAAATGACCATTTCTTTCTTTTATTCATTTTGATTTGTTTTTCTTTGGGATTTGTTTGGGAATGATCTAGATGATAATTATTTCACCTAAGAATCATTTTAGAAGCAATGGATCACATAATCATGGCAATTCAAAACAACTCCAATTTAAATTGACACACATATGAATGCTTTAATAATTTTAATTAGAAAAGTTTTTTGTTAACCCCAATTTTGATGATTTGGATCTTAATAACCTTGGATTAGAGTTTTGGGATGTTACACCCTGCCTCCCTCATCCTAGAGCCGCAAAACGTCACCTCCCTCTCGCCTCGTCTACGCATCTCCCTCCTCGCAACCGCCCTGTCTTCTAGGCCTCGTCCTCGTGTTGTCGCCTTGCTCAGCCGGAACACCTTCCTCGCATCCTGTCTGGCCCTCTGGAACGTCTTGCGTTTGGCCAGGTTCTCTCCAGTGCACCGCCAACCCGTAGTACTCGTCTGATCCGGCGCGTCTCCACTGCAGGGCCAGTTCTCATGCTTATTTTTGTCTGCATCCATTGATGCTGCTACAGTGAGCTCTTGACGACCTAACGGTTTGCTCTCTTCTGATTCGATGACGTGCTGCTACCCAACACCAAGGATATGTAGGGTGCCAACACCAAGGATATGTAGGGCTGACATGCTACTGGAAAAAGCCGATTGGATTCACCAAGGTCTCCTCGGTGACAAGGCTAGCCCGTTGAAAAGTTTGCCACCTAACATCGACATCGAAACCCCAAGATCGACAACCTGGAACTGAAGCCCGTTGAACCCAAATATCTCCATCACGGCACATTGAGAACTGCTTCACAGATACGAAGCCCGAACTTTGGTACCCTGGCTTTGTCTTCCTCCTCTCCGATCCAAGACCGAACACTCGGAACTCCAACATCGCTGAATCCCGATGTGTGACCCCGATCTAATATCCCTATTTTATAAATGCTATATATACTTGTTGCAAAATAACTCATTCATACTCGCATACATATTTTGGTTGCTTGGGGGTATTTAGACGATTCACCTAAATTAAATATGGAGACCATGTGTGGGCTAATCTTGTTTATATTGGCTCCATTTAAATTTGTGTAGAGAACTGATGCCTTGTTAATTCAACATTTAAATTGCAGGGTACCTAAACAACATGAACCCATTAATTAATGGTCAGGATCCCAATTCCGCTTAATATTGCCTAGTCGCATCGCATCTTTGCCATGTCATGCATCATATCATGAAAATGCCTGATCTTCTGCTATAATATTAAATAGTGCATCCGGTGTTTCTTTTAGTGCTTTGCTTCTTCACGGATTAGGCTGTTGAGTTCATGCAAGTATCGACAAGTTCTTCGGATAATGTACCTTTGGCAATGTTTTCCAGGCGAGCATTCTCCCCTTTCTACCTATTTTTTCGTTTATAGTCTTTACTTCCTCCTGTTGATCTATTGTTATCCTTGTTATGATTCTTTAGTTTCTGTGCACCATTTATATTCCCGGTAGCCTCTATATTGCCTTGGACACATCCTATTGTCTATTGTTTTATAGACAGTCGGCCTTGCGAGTCGTAGTTGCTTGCTCAGGTGTTGTTTCACGTTGTTGTCATTCCACAGTTGTTGGAAGGTTGGTATATGTTTAATGCTGGAGATGATCATGGCATTAATTACAACTTGATAATCAAAATGCTAGAAATAGATATAACTAATGCAGAGGCATCAGTGGGCAATAGCTAATATTTGGTTTTTAACCGCCCACTTGTGTCCCGTAGGCCCCGAGTACTTGACACATGTTCCTTGAATATCGCACTATCCGTATGTGGGACCATGAATCCCCTTAGCCAGAGCTTGATTCATTTCTTATTTCTTGGGGCCACAAACTAGTTTGGGGCTTTATTACTATCATCTAATTATGCTATGCTTTACTTCTTTATTTAAAATTGTGCGTGGAGCACCCGTACTGTTTTGGAATGCGGAGTGATTTCGCGGTATCGACAAGCCCAGTCATACTTTCGGGTTCCCAGTCATTTACAGCCATTGGCGCAAACTCTGGCTCCGTCTTGGAGCAGGCCAACTTCATTGTGGGTAGCTTAGTGGGGTGGCCCCCTGAAATATTTTATGAATCCTGTGATTGCTTTGTCGTGAAAGCCTCATTGGGTTTTATTTGTTTTTTCCGAGGTTGATCGTGCGTGTGTTGCTATTTGTTCACCCCTGCATGGTAAATCTTTCTGAAAGCCGTGTTCGTGGTTATGGACAACTTGGAGCATAGTATCTCAATCATAGACAAGCATAACTAAAGTAGAGCTATAAATTTGACTTCTACATGTCTAGTAATCAGTTTCACTACAACGGCATGAGTCAATAAAAGTGCCAACAACTGCTGGAGTCGGGATGTCTCATGCTAATTGTATCTGACTAGTAAGTATTGGAACTACAATGGAATGGTTAACTAAAACTGCCCACTGCTTATGATATCAGGATGACTCGTGTTATCTATATCTGATTAGTAAGTGCTGCAACTATAATGGACTGAATAAAACTGACAACTATGTGAGTTCCTCGGTTTGACTTCCTTGTGTGGTCTCGAGGGGGAAATACCAGGATGGGTATGTTTTGGTGTTACTATTAGGTTGGATCCGAATAGGTCTTTCTTAGCCCTCTCTAATAGCCGACAATTGAATCAAGTCTCTATAGATTGTTTAGTGCATGTTGCGCTGCCGCTTCAGTCCACCATACCTATGTAGGCGAGAGCCGCCGAATTCTAGACTCGCCGTGTACTGGCCTTAGTACTGACCGCTCCCCTTTTCATTTGCCCTTTCTTGGCACCCCTTTTTGTTTAAAAGGTATAAGTTCGACATCGTTAGCATGGTTACCCTTCCGGCTTGGCCTGGGCAGGGTTATGGACGCCATTGGTTATTCTTTAGGGCTCTTAGCCCCATTTGCATCTTATCCGTACTCAGATGTTGTATCGTTTTTAAAGTGATTTGAATCTTTGTATTATATATCTGTATTCTTGACTCATGGAGTCGTGTATATAAATGTTCTGTGGATCCATCGTGGACTAATGTGTAATGATATTACTTCATTTTCCACCCGCATGCAAGTGCCTGGTGGGCATCTTTGAATCGTTTCTATGCGGGTTTTGCGGGAATCGCTAAAATCTGCATAGGGGCGATTCGAGGGTGTTACAAAGTGGTATCAGAGCTCAGCAGTTGCGATACCCCACTGGTCCAGCTTGTAGGATAACCTAGCTAACGGTCGATGTAGAGTGTGAAAACTATTTTGGAAAATCGTTGGATAGATCTGATTAGGTCCGCTTTTACTCCTTACCCCTATGTTACTCTCTTCTTACCTCTGCGTGTTTTGAATTTTCCCCCTTATCCTTTCTTCGAGTCCAGGAATTCTCATGGTTGGGTTTCCGTTGTACCTTCAGGGTTTCGCTTCGTTCCTCTTGTAATGGTGATCTGCATCTGTTTGTCATGCTATCTAATGAATCTTTCATCTATTGTACCTTTAAGTGGACCAAAAATTCACTAAAACTTGTCTTTGCATCTTCTGGTGTTTTCCGACATGACGATGAAGAACCTGCATCACTCCTTTGTTTTCCAAACATTGCTTGTAAAGATCTTCAGTTTGAATCCCGAGAGTTGGTTGCATAAATCTTCTGTTCGTGTACAGAGAAATGCTTTGAGTGCGGGATGGAGTCGTGACCATACAACTACTCTTATCACTCACTTTTGTACATTGAATGGTAAATCAATGCAATCTTTACTCCTTCCACGGTAGTTAGAGGTGGCCTTATCTTTTGATACCTCTACCTCCATCTTTGTTTCTCCAGAGTGTTCTCTCGACGAACATGAGCAACGACCTCTTGTTGGTGGTGTTGCTGATTTCAAGATGGAGAAAGAATCTTTGTTAGTGGTGTCGCGAGGATCTACACGAAGCGAGAAGATTCAGACCATCGGCCTTCTTCCCTGTACCATGATGCGGATCTCGAGGACGAGATCCATTGTTAGTGGTGTCGAATTGTAGCACCCCGGTAAAACCACTACTATAAAATCGCTTGGTGTTTCTGTTTTGTGCATCATCATGACCGCATACTCATGTCATCATGCCACATTGCATTTGAGCATCATCATGTCATCATGCATCTTTTTGCCAAAAACTATTTTCCAAAAGACTATCCTTGTTTTCTAAATATCCTTGACCTTACTTCAAATTAAAACTCCGGGTCTACCTAGGTATTTTGTTTGTCCAAAAACTATTTACAATAGTCTTTATAACTGAAATAAATAAAACTTATATTTATTTTGGTAGGTATCCAGCCAGGCCCAAAAGCCCAGCCGGCCACCTCCAAAACCTAGCTAACCCTAACCCCTCTCTCCTTACCTGCCGCCGCCAGCCTACCTAGACACGACGCGTGCGCAGCGCACGCAAGCGCGCGGTGCACCGCAGCAACCCACCTACACGCTGCTAGCGAAGCAGCACATGCGCGTACACGACCACACTCCTGCATCCCGTGTCCCTCACGCATACCTAGCCCCACCCCAACGCTCCCCACCTACCAGTAGCGAGCGACACAGCCCACCCCATCGTACTAGACTCCAACCCTGCACCTGGCTGCTCCCCTGGCCCCACCAAGCGTCGAGGCCCGATCCCGTGAACCACCCCACCAACCTCGCTCTCTCTCGCAATTCCCCTCCCCATCGCGCCTCGCCCGCAACCCTCGTCCGTCACGCCACCGCCGCCGCTAGGGACACAAGGCCCTCTCCCCGCTCGCCCTTGATGACCCACAAGTATAGGGGGTGTATTGTAGTATTTTCGAGGGAAGTGAAACCCAATTTATTGATTTTACACAAGGGTAGCCAAAGAATATTTATAAGCCTTAACAACAGAGTTGTCAATTCAGCTGCACCTGGAAACAATCTTGCTCACAGTAGTTTCTCAGTAGCATAGTTTTGTAGTAGCAATAGTAAAGTAACAGCAGTAGTAAAGTAAAGACAGTAGTAACAATAGTAGTAAACAATAGGATTCGAGTGCGGTAGGCACAGGGATGGATGGACGGGCGTTGCATGGACAAGACAATTCATATAGAAATCAGAACATAGGGCAATTGCAGATAAATAACATAAATTATCCAAGTACTAGATAATCCTAGGCATGTATTTCATATATAGTCATACGTGCTCGCAATGTGAACTTGCACAACATCTTTTGTCCTGTCAGCCCGTTTGCAGCGGGGCCACAAGGGAACTACTGGCAATTAAGGTGCTTCTCTTAATAGAGCACCGGAGCAAAGCATTAACACTCTGTGAACACATGTGATCCTCACATCAAAGCCATTCCCTCCAGTTATCCCGATTTCTGTCACTTCGGGGCCATTGGTTCCGGACAACAACGTGTGTATACAACTTGCAGGTAAGACCATAAACAATACTATCATAATGAATCAATAACATGTTCAGATATGAAATCATGGCACTCGGGCCCTAGTGACAAGCATTAAGCATAATAGGTCGCAACAAAGTAAAAAAGCACTAATAGTAGATACTAGGCACCATGCCCTAACAATCTGATGCCATTACATGAATGATCTCATCCAAACCCTACAATCCCCATAGCCTACAGCGGGGGATTACTCACTCATAGATGGGGAAAACATGGATGGTCGATGGAGAAGCGATGGTGATGATGATGGCGATGATCTCCTCTAATTCCGCGTCCCGGCAGGGTGCAAGAACGGAGTTTCTGGTGCTGTTTCGTGGAATCTGGTGGTGGCGGCGGGGCGAAACTCCTTCTGGAAAAATGTCGACCCCCCCCCTGAGTTTTTAGGTCAGAAGGCATCTTATGGGCGAAGAGGGAGACGGAGGGGGTGTCTGAGGCGGCTAGACCACCCCTGGCACGGCCAGGCCTAGCCCGCGCGGCCAGGTGGTGTGGCCTGGGCCCAGCCCCCCTCCGTCTCGTATTCTGGCTCCGGGAGTCTTTTGGTGAAATAGGATTTTTGGCATATTTTCCGGGATTTTTCCTGATAGTTGATTTTCTGCACAAAAACTAAACACCAAGGCAATTCTATTGAAAACAGCGTCAGTCTGTGCTAGTTGCATCCAAATCACACAAGTTTAGAGGAGAAACAATAGCAAAAGTGTTCGGGAAAGTAGATACGTTTTGGACATATCAACCCTCTCTGCCAGAGCTGGACATCCTCGGTAGCGAGTGTCGCTACCGAACCCCACCTTCCCCGTCACCGCCACTCTGTACCCCGACCTTCGCTGCCGCCGAGCCTGCTCGCCCTTCTGGCGCCACCACGTGTGCATGGCCCTCCTCGCGATCTCCGCATCGCCCTCGCCCTCTCCCGCAGGTCGCCGCCAGGAGTAGCGCCACCATGTCCCTGTCATCTTACTTCCGGGTCGACCTCATCATCCCTGCAAGCTTCGAGCGCCATCGCTCCGCCGTCCAGTGGCCTCACTCCTCTCTGTCGCCGCCCTCGACCTCTACCCTGTCGGGCTCCGCCACCGCGCCCGCGTCTTCCTCCTCGAGGCAGCGCCCGTCGCTACCTTGTCCCGTGTTTCCCTGCCTCCCTTGTCCTGGAGCCGTAGAACGTCACCGCCCTCTCGCCTCGTCTGCGCGTCTCCCTCCCTGCGACCGCCATCTCTGCCGGGCCTCGTCCTCGCACTGCCGCCTTGCTCGGCTGGAGCACCTTCCCCGCCTCCTCTCTGGCCCTCCGCACATCCTACGTCTGGCCAAGTTCGCTCCAGTGCACTACCGACCCGTGCTACTCGTCTAATTCGGCACGTCTCCACTACATGGCTAGTTCTCAGAGCTCTTGACGACCTAGCAGTTTGTTCTTCTGATTCGATGACCTGCTGCTACCCAACACCAAGGATATGCAAGGTGCCAACACCAAGGATACGTAGGGCTGACATGCTACAGGGAGAAAGCCGATAGGATTCACTAAGGTCTCCTCGGTGACAAGGCTAGCCCGTTGACAAGTTTGCCACCTAACATTGACACCAAAACCCCAAGATCGACAACATGGAACTAAAGCCCGTTGAACCCAAAGATCTCCATCAAGGCACATCAAGATCTGCTTCACAGATATGAAGCCTAAACCTTGGTACCCCGGCTTTGTCTTCCTCCTCTCCGATCCGAGACCGAACCCTCAGAACCCCAAGATCGCTGAACCCTGATGTGTGACCCCAGTCTGATATCCCTGTTTTATAAATGCTATATATACTTGTTGCATATTAACTCATTCATACTCGCATACATATTGTGGTTGCTTGGGGGTATTTAGACGATTCACCTAAATTAAATATGGAGACCATGTGCGGGCTAATCTTGTTTATATTGGCTCCATTTAAATTTTTGTCACGAACTGATGCCATGTTTTTCCTTGTTAATGCAACATTTAAATTGCAGGGTACCTAAACAACATGAACCCGTTAATTAATGGCCGGGATCCCGATTCCACTTAATATTGCCTAGTCGCATCGCATCTTTGCCATGTCATGCATCATATCATGAACATGCCTGATCTTCTGTCGTAGTATTAAATAGTGCATCCGGTGTTTCTTTTAGTGCTTGCCTTCTTCACAGATTAGCTTGTTGAGTTGATGCGAGTATCGACAAGTTCTTCAGATAATGTACCTTCAACAATGTTTTCCAGGCGAGCATTCTCCTCATTTCTACCTATTTTGCATTTATAGTCTTTACTTCCTCCTGTTGATCTATTGCTATCCTTGTTGTGATGCTTTAGTTTCTGTGCACCATTTATATTCCCTGCAGCCTCTATATTGCCTTAGACACATCCTATTGTCTGTTGTTTGATAGACAGTCGGCCTTGCGAGTCGTAGTTTCTTGCTCAGGTATTGTTTCACGTCGTTCTCGTTCCATAGTTGTTGGAAGGTTGGCACATGTTTAATGATGGAGATGATCATGGCATTAATTACAACTTGATAATCAAAAAGCTGGAAATAGATATAACTAATGCAGAGGCATCGGTGGGTAATAGCTAATATTTGGTTTTTAACCGCCCACTTGTGTCCCGTAGGCCCCGAGTACTTGATACATGTTCCTTGAATATCGCACTATCCGCATGTGGGACCATGAATCCCCTTAGCCAGAGCTTGATTCATTTCTTATTTCTTGGGGCCACAAACTAGTTTGGGGCTTTATTGCTATCTTGTACTTATGCCATGCTTTACTGCTTTATTTAAAATTGTGCGTGGAGCACCTATACTATTTTGGAATGCGGAGTGTTTTCGCGGTATCGACAAGCCTAGTCGTACTTTCGGGTTCCTAGTCGTTTACAACCATTGACGCAAACCTTGGGTCCGTCTTGGAGCAGGCCAACTTTGTTGCGGGTAGCTTAGTGAGGTGGTCCCTTGAAATATTTTATGAATCATGTGATTGCTTTGTCGTGAAAGCCTCATTGGGTTTTATTTGGTTTTTTCGAGGTTGATCATGCGTGTGTTGCTATTTGTTCACCCCTGCAGGGTAAATCTTTTTGAAAGCCGTGTTCGCGGTTATGGACGCCTTGGAGCATAGTATCTCGATCATAGACAAGCATAATTAAACTAGTGCTATAAATTTGACTTCTACATGTCTAGTAATCAGTTTCACTACAACGGCATGAGTCAATAAAAGTGCCAACAACTGCTGGAGTTTGGATGTCTCATGCTAATTGTATCTGACTAGTAAGTATTGCAACTACAATGGAATGTTTAACTAAAACTGCCCACTGCTTATGATATCAGGATGACTCGTGCTATCTATATCTGACTAGTAAGTGCTACAACTATAATGGAATGAATAAAACTGACAACTATGTGAGTTCCTCGGTTTGACTTCCTCGTGTGGTCTCGAGGGGAAAATACCAGGATGGGTATGTTTTGGTGTTACTATCAGGTTGGATCCGAATAGGTATTTCTTATCCCTCTCTAATAGCCGACAGTTGAATCGAGTCTCTATAGATTGTTTAGTGCATGTTGTGCTGTCGCTTTAGTCCACCATACCTATGTAGGCGAGAGCCGTCGAATTCTAGACTCGCCATGTACTGGCCTTAGTACTGATCGCTTCCTTTTCCTTTGCCCTTTGTCGGCACCCCTTTTTGTTTAACAGGTATAAGTTCGACGTCGTTAGCAGGGTTACCCTTCTGACTTGGACTGGGCAGGGTTATGGACGCCATTGGTTATTCTTCAGGGCTCTTAGCCCCATTTGCATCTTATCCGTACTCGGATGTTGTATCGTTTTCAAGGTGATTTGTATCTTTGTATTATATATCTGTATTCTTGACTCATGGAGTCGTTGTATATAAATGTTCTGTGGGTTCCATCATGGACTAATGCGTAATGATATTACTTCGTTTTCCACCCACATGCAAGTGCCTGGTGGGCATCTTTGAATCGTTTCTATGCGGGTTTGGCGGGAATCGCTAAAAGATGCGTAGGCCTGATTCGAGGGTGTTACAGTTGTCCCCATTCATTTGGAGTCCAACTAATTCTATTATGCTTTCTGAAACGTCTGGAGTTGCGCAAAATAGGCAGGGTCATTCCATAGGCTGACTTTGTGGTGTGCTACTATTGTTTGCATGCCTAGGATTATGGAGTGGATTGGAGTAATGGGTGTTGTCCATGTATTATTATGGAGTGATTTGTGGTGCTTTTCATTTCACCGTTGTATTATATTCTCGAAAAATATCCTCGTACATTGTTTGGGATAGAAGCGATTTTGGTTTAAGCTTTTTATTTGTAAATTTCTACCTTTTGTGAGCTAGGTTGGTGATTAATATGTTCATTGTTTTGTCAAACAGTTGAAATTCATAGGAAAAAGCCAATAGTTATCTGTTTTGTTCTGAGGTTTCAGCCTTTTGTTGACTTTATAAGATGGTTATACCTTTGTATGGGCACTCTTAAGGACAAGCAATGCAACCAACAAAGAAAATTTATTAGAGAAGTTCATGTTGACACACACATGCATTTTAGCCTTTATGTTCCCTACCTGTCATTTACCTTGCAGTAAGGAGGAATTTTTCAACACAAGTCTGAAATGTACTAGATTCTAGTTTAGTATCCTTCATCGTGCATGAAACATTACTTCATGCTGTTAACTTGGATACCAAATGCTATGTCCGGTTCTGACTTGATGAACATGGTGGCAACTGTTTCCTGTGATGTTGAGAAACTAATTTGGCAGGCATTGGTGCTTTGCCAAGATACGCTAGCTATGATCCCATTGCTTGCACTAATGCTTATTTTTGTGGTTGCGTTGGTTCAAAGAAATGAAGGTAATGCCACTGAGCCATGCAAATAACCAAAATCAAGGAAATAGCTATAGGGTAATGCGTCTACATTCTACGATAAGAATATGCGCTAATGTCAATGGGGCGGGTACTGGTGGATGGCTTGTTCCTAGATGTCGGAGCCTAAAGGCAGGTTTCTATTAGGCTTCCCGTTTTAGAACAACGATGAAGGTACAGTTTAGACAGCGGGTGTTTGTAATGTACATGTTCTTTATGCATAGACATGGGCCCTCTTCAATTCATTTTCTCTACTGCCAACATTTTTGGTACCCAGGTTGGGATTAAAAGAGATGCAACATTCTTGCTACTATGCATCATGTGCTACGATACGAACTTTCTATACATGGCATGATCTTCTAGGAAGCAAATGCACTGCTAAGATCTGTCATTTGATAACTTTTTGCACACAAATGTAGTTATGTAAATTGTTATTCTATCATGTTGTCATCTATTATATTTGGAGGAATTCCACTATTCAATCTTTTATATCCTCCTAACATATGTATCTATATTGCATGCTGACTTCGTGAGTTAATCAAGTCCAGTCACCATAGAATTGTTAGTGCATTATTCTTTATGTTGACTTGGAGTCATGTTTCGAGCATTCATGTAAGAGAAATACCTCAATATTTTTTTACGATTGCAAACTTGCAAAATTTAATGTAAATGAGAAACTAGATTGCTCTTTTGCTCCAATGGATGTGTTGTCTTTTAAATGTTAGAATATTTTTTACCTATATTACGCTTATATCTATGTGCGGTTGGAAACAAGGATTATATTATATAAGTGTAGCGGGGAAAACTACATATATGCGACCAAAAAAGAGGTTTTATGATATATGTGCAGCAGGGGAAGAAACATGAGAGCCTGTAGCAATGCACGGGCATTCAACTAGTGTTGTAAATAAAAGGAAAATACATGCACCTATCTTCTCTTCAGTCTCAGAATTTTGAAATATTGCGAGTTGTGACATGTAACGAAGAAACTACTAGGAAGTTCTAATTTTGAAAGTGTACATGGTCCAAAAATCATCATTGTATATGCCTCCTCCTCGGAGCATTTCCAATGGATGATGAAAAAACTATTATATAGGGCACAGAAGGGCAAAAACACAGCTCCAAGATGATCTAACTGTAACATCCCAGGATTAGCACCTCGAAATAGACATGACACATGTTTGTGTATTGTATTCATGTATAAGAAAATCTGGGAAATTTTTGCGCAAAACTAAAGAATTTATAGAGGGATTGAGATCTCTCTTGTTCTGATGGAGTCATCCGGGCAAGCGCGGCGGATTTCGACATGATCTCTACTGTACCTTTGTGTTTGAGGGAAGGAAATTAAAATTTGAATATTCAAAATATAAATTTGAAATCTAAAAGAATTTTAAATAGAATTATAATTGAAAATGATATTATAACTATGATCATAAATACCTATTTGAGATATTATTTATCAACAATCACTAGTATTAAAGTATAAAAGAAATGGATATCATAAGAAATATAAATGTATTCTCATATATTACAGGTAGTAATACATTTTTTAGAATAAAGGAATAAAAGTCAATTACCATGAAATAGACTAAACAATAAATAATATTTAACACAAGACGATATTGTTGTCACAATATGTGTAACAAAAGAAATTTCTACTTTATTATTTAAAATAAACAAAATTACATTGTCCTTTATAATAAAGGAATAAACAACAATGTACAAATTGGAATTGAAGAAAATATTAACTTTATTAATCTAAACAGATATTACAATATATTTACAATTGTCCCAAATAGAAAATAAACGTTACAAAAGTATAAAAGAAAAGCCTAAACTATTTCCTAGCTACATATCTTCATATCCTCTTTTATTTTTTCAGCCCTGCAAAAAACAAAATAAAAAGAAACAAAGAAAATAGCATGTTGAAATAGTTGGGAATAGTTTTAGTCTCAGGTTAGGCAGAGAGATGCTACTGCCATGATCATCATAGAGTAAGTTAAAAGGGAGCTAGAGAGTAGTATATGTTCCTATTTCAGGATTTTGGCTCAGTCTAGCATCATAGGCTTAAGGGGCAATGTTCACCAAGGACAGGTAAAATGGCAAATGGTAAACTTAGGAAAATATGAGGTCTCACTTGATCTGATCCACTCGCTGGAGGTAAGAAGACAAGATGCTCACACAACCATGCACAATGGTGTGCTATCAATACAATAGTGCGAGCAGCAGTAGTAGAAATAGAAGGGGATACTCACAGCAGCTAACCAAAACAATATTCCCCTCTAAGTTCACAGCACCACAAGATATCACTGGTTTCCACCAGTCCAACATCAGATCCATTAGACCACCGTACCACCATCAACTATTCCATTTCCACAAGCTCATCCACACATGTTCTTGCCATGTTCAAAGAAGCAACACAAGCAGCAGTAGCAAAGAAATATGTTATCAAGATTCACATCAGGAACTCGAGGAAGAGGAGGTCCATGTGCAGAAAAGGGTAACAGCAGCTACACTAGAAGGAGACAGAGGAGCAGGCCACACACATTCATAAAAGCTGGGGTCAGGATCAACCACTCAGCCATCCACAACAAGATCAAAGAAACCTTCACAGTATTAGGTGATTATCCATCTTCACAACATATGTTCTTACTAGATTCAGTAGGAAAATAATGTGTGGTGAAGAGATATCCTCATATCTGCATACAGTGGTATGCAAAGATCATCAAAGGGATACTTAGGCAGCATAAAGAATTTCTTCTTATCCAACAGCAGTCTCAGCCTTATGCATCATTGACCAAGACCACATATTAGGGTTGTGTATCTAGATTATCCAAACTGGATGATATCATTTTCCCACGCCCTACTTGGCAAGGCTAGCAGCTCCAGTAGTGGATATCACTGTGTTCCATCCAAAAGGAGCCATCACAGTGGCGTCTCATTAGTGGATCTACATAGCACAAGAGAACAACACCACATAATCATTTTCCTAGCTAAAAACATCTAGGAATCATATGACCACTGTCTTGCTGATAGTAGTTGGACCTTAGCCAAATCAGTTGCAAGGTAAACTAACAGGCAACAATAATTTATGATCATGTGCAACAAAGGTAAATCCTCAGACCTGCATCATTGGCAAGAGTTAGACCAAATATTGGTCAAGCAAACATACAGAAGATCATGTGCTTGATCTGGCCACTATGCATCCTCCAAAGAGGTACCACAGTAGCTAGATCATCTACAAAAGCAACAAGTATTGCATTCAGGACATAGCTAATAGATCAAAGCATCAACTTTATATAACCTTAAATAAGCTAAATCATTTTCTTAGTGTTGGTCACTAGGAATCATATCAAATGAACTTCAAATCATTTTCCTTGTTTCTGTCTCTAGGAATCATTTTATCAAGCATATACACATTTTCTACCAGGAATGATAGTAAACCAGAGTAGCATTAGGCAATTGTATGTTTTTCCACACAGCTGATCACCACAGGAATAGACTAGGCACAACCTTGTATAACTTGGATTATCTGCTAGTTAGCAGTAAGATTTCGAAAAGGGTCATTGCATTATCACAAAAACCCTGTCATGATGACAGCAACAAGAACATAAGTAAGCTTTACTTCCAAAGCTTATCCACGAGAAAAGAAACCATCATCTTAAGACTATAACACTAAGAATCAATTTCTTAGTATGTTCATTATCCTTTCAATAATTCTAGCTTAATAGGTACACAACTGAATCATCACAGTGAACTAATGGTTAAGTGGAGGGATTGGGTTCAACCAAATATAAGTAAAAACTAATAGTAGTGAAGTTCAGACAACAATTCCTTTGACAGGGAGTTCTATCAGCAACTCTAAATTGATTTAGTAGATCATTCTACATAAGTGATCACACAGGGGCATCCATGGACAAGGTAAATCATCTTTGATAAAAACAGCAACATGGGCTGAATCCTAGCACAGGGGCACGTACCCTAGTTCATCAATGGAAGAACTCAAAGAGAGGGAATGTAGATGGAGAGAACACAGAGAAGGAAGAGAGGCACTTAACTTTGGTCCTCGCTAGAAAATTGAAGAAGAAGTAGGGGCCGGAGTCGGGGAAGCATACGACGACACGAGGAGCACCCCTGAGGGGTGTTGCGACCTGTGCCGATCCACAACCATGGAAGCCACAAGATAGGGCAACCCCACACCGCCGCCAAGGCACCCGAGCAGCATCGAATGAGCATCGGAGCGCCAAATCGACGGCAAATTCCTAACTTAATCGCTAAGGGGGCAGCACCACCCACAAAGCGTACGAGCCACGAATCAAACATGGTAGAGTGTCGCGGCACCATTGGCAACGTCGCCCTGCTCAGCGTTGGCGTCCGGGGAGGCTGGAGCAGCTGGCATCACAGCGGTAACGACGTCACCATGGCATCGCCAGAGAGTACGTGTGAGAGAGAGGGGCGAGGTAAGCTCGGGGGCGAGTGAGGACGGGTTGGGCCGACCCAACACTCGTGTTGGGGTTGAACCCAACCCAGTGGGCCGGATCGGGCCGGGCAAGGCCCAGGGTTTTAAAAAGAAGACCATGTAAAAATGTTTAAATACAAATATACCCTTGGAATTAAAAGGTTCCAGAAAATAAAGAAAAATCCTAAAAATGCATATATATCTAAATGATTACAAAAATAATCTTTACTTCATAAGAATACAAATCTACTTACTTAAGTTAGATGAAATGCAAATTAATGTTAACACTATTAAATCCTAAATGAAATTTCATAAAATAAGAAAAAAGACTTAAAAAATCACTAAAATCATTTTTGTGTATTAAAATAAATCTACCATTTTGTAAAAATATTAACTTAAATTTTTACAAATAAATCTTGAAGCAAATATTCAAAGACATTTAATCCTGTGTATAATTTTATAAAAATCATAATAAAACTTAACAATAAATAAAAATCATTTTTAAGATCTTGAATAAATATAGTTTACTAGAAAAAATACTAAATATATTAGTCCAAAGGTTTTTAAGGTTTTAAAGTAATAAAACCTTACCTATTTAATATCTATTTTGTTAATTCTTTAAAAAGATTTCTTAAATAAGAAATAATCACTATTTTATATAAAACCTTAAATCCTGTACATTTGAATACTACATCCAAAGCCATAACTGGGATCTATAATAAAACTTAAGTATAACTTATTAACTTTATAAAACTCTTTCAAAAATCATAAATCCAAACTAAACCAACAATTTTAAGTAAATTTTAAACCTCATTCACTTATAATAAAAGTGAATGCTATCTATTTCTTAATCATGCTTAACATGGTTTTAAACCTTAACACATTAATGAGATCATTTAAATTTGCTTTCATTAATAAATCAAATCATTTCCATTAGAGCAAATCACCTTTGAACTTATCATTCACTTAAACTGGAAGTAAATGAATACACACTCTTAACCATCTTTGTATTAACCCAAAAATTCAATAATAATCTGGATACATCAGAACCCTAAGTCTATTTATGTTCCTTTTAAAGTTAACTTTGGTCAAGCAAAGTTATAAGCATAAGGACCAAATTATATTATGTTTTTGTAGTAACTTTTGTCTATTCTAAATTAAGTCATGAAGCATCTCAAGTCCAAGATTATCGAATAAGCGCAAGCGATATCGATCACATTCGATTAGCCACAAAGATTGTTTAAACTTTAACAAAGAAATCTTTTCTTCAAAAGTTATTCGTTTTGCCACATCAAACAGAAATCTTATAATAAGTACTTTAACTCTTAACAACTTAACATAATAATTCCCATTATAATTACCAGATAGCAATTCACCTCAATCTTCGAATATTATTATACTTTACTTATATACTTTTCATGTTAAACACTTAAATGCTTCGTAGATAGATTTACTTATGGAGTAAACATTAGAAATAACTAAATCTTAAAATACATCACTTAAATTTAACTCAATCATAATATTAGGGGGTTATCTCGAGATTTTAGAAAATGCATTACATTCCTTATGCATTAGCATATTTCTTCTTAAACATTAGTCCTTACCAGACCAATGATGTTATTTATAGATTTTGGATCTTCTAATGTCTCGAAGACCGTGATTCCATAATCTTGTAATCACAGAAAGGCAAGTTCACAACTTGCTCATGTTCTTTGATTATTTTCTATGCTTGTAACTCAACTGTTGTCATCACCTACATTTTAAAAAGGTCGAAAACACTATTTTCATAATTAACTTGAAGTATCGGTTACTGATCCAGGGTGATCAACTAATCTATCATAACTGGCAATGGAAACGCCATTGTATAGGAATGTATCATCTAGGACTTAATAAACCAATGTCTCTAGTGATTCTAGCACTGTATATTACACGTTAACCATGAGATTTGAAATGGGACGGAGAAGTTAGTTGTATCTTCTTCCTTTCGCATGGACGGATGACCTTATCGTGAGGCTGTAGCTTCCTTGCGAGGACTCAGCAGATGGGTGGGACTCCTAGTTCCCTGCGATATTGGTGTCTAGACTTTCCGTGAGTGGCTGTTGCAGGTATATCTGCCTATATCGGTGTTGCCAGGGACATGATCTGCTCACTAGAGTCTCCAAGGGGTTCCTAGGGTTATATCTACCTATATGGGGGTTAACGGAGGTATATCTGCTTGGGGAGGTCGTGTCTTCATGCGGGGTCACGGAGAGGGCAGTGATTGGCTTGGATCTTAGGTTGGGCCTCAAACCATGGAAGTTTGAATGGGGACATACTCCCGGCCATGAAACAAAGCTTAAGGTCTCTCATGGGAAAAGTGACACACCTCTGCAGAGTGTAAGAATTGTGACATGTTACTCCCTGTTCCGCGAAGGAGCTACAAACGCGACAGGAAAGGAACCCCACAAAGGTTCTGATCAACCTGTGAAGGCTGTCGGACATAGTTTTCAGAATAAAAGCAACCTTTGAAGAAATATTTACGAAAACCTGCATTGCCTATGACCTATGGTCTATGGCTGTAGAGATAGTGCATCATACACACCTTATTAGTGAACTTGCTGAGTATGCTCATACTCAACCGTACCTTCTTAACCCTTGCTAGATTCTGAAGCCGTTGAAGACAATCTCAACACCAACTTATGCTCAACAAACCATCATCGACATCTCAAGTTCTTCAATAAAGTTAATGAAGTCAACATATTCATCAACCGAAGTGAAGACAAAGTTCTGATTAGATAGGAGTACATACTCTAGCCATAAAACCTACTTCTGTAGAGCATTGCTTTAGCGGCAATTGCAGGCCAGATAGTTTAGATGTTAGTCTTTTTAGCCAGATAGCTCTGAGTTATTATTTTTGGTTCTTCTTTGTAAGAAGTTTCTTTCTCTCTCTTTAACCTAGAGTGGTCTCTAGATATTTTGTAAAGAGTCGAGTTGTAATGTATAATCATGTCTTGGACCTGCTGTGTTTTTGTTGTACCACTATAAGGGATCTAATACTAGTGAACGGTGTTTCATTGGTGTTATGTCAATGAATATAGTGTACTACATCATGCAGCGGTATGCTGGGTCACCGCAGCTGGTATCAGAGCATATGTGATGACTACAAGTGCACAGATCATTTGTAGCTAGTTTTGAAATAAAGATATCGATCCCACAAGGAGTAGTAGGCAAAAGACTAAAATGCTTTTAACTATAACTAAACGTACTTAAGAAATAACTTTAAGATGCAAGATAATAAAGTTGTTTTTGGGTTTTTGGTTGAACAAGATAATTTAAAGTAAAGCAAAACTTAATGCAGAAAGTAAGAATCGCGTGTCTAATAGAACTTTGGATCTACAATAGGGTAAAGGCATTCTCAAGGAATAGTGGATACACTGCTAGCAATTTAGACTAAGTAATCGGGAGTATTATAAAAAATATTCTCATAATGTGTATGTATGTGGGAGGATCTCCATATATGGACGATTTGTGAGCAACCGCTGCACACATCGTCCTCATAACCACAACAGACAGTAACGGACAACCATCACGTTACCGCGCTATTAAGGGATTTCTCCTGTTGCATGGACATGGCTTGAAGAGTTCTCCTTGATCCCCCAAGTTAGTAAGTAAAGAATGACAACAGCTTTATAGTCACAGTAACTGATATCATCCCTCTGTCTACTAACAAGTAATCCCCTTCATCGAGTCCCCATAAGAGGCAAATATTAAGGAGGGGTACAACTCCCAATATCAAGATGAAGATAATTAACACATACACATAATGATGTATACCATAATAATCTCTACCTAATCTCAGTTATATGCTAGGGTTTCTCCATCTCCCCAAGAACTAGACATCTACTCAAACATGGAGGCAATCAACATCATAGCAATAGTAATGAAAACAATCATAGATGAATAGTACTTCTATAAATCCACAATGGGTACGAGAATTACAACAAGATCTAGACAAGATGTAGATGGGATGGATGGAGATGGTAATGATGTAGCGGTGGTTGATGAAGATCGATGCCTTAGCTGCCCGGATCTGCTCAGGCGAAGATGGATCCCTGGCGGATGAGTTCCCCCTACAGATGCCTTCCGGAGGTGAGGTTTTCATGATTTCTGGGTGTTCTGTATGTCGTCTCCTTGAACCAATTGCACGGGGTGAATCTATTTGACGAGGCGGACGTGGCGCCAACTATACGGCTGGAGCTATACGGGCGGAAAAGTTGCTCTGGTCGTATAGTTGGTCGTTGTACCCTTTGGCTCCCTTGTTCGCTTCTGGTTTTTTTCTGGTATTATTAATATTTCCCAAATAAGCGATTTACGTTGTTTTTGACTCCTTTTCTCCATAGTTCAACTACTCCAAGAATTGTATGCATTAGATCCATCATCTGTCCTGAACCTGGTGAAAACAAACATAAAATGTGCGCGCGAGCGCCATAAAATACCAAGATCCTACATCTATAGCGTAAAATAATAATGTAAAACATGATGCAAATATGCACTCATCAACTACCCCAAGCTTAGAATCTTGCTCATCCCTAGCAAGTTTTAGCTTAGTGGATGTGATCCTCATATTGATGAAGCTGAGTCGATAAAATAAATGAGGCAATTGCAGCATGTGTTTATCATATATGATACATAGGAAAAAGTTCTTGAATAGTACCTTACTCGAACCATATGAATAGTATTAGAAGGCTTCCACACCTTTAGTTATCAACAGTTCATAAAAGATGAATCTCAACATAATCTAAAGTATCCGGTTCAACCGAATGAGTTAACGAGGTAGTCCCAAGTGTTTTAGGATCAACGTATTCGCTTGTGATTCAAAATCTCAAAAGTGTCTCTTTGTCATACTACAATATAGTGGTATATGCCTATTTGCTCTTTGCACACTCGCTCTTTTCTTCTTTCTTTTCTTTTTCTTTTGCATATATGCTCACACTTTTGTTTTCAAGTGTTGTGTAAAAGAGCTAGCCATATATTCCACCTTATGTAGGAATTCAAAGTTCAACGATCTCAATTATCAAATTCCAACTGTATATGAAGCATTCTTATGACTTGGAGATTCTACCGCGACATGTTCTCATTCTATTTCAATAGCACTTTCATTTTCCTTTGTTCAAGGTTTCTTTTTCAACTTAATTGTATAGATAATTTCTCTTTGTAAATCAAACCATAGACTTACAGCATGTTGACCAAATTATCTTTATGTGTTCCATCAATAGCAATGGTGTGGAAGACTCCTATTGTCATCATCAAATGCAAGTAAAATCATACTCAAGCCATTCATATATCATTAAAGCAAACTCAAACTCAATATTTCTCCATATATAATAATAAACATGGAATTTCATAAACGAGATCGACTATTCCTAAAGGGAATTCTAATGATGCAAACTTTATTTCTAGTTTGAACTAATGCAAAAACTTGTAATATAAAACTTATAAGAAAGATTACAAGGTCTTTAAAAATCTCCCCAAGCTTGGAATCAAGCCAGGCGGGATCAATTAACTCCTTGTGGGTACCTATTCCTCCTCTTGGGTAGATAGAGCATCGCCTCCTTCTTTTATGTTGCCCGCTTTAACTATGCTTTCAAAGTGAATGCTGAGCTTGGCCATGTCGTATTAGAGCTTCAACATTTTCCTCTTGAGGAATTTCTTCTCATCTGTTAACTCAAAGATAGGTTTAATCAGGAAACCAACTCTACCATCGATTACATCGACCTTCTTCTCAAGGTCTTTGCTCATCATCCAGTAGGAGTCAATACCTTCTCCAATTGTTTCAACGCATTCCTTAGAAGCTTTTTCTAACTCATAGATCTTATCATGAATCTCATCTTGCTGCACCTTCTTAGGGTTAAGAGGTGATGGACCAAGAGGAGGTTTATAATAGGATCCTATGTTGTAAAGATAAGGATTAGGGAGGTACTCATCCTTATTCGTTCCCTGCTCAGCTTGTCTCATCATCTCCATCCTTTGTGGGAACATGTCCGCCCAATTTGGGAGAGGCTTGATCTTCGGGTTGGATGATGACGATGATCCTTTTGATTCTTCTTCCTCGATCCTCTTCACGGGCTTCTCTTCTTTCTTCTTCCAGATCTTGTTAGCATGGAAGGGCTGCATGGCTTCGCTATACGGATGTTGTTAAAGGGGCCTATATAGGGATGACGAAGATCTTTCGAGTCTGGAGGCTGTAGCTCTGCGAAAACTTAATGAAAAAGGTTAGACGCGATTAGCTTTAAAAGGAGGGGTCAAAAACCCTAGCTACCTTGCATAGCGAGCAACTATATGGGCGCAACCCATATAGTTCCCGCCGTATAGTTATGAACCGACTATAGATTAGATCTACGGCGGAACCTAACTATACGGCCACAACTATACGGGTGGAATTTTTAATTCCGGCCATATAGTTGGTCGTTAAACTCTCTTTACCTTGGATAAATTTTTTGGAGAAGGGTCGGAAACTATACGACCGCAACTATACGGGCGGAATTTTGAATTAAAAAATTCCGCCCGTATAGTTGGTCGTTAAACTCTCAGTACTCCAGAAATTATTTTGTCAAAGGTGTTGACAACTATACGACCACAACTATACGGTCAGAATTTTTTATTCCAGCCGTATAGTTGGTCATTAAACTCTCAGTACCTTTTGTGGATGGAAGAGTTGATGTCGCAACAACTATACGACCGGAACTATACGGCTGGAATTTTTATTACCGCCATATAGTTGGTCATTAAACCTTTTGTGTCCACCAAAAAATTTCTACTTCTCCAAGTATTCTTTATTAATATGAAACTTAAAAATATCGAGTTTTGACGGAGAAATGACAGCTTAGACTTTCAACCAATTTTGCCATCATCAATCTTCCTTCTTCTTTGCTAGAGCATGAATCGTTCTCATTAAAAACAATACTCACACTAAAATTTAAAAACTTACTCAAACCTTTATTTCACATGGGTTGCCTCCCATGAAGCGCTCTTTTATGGTCAATTGCGTGACCGTAGTACCACCCATTTCGTCTTGAGTCCATTCTTCTTGTAATTGCCGTTCTTTGTATACCTTCGCTTCATCACTTCTTCGGGGGTGCTCAACTCTATAGTGATTGCACTTATATCTTCTTTCACCCGATAATGCTTCAAGCGTTGTCCATTTACCACCCATGAAAGAGAGGGTGTTTTTCCTTGGAGCTTCACTTCTCCCGACGAATAGGCTTCTTCAACTACATATGGAACTTCCCACTTTGATGTGAGTTTTCCTGGAAACAACTTAAGACGAGAATTATAGAGCAACACTTTGTCTCCACTTTTAAACATTTTATTCTCTATTTTTCTATCATGCCATCTTTTAACTTTTTCCTTAAACAACCTAGCATTCTCATAGGCTTCACTTCTAAACTCATCTAAAGCATGCATATCTAATAAACGATTTTCCCCTGCTGCTTTGAGATCATCATTTAGATTCTTGATCGCCCAAAAATATTGGTGTTCTAGTTCTAATGGTAAATGGCATGCCTTACCGTACACCATCTTATAAGGTGTCATACCCATTGGATTTTTAAACGCAGTACGTTAAGCCCATAGAGTGTCATTTAACTTGTATGACCAATATTTTCTTGATTTGTCCACCGTCTTCTCGAGTATGGTCTTTAGTTCTCTATTTGAGAGTTCCACTTGACCACTTGTTTGGGGATGATATGGTGAAGCAACGCGGTGAGTTACTCCATACTTGCTTAGGATTTTCCTGAAAGTCCTTGACAAGGGGTAACCTCGACAATGTCCATGGTGATGGACTTGGGGTTTCGTGGAAAAGAGAACATTGGGGATTTCGTCGGATGTCAGGGAAAACAATGGAATCAAAGTCACCTGAATTTTGGGAAAAAACTTTATTACAAGTTGTCCTCTACATTTCGGTACCCTCGCTTGGGCTTCTCCCATCCTATATATAATAGGCCGAGCCTCAAAGCTATATGCGGATAGGTTTCATACATGTGTGATTACGATACCAACATAATGTTTGTTCGTGGTTTCTTTCCTAATACAATAAAAAGTCTCTATCGATTGCTTCCTTGGGCTGTTATCTGGAATCTTTATGGGCCGTAGGCCTTTTACCCCAATATAGGGTAGTGAATAATGAGCATCCGAGTAATCATGCCCATGTCAGTAGCCCCCGAGACTCTATATAAATCCGTAGTTTTCAGGTTGAGTCTCAAAGTTTTCTTTCTTCCTTATCTCATTTTGTTTGATTTTTACTCTATATAAATCCGTAGTTTTCAGGTTGAGTCTCAAAGTTTTCTTTATTCCTTATCTCATTTTGTTTGATTTCTATTTTTGTAGGGATTTTGGTACAACGAGTCTGATGCTTCCGACGGATCAGAAATCAGTTAATTGCTCCTGGGCAAAAACAAGGTTGACCTACATGAGACTCAAGTCCATAGGCTCGAATCCGGAATGTGTAACTGGTGTAATTCAGTTCGAGCCGCTGAGGTCTTACTGAATACTGAATTCCAGTTTCTATTTTATAGGGTACCCAACGCGTCCATCGGGATTATTCATCATATCATTGATACGGATATTTTACTGGTAGAGCGCATTCTTGTGCGATTACCAGGCCACACAGGACGAATCCTGGGGTCTTACCTTCATGTTTCTGAACATGGCATTCAGACTTTTTCTCGCGTCTGAGCGTGATCCGAGGTTTTTTGTCTTAATTTGCGGTTGGCCTACTAGGCCACCAATGTTTCCGATTATATCAGATAATTTTATAATTTTTTGACACTATCTCCCGATGGGAGTAACACCTTTTTTGAGGATAAACTGGTGTAGAACTCAAAAAAGGTTTTTGCAATCTGTCAAAGTACCTTATACACAATGGAATTTCTATCGGGTGCGCGCTAGCACTCCCGATGGGAGTATCCCCTGAGGCTATGTTCGGATGCCTGTATCTGGACATAGGCTCATAGTTGCTGTTAGCTTGATGGAAAGTATTGATCTTTTGAACAAAGTAAAAAGATGAAGGTACAAATAACTTATCTCTTTATATATATGGCGAAAATCAATGGTACATTATTTTTTTAGCGGATGGCTGTTTTAGCCTTTTTCTTCTTGACATCTTGGCTGATAAGCTGAACTGTGAAACTTATCACATTGCAAATAATCTTTATGCGTAAAAGCGTCGTAGCTGCACTACGTTCCATGGATTTGAGTAATTTACTCCTGTCTTCTTGTCTTGTAGTCGATATGCTCCTCCAGAAATAACTTCTGTTACGATGTATGGTCCTTCCCATGGCGATTCTAGATTTTTGTGGTCGTGTTGCTTGAGGCGAAGAACTAGGTCCCCTACTACAAAGGACCTAGGCCGCAATCTTCTACTATGGTAATTGTGCAGTTTTGCTGGTACATAGTTGCTCTTTGGAGGGCTTTGTTTCGAGCTTCATCAAGCGCATCCACATCATCTTCAAGTGCCTCTCTTGATTCTTCTTCATTATATGCAGCTACTCTTAGCGATTCGTGTGATACCTCAACTGGAAGCATGGCTTCTGCAACGTGGACCAAAAAGAAAGGCATCTCTTGTGATGAATTATTTGGAGTTGTACGTAAACTCCATAACACGGATGGCAATTCATCCACCCATGCTCCTTTTGCTCTATCAAGTGGTCTCAGTAGTCTCTTTTTGAGTCCAGCGGTAACTAGTCTATTGGCTTTTTCGACCTATCCGTTTGTTTGCGGGTGACCTACTAAATTGTAGCTTATTTTGATGCCCATCTCCTGACAGTACTCCTTGAACTCATTGGAAGTGAAGTTGGTCCCATTGTCCGTGATGATGTTGTTCGGTACGTCAAACCAAAATACTATGGATTTGATAAAATTCACAGCCGAAGTTCCATCTTGGGTGGTGACATGCATTGCTTCAATCCATTTAGTAAATTCGTTGAGTGCTACGAGCAGAAAGACGTGTCCTCCTGGTGATGATTTGTGAAGTTTTCCCACCATGTCGAGTCCCCACTAAGCGAAAGGCCAAGCCAAGGGTATGGGATTCAGCTCAGCGGCGGGTGCTCCAGGCTTTGTTGCGAATCATTGACATGCTTCACATGTTCTGACAATGTCTTTTGCATCTTGTAATATAGTGAACCAATAAAATCATGCCTTGAGTGCTTTTGCAGCAATTGCTCGGCTACTAGCATGGTGACCACAGACTCCATGTATATCTTTGAGTATAATTTTTCCTTCTTCAGGTGTTATGCAATGTTGCAGCACACCCTAAATACTTCTTTTGTATAGTTCTCCTTTGACTATCCTGAAATCCTTCGATCGTCGGGTGATTCGCCGAGCTTCTATCACATCCTCTAGTAACTCTCCCTTAGTCATATATGCTATATACGGCTGCATCCAAGTAGGTTCAATTTGCATGACCTCTTTGATTTCTTGTTCTTCTTCGATGGCCTCTTCTATGTTCTTGGTTTCTGAAGGAGCCCTCGGCTCTTTTTGCGAATGCTTTTTTTCCTTGTTTTTGCTGCTACGACCTCAGAGACTCTTTTTGCTTTGATCGATTGCTCCACTATTTCCTCCCAAAAAACTCCTGGTGGTATTGGCAAACACAATGATCTGATGTTTGCTAGATTGTCGGCTTCCTCGTTGCTTGCTCTTCCTATATGTGATACTTCACACCCATAAAATTGAGCCTACATGATGCTATATAAGTCGCGATAAGCAACCATATTTTCACTGCCAGCATCACATTTTTTCATTGCCTGCTGTACCACGAGATTGGAATCTCCGAAGATTTTGAGGCGGGTTGCACCACAAGCTTTGGCCATCTGCATGCCATCCAACAGGGCCTCGTATTCTGCTTCGTTATTGGATGCGTTTGTAAAGCTCATCCGAAGAATATAGCGCATTTTGTCGCCTTGAGGTGATATTAGTACGACTCCTGCTCATGCTCCCTCCGTTGTTTTTGATCCATCAAAGTACATTGTCTAGGTGCTAGAAAGATCTGGTGGACCCGCACATTGCAATTCCGTCCACTCTGTGATGAAATCTGGCAGAACTTGTGATTTAATTGTTTGTGCTTCTCATAAGTGATATCCCGAGGGGATAATTCGATACCCCATAGAGAAACACTCCCATTTTCTTCTGGATTGTTGAGGATGCTTGACAAAGGTGCCTCGTTAACCACTACGATCGGGTGCTCCAAGAAATAGTGGCGTAGTTTTTGTGCCGTCATAAATACCCCGTATGCTAATTTCTAGTAGTGTGGGTACCTTTGTTTAGGTGGCGATAAAACCTCGCTCAGGAAGTAAACTGGTCTTTGCTCGCCATGGGTCTTTCCTTCTTCGGGTCGCTCTACGACCAAGATCATGCTGACCACTTGATGTGTGGCAGCAATATAAAGGAGCAGATGTTCCTTTTCTTTTGGTGACACGATGACAGGAGATGTCGAAAGTGTTCTTTTAAGATCTTCAAAGGCATGCTAAGCTTCTTTCGTCCATTTGAATTTTTCTGATTTCCCCATGAGGGCGTAGAATGGCAGCACTTTTTCTCCTAATCTTCCAATAAAACAACTTAGAGCCGCGACTCGTCCCGCCAATTGTTGTACACCACGTAGATTTGTTGGCTTATTCATTTTGAGGATTTCTTCTATCTTTTCGGGATTAGCCTCGATTCCTCTAGCTGATACCAAATATCCGAGGAGTTGCCCCGCCGGGACTCTAAAGGAACATTTCTTCAGATTCAGTTTGATGCTAAACTTGTCGAGATTTCTGAATGTCTCTTCTAGGTCTTTTATCAACACAGACCCTTGACCTATGGTAACTACGACATCATCAATATATACTTGCATGTTTGTGCCTATTTGGCTTCCCAGGCACTTCTGCATCATCCCCTGATATGTTGCTCCAGCGTTCTTGAGGCCAAACGGCATTGTTGTGTAGCAGAATACGCCATAAGGCGTGATAAATGCCGTTTTCTCCTGATCTTCTTCCTTCATCCTGATCTGGTGGTAACCTGAGTAAGCGTCTAAGAAAGAAAGCCGTTCGCATCCCGTGGTTGCATCGATGATTTGGTCGATTCACGGAAATGGGAAGTGAACTTTTGGACAATGTTTGTTTAGCACAGTAAAGTCGATGCACATCCGAAGTTCCGTAGTGTTTTTCTTTGGAACACATACTGGGTTTGCAAGCCACTTTGATTTTGTTAATTCTTTGCTAAAATTGGCATCGGTCAGGCGATGGAGCTCCTTTCTAATGGCCTTGCGTTCTGGTTCTGCGAAGCGTCAAAGCGGTTGTTTTACTGGCTTCGCCTTTGGATCTAGATTTAATGCATGCTTAGCGAGTTCCCTGGGGATTCCTGGAATGTTAGAAGCTACCATGTGAAAATCTCCCAATGCTCACGGAGGAACTCGATGAGCGCGCTTTCCTATGCGGGATCAAGGTTAGAAGCCACAAATGTTGTTTTCGTCGGGTCGGCGGGTGGATTTGTACTTCTTTTGTGTCTTTTTCCATGTCAAAAGCCTGATCGAGATTAACACTCGCTACTTCTAGAGGTTGTTTCTTTGCTGAACTTTTGAGTTGCTCGAACTCTGTTGTCATCCCAAAAGATTCAAAAAAATCGTTGAAATCTCGATCAGAGATGTCCGCACGTGTAAAGCTTCCTTGTACCGTGATTATTCCCTTTTGTGCTGGCATTTTCATTACTAAGTATGCGTAATGTGGTACTTCTATGAATCGTGCAAATGTTGGACGTCCCAGGATTGCATGGTATTGTGATGGCCAATCCATGACTTCGAATTCGAGTCTTTCTCGCCTGAAATTTATCTTGGAACCAAACACAACATCAAGAAAAACTTTGCCTAAAGGAATTTCGGCTTTACCTTGTACTATTCCGTGGAAAGAGGTTTCCGTTGGAGCGAGATTATCCAGGGGATAGCCTATTGTTCGCAACGTTTTTGCGTAGATCAGATTTATGCTACTTCTTGCATCCATGAAGACCTTTCTCATATCGAATCCGCCAGTTTGTGCTTCGACTATCAAGGCTGAATGACCTGGTCGTGGGACCCGGAGATGGTGATCTGCTCTGCTGAATTTGATTTCTTGCTCTAACCAATGAAGATATTCGGGTACAACTGATGTTGATGTTTCCACCATATTGATTTGTCTTGTGATGAGCTTCTGAATTCGGTTGGGTGGACGCCCTTTCTGAATCATAGACATTGTTCATTTTGATCTAGGGTACTCGTTGTTTTGATCGTTTGAGTTTTGTGGTGGTGCACCGGGCGTGGACGTGTATCCTCGATTTGCTGCTTCGGCTGCCTTTGCATTGCACAACTCCTGCATCTTCAAGAATGTTCGGCAGTCTTACATCAAGTGATTGGATTGTCGCCTGCCTACTGAGTCGACGTAAAAATGCATATTATAGGGTCCTTCCAGCATTTGTATTGCAGACATAGGTGGGTCTCATGCTCTTGGCTGATATCGTTGTACGGACTGGCTCCCTTCGACGTCGTCCCTGTCCTGACGGTATCCGTCATTATTGTCGTTGCTTCTATTGTTACCTTCACCCGAAAATCCTGCAGTGACGTAACTTGGTCCCGTGTTCCCATCGTTGTTCCTTCATCTTCTGTCATCGCCACGTTTGTCCTTGTCTTCTTCGGGTGACCGCGCACGCTTATTATGTAGCGCGTCTTCTCCATCAGCCCAGTGGTTTGCTATTTCCATTAACTGTGATACTGTCTTTGGTTTCACCTGACCCAGTTCTTCTATGAATTCTTGGTGACGGATGTCGTCGTTGAAGGCGTCAATGGCCCTTTCGTCAGATATGGATTCAGCTGAGTTTTTGATAATATCCCATCGATGTATGAACACTCTTATTGACTCTCTAGATTTTTGTTTGCACGCTCGCAACTGCTCCAAGGATGCTAGTCGTTTGAATGTAGAATCAAAATGTCGGATGAATTTATCTTCCAGATCGTTCCAGCTACCGATTGAATCTTCGGGTAACTGCCTCAACCATGATCTTGCAGCGCCGGTGAGGTGTAGTGGTAGACTTTGCATTACAGTAGTTGTGGAGCCGCCCTATAATTTGACGGTGGCTAGATAGTCTGCTAACCAAGCTTCGGGTTCCTGGAGCCCATCGTATTTGTGTCAATCGTATGGAAGTTTAAAGTCTTTGGGTACTTAGGCTTTGTGAATCCTCTGCGTGAAACAGCTGGCCCTGCATAGGCCATGGTCATCTTCGTCATCTCCATCTTGATATCGTCGGGTGCGTCTTTTGTCTCTGGGTCCACTGCTCCTATGCTGCGAGTGAGGCCCATAACATTCTGAGGTTCATCAGGGCGGAGCAATGGAGGGCCGCACGCGGATCGTCGAGTGCGGGTTAAGTGGTGATCAGATATGTTTGCGCGGCCACAATGGCTGCCTGAGCTGTTTTTGCCATGATATTTCCTGCTTGATCAATTGACATAAGTGATAGATCGAGATCTCGGATAATTCCACTTCTTTCTGCTTCTGGGATATTCTGTAATCGAGATGTCGCCCTTCTTGGCGGTGCTGCTCCTGTCACACTCCTTGACCCTCGGGTAGAGCTTAATTGGGCCCGTCGTAAACTGGATTCGTCGGCTAGCCTTTTTCTTTCATCGAGCTATCTTTGCATCCGGAGTAGGTCTCTCTTATTGTGGTGGAGCAAATATTGGTATTCCAGTAGATCATCATGTGAAGCATCTGCTGTCATTGGGACTGCTCCCGAAATTGCCTCCCTTGCTTTTTGCCGTGCCAACGCTGGTAGCCGAAGTCCTGGTCTCTCTCTTGTGTGGGGTTCTCCACCTCCTCCTTGGACTATGCTATTATCTGTTGTTTCTTTTCTGTTGTCATGTTCTCCGCCATTGTCATGGTTTCATCCATTGTCGTGGTTTCCTCCATGGTCATCTGATAAAATATAATCGGGGTTTATTATAGGATTATTGTTTTTGTCGCATGTTGTTGAGGTATCTCCGTTGATCATGTACACTTGGTGGCGTGTTATGTGTGTCCTGACGGTGCCGTCGTTTGCTTCTGCGGGTGTGTTGGTAGTACTCCGAGATCGTAGTTCTGGATAAATTTCCGCTATCCTTTCTTCAAAGTTGACGTTTTCGCTACTTTCTTTGGGTTCTGAGCTTGTCGGGTTTGCTCCATGTGGTGAGGTTGGCTGGTGACCTTATTTTCCTGTTTCGATCTGAGCTGTGATGTCTATGGAGGATCCAACGGGTCATGATGGTACTGATATAGGCGTGGCCTTTTCTGCCGACGGTTCTGATGCGATCAGGGCCGAAGGTTGTGATTCTTCCATGTTGTCTTCTTGGAAGTGGAGGCTTTCGATGATTAGATTGGATCTGCTGTTGAAATCGGTGGGTACCAATACAAGGGTGGGTGTGGATTTTCTTTCGTCGAGTTGATGCTTGGTGGAGAGCGTTCCGCTGAATCCGTGCTTCCAGCGTTCAAGTTTCCCACAGACGATGCCAATTGACGAGGGGTAACCTCGGCAATGCCCATGCTGATGGACTTGGGGTTTCGCAGAAAAGAGAATGCTGGGGATTTCTTCAGATGTCAGGGAAAACAATGGAATCAAAGTCGCCTGAATATTGGGAAAATACTCTATTACACGTTCTCCTCTTGATTTCGGTACCCTCGCTTGGGCTTCTCCCGTCCTATATATAATAGGCCGGGTATCAAAGCTATATGCGGATAGGTTTCATACACGTGTGATTACGATACCAACATAATGTCAGTTTGTGGTTTATTTCCTAATACAATAAAAAGTCTCGTCGGTTGCTTCCTTGGGCTGTTATCTGGAATCTTTATGGGCCGTAGGCCTTTTACCCAATGTAGGGTAGCGAATAATGAGCATCCGAGTAATCATACCCATGTCAGTCACTTTCATAAAATGAGAACCACCATCAGTAATTAAAAATCTAGGAACTCCAAACCTGGGGAATATGACATCCTTGATCATCTTCACTGAGGTAGCTGCATCCACGATATTTGTTGGGATAGCTTCAACCCACTTAGTATCATAGTCAACAACAAGAAGAATATGAGTATAACCATTTAACTCTGTGAATGGTCCCATGTAATCCATTCCCCATACATCAAAGGGTTCAATTATTAGACTATAATTCATCGCTATTTCTTGTCTCCTACCTATATTACCTCTTCTTTGGCAACCATCGCAGTATTCCACATACCTGTGTGCATCCTTGAGAAAAGTAGGATAATAGAATCTGGATTGAAGTACCTTTGCAGCAGTTCTTTTACCTGCATGATGCCCTCCATATGGACTGTCATGACAATCCTTCAATATCGCATTCATTTTGTGATTAGGAACACACTTCCGAATCATTCCGTCAAGTCCGTGACGATATAGATACGGATCATCCCAAAAGTAATATTTAAGATCATTAAAGAATTTCATTCTTTGATTTCTTGACATACCGGGAGGTAAAAAAATTGTTGCTAGATAGTTAGCATAATCTACATACCACGGATCATCAATTTCTACCTTTGCTAAATATTCTCCCAGAAATGATTCATTAATAGGTACGGGGTCGTTAATTATTCCCTCCATCCTAGAAATCTGATCTGCTACCGGATTATCCTTACCCCTCCTATCTACTATTTGCAAATCGTATTCTTGTAGCAATAAAACCCACCTAATTAACCTGGGCTTAGCATCATTTTCTACCAGGAGGTGACGCAAAGCTTGGTGATCCGTATGAATTATTACCTTAGAGTTCATTATGTAAGATCTAAATTTGTCGCAAGCAAAATGATAGCTAGAAACTCTTTTTTGTAGTAGCATAATGTTTCTGAATCTTATTAAGAGGTCTACTAGCGTAATAAATAACATTCAAATTCTTTCCATCTCGTTGTCCCAACATAGCCCCTAACGCATAATCACTAGCATCACACATAATTTCGAAAGGTTCATCCCACTTTGGAGATTGCATGATAGGTGTTGAAACTAGTTTATCCTAAAGGTTATCAAAAGCTGCAATGCAGTCATGGTCCAAACAGAATGGAGTTTCCTTATCAATAAAATTGGTAAGGGGCATAGCAAGTTTATCAAAATCTTTTATAAACTGCTTATACAATCCTGCATGTCCCAGAAACATTTTAAGTTTTTAATGCCCTGAGATATTGGGAGAGCACTTATATTTATTTTATCTATTTCTATTCCCTCCACCAAAACTTTGTGCTCGAAAACTTTACCTTCTCTGTCCATGAAACAGCATTGCTCCCAATTCAAAACCAAGTTTGATTGCCTGGATCTCTGCAAAACTTTGGTCAGATTGTAGAGGAAATTATCAAAAGTTTTTCTAGAAACGACAAAATTGTTTGTTAGGACTTCCATAGTCTTCTCAACAAAATCATCAAAAATCTTTAGAACACATTCCTGAAAAGTTGATGCTGCATTACATAAGCCAAATGGAATTAATCTATAGGCATATGTGCCATAAGGACAAGTGAAAGTTGTTTTCTCTTGATCTTCCGGCTATATGGCAACTTGAGAATATCCAGAATAACCATCAAGAAAACAAGAGTAAGAATCATTACGAAGTCTTTCTAAGATTTTGTCCATGAATTGTATAGGTTTATGATTTTTCTGTGTCTCACGGTTTAGCTTCCTAAAATCAATGCACATACGATATCCTACAATTGGCCTCGCAGGAACTAGCTCACCTTCCTCATTCATAGCAGCATCAAGTCCACCTTGTCTTGGTATGCAATGAGCTGGGCTAACCCACTTACTGTGAGAAATGGGATATATTATGCTAGCATCAAGTAAGCGTATAACTTATTTTCTCAATATTTCCTTCATCTTAGGATTAAGCCTTCTTTGCCTATCTACTACGGGTCCACCATCATCAAGCATGGTAATCTTATGTGTTACAATAGATGGATCTACTCCTTTAATATCACTCAATGTATATCCAAAGGCTTCACGATGCTTAACCAAAACTAAAATGAGTTTATTCATTTCATTTTTTTATAGATTCTTGCTAATAATGACAGGACATTTATTTTCATTATCTAAAAACTCACCTCATATTGTCTGGAAGTTTTTTCAATTCTATCGGTGGAGGTCATTCATCTCTTGTTCTTACCAATTCTTCATAGTCATGTGGATTTTGTGCTTCTGGAATTGAATCAAGGTAATCATCCATGTCTTCTTTCTTCTCATCATCTGGTGCTTCTTCCCAATTAATCAAGCTCCTTTCTAATTCATCTTGTCGAGTACTGAAATGAATTGCCGCTAGCTCGGCAATCGTCTTTTCTTCCTTGATATCCTCCTCTTCATATGGCCTCTTCTTTAGTTTGGCGAACTGGAATGTCATTTCCTCTTCTCCAAAATTCAGTGAAACAGTTTCCTTTGGATTGTCTACTCGAGCTTTGGTGATGGAAATAAAAGGCCTGCCTAAAAGAATAGGACAAAATAATCTCGAGGCATATCAACAATATAAAAATCAAGGGGATACATGAGTGAGCCAATAAGGACATAGATATTTCTGATTACCCCTTCCGGTTTTATATTGGTTCTATTAGAAAATTTAATAATAGTGTCTACCTATTCAACATCTAGATTATTCAAGTTGTAGCAAAGTTCTTCATAAAGTGATGATGGCATAATATTTATGGTGGAAATTGGTTCGCAAATTCCATATAAGAAAGTTTCTCCACAATATATAGGGGTCATAGGTTTTGAAGTTTCATTACCTTGAACCTTATCTTGGATGAATTCCGAGGTTTCATGGTCTAACATAACCACTTCATCTTCCACTATTCGTGCTTCCATAAGATCTTTAATTATTACATTATTTATATTTGGAGCTTCAGAATTCCTTTCTGGTTTGTTCGGTCTCTCCTTTATTTGTTCTTCCTCTCTTTGTCCTTTTCAAACATTCCCTGTATAGGTATCGAGGAGAACTCTTCCATTAGTTCTCTTGCACGCTTCTTTTTTTCGAGGGGTTTACGAGGTTCCCATTCTGTAGGTACCTGCCAATGCCCTGCATAATTCTCAATAATTTTCTTCACTGAGTAAGAATCAATACCGAGGGTTTTAATCATTGTATCTGTCCTCTCATCTGCAAAAAAGTCATTAATGCAAGCATATTCAGAAAAACTATTTGTAATATTTTCCTTATCTTTAAAATTTTCAGTTGCTTCTCTCATTTTTATTATTAGATTCCAAGCCTCGTCATAGGTATAAGATAGAAAACTGCCATTTGAAGCAGTGTCTAGATTCGTCCTATTTTCGATATTTAGCCCTCCATAAAATGTATGTGTGATTAACCAATCAGGCAAACGATGGCGGGGGCAATTATCTAAGTAGCTTTTATACCTTAGATATCCTTCATATAAGTCCTCACTAGGATTATTTTGGAAACTTATAATAATACCTCTCATCATGTGAGCTTTGCTTTTAGAATAATATTTTGATAGGAACTTAGTTGTCAATTCCTCCCAAGTCCTTGGTGCTTCTGCACAAAAAGATCTATACTAATTGAAAACATTATTAGAGAGAGTTTGTCTAAACAACTGGATTTTCACCATTTGAAGCAGTGTCTAGATTCGTCCTATTTTCAATAAAGGAACTGAGAATGTCTTCAAAGAATTGTAAGTGTCAATATGGACTTTCTTCATTGGTTCCTACAAACTTTTTAGAATGCACCAATTCAAATAATAAAGGATGGATCTCGATTCCATCTGGATTTATGCTTTTGTTGACAGTTATAAAAGCGTCCATGGGCGAACCCATTTTCCTTACTACCTCAAGCTGGTTTAAATGCGGAGTATTGTCCATTGTTGTGGTCCTACAACTCAAGTAAAATTTAGTACAATGAAAGTAAATAACTAAAAGTAAAGTGACTTATAGCGCTAAGCTCCCCGACAACGGTGCCAGAAAATAGCTTGATGACTGCAAGTGCATAGATCGTTTGTAGCTAGTTTCGAAATAAAGATATCGATCCCACAGGGAGCAGTAGGCAAAAGACTAAAATGCTTTTAACTATAACTAAACGAAGTACTTAAGAAATAACTTTAAGATGCAAGATAAGTAAAGTTGTTTTGGGTTTTTTGGTTGAACAAGGTAATTTAAAGTAAAGCAAAACTTAATGCAGAAAGTAAGAATCGCTTGTGTAATAGAACTTTGGAACTACAATAGGGAAAAGGCGTTCTCAGGGAATAGTGGATACACCGCTAGCAATTTAAACTAAGTAATTGAGAGTATTATAACAAATATTCTCATAATGTGTATGTATATGGGAGGAGCTCCATATATGGATGATTTGCCAGTAACCGCTACACACATCGTCCTCATAACCACAACATATAGTAACCGACAACCATCGCGTTACCGTGCTATTAAGGGATTTCTCCCGTGGCATGGACATGGCTTGGTGAGTTCCACTTCATCCCCCAAGTTAGTACATAAAGAATGATAATAGCTTTATAGTCACAGTAACTGTTATCATCCCTCCATCTACTAACAAGTAATCCCCTTCATCGAGTCCCCATAAGAGGCAAATATTAAGGAGGTGCACAACTCCCAATATCAAGATGAACACAATTAACATGTACACGTAATGATGTATAACATAATAATATCTATCTAATCTTAGTCATATGCTAGGATTTCTCCATCTCCCCAAGAACTAGAGATCTACTCAGACATGGAGGCAATCAACATCATAGCAATGATAATGAAAACAATCATAGATGAATAGTACTTGTATAAATCCACAATGGGTACGGGAATTACAACAAGATCTAGACAAGATGTAGATGGGATGGATGGAGATGGTGGTGATGCAATAGTGGTTGATGAAGATCGATGCCTTAGCCTCCCAGATCTGCGTAGGGCGAAGATGGATCCCTGGCGGATGAGTTCCCCCTCCATATGCCTTCCAGAGGTGAGGTTTTCACGATTTCTGGGTGTTTTGCATGTCGTCTCCTCAAACCAATTGCATGGGGTGAAACTATTTGACGAGGCGGAGGTGGCACCAACTATACGGCCGAAGCTATACGGGCAGAAAAGTTACTCCGGTCGTATAGTTGGACGTTGGACCCTCTGCCTCCCTTGTTCGCTTCTGGTTTTCTTCTGGTATTATTAATATTTCCCAAATAAGTGATTTACGTTGTTTTTGACTCCTTTTCTCCACAGTACAACTGCTCCAAGAATTGTATCCATTGGATCCATCATCTATCCTGAATCTGGTGAAAACAGACATAAAATGTGCGCGCGAGCGCCGTAATATATCAAGATCCTACATCTACAATGTAAAATAATAATGTAAAACATGATGCAAATATGCACTCATCAATATGATTTGACCTTAGGATTAAAACCCCTTTTAGGAAGATCTGTAGGTTGGATTGTGACTATAGGAGCCATCTTATCTAAACCAAGATTTGTGATGGGTATCCACTTGAGGATAACCTTGTCACACTTAAGTTGGATACTTTTGTCATCTTTCTTAAGGATTAGTATATATCTCTCTAGAGAAAGACATTTTAGCATAGCTCTAAATAGGTATAACACCACTAAGATATCTTAAGTAAGTTAAAATATCAAAGAAGATTACGACTAAGATTCGGATATCATGTGGAGTAGTATTGGTGATGGAGTCTATATTTAGAATCCTTGTGAAGCAACAGAATCTCACCACTAGTTCATACTACTATACCATACAGGGTAGACCATTAGAGTATGTACAGATACAATTGGAAATATATCATGTGGCATTCACTTGAGGATTCCATGTGATGGAGTAGAATTCTGTTAAGAATCATTAATAGTAAGCTAAGAAGGAGGGTTGCCATGGTGACGTTAGCTCTTCAATCATGATGACTAGGTAAATCTTAAGAAGTTCATGGTGGCATTAGCTCCGAGACCATGATAAGTGTAACATCCCAAAACTTAATCCAAGGTTAATTAAGATCAAATCTACCCAATTTAGGGTTAACAAAAACTTTTCTATTTAAAATGATTAAGCATTCATATGTGTATGCATTTAAATTAGGAGTTGTTTTGAATTGCCATGTTTGAGTGATCCATCGGTTGTAAAATGATTCTAAGGTGAATTAAACATCATCTAGACGATTTCCAAACAAATCCCAAAGAAAAAAAATCAAAATGAATAAATAAGGAGATGGTCATTTGTGCCATTTTAATCACATAGCCTACTTTGGCTATTCCTAGAACTCAAATCTTAATAGAAACAATTGTGCTTCTTTGCACACCTTGCTAGTACAAGTAGTGATGTACCAAGGCCCACTTTGTTTCATCCCTACAACTTTCAAACACTAAATTTAAATGGCATTTGAAAATTGAATGTAGTGCATATGTATAGATCACACTTATTGAAAAACCACTCAAATGAACTCCACTTTTAAAACCCAAGAACACCTAGAAGCTCAAGAATAAGATACATCAATCCACCAAAAATCAGCCCAAAATTCAAAACTTTTTTCTCTTGCGGCCATTTGATCGAATAGGTTGCAGACACAAATCATCTGCCTAACTAATAATGTTGCTAAGTTAAACCCTTGTCCCCCATTGGACCCTATCTACTCTCCCCAGTCCCCCGGAGACCAACCAAGTCCCCACCAGCCTACCCCTAAGCCGCAGTAGCAGTGGAGCGCCGCCACTTTGTGGTCACCGCCGACCAGAAGAGGGCAAAGCGCCAGGGATAGCTCCGTGCCATTCCAGTGTGTCCTCTCGCTCCGTCCAACCCTACCGCACCTCCGTGTCCACCCCTCGATCAACCCCAGCCCCTGGACCACCCCCCAGCGTGTTGGAGATATGCCCAAGAGGCAATAATAAAGTGGTTATTATTATATCTTTATGTTTATGATAAATGTTTACATCTCATGCTATAATTGTATTATTAGGAAACACTAATACATGTGTGTTTTGTAAACATAAAAGAGTCCCTAGTAAGCCTCTTGTTGAACTAGCTTGTTGATTAATTGATGATCATGGTTTCCTGATCATGGACATTGGATGTGATTAATAACAAGGTTATATCATTAGGAGAATGATGTAATGGACACACACCCATAGTAAGCGTAGCATAAAGATCAAGTCATTAAGTTCGTATTTCTATAAGCTTTCAAATGCATAGTAACCTAATCCTTCGACCATGAGGTTATGTTAATCACCATCACCGGATGGATACTTTGATGACATCAAACACCGCTTCGTAACTGGGTGGTCATAAAGGTGTCATTGGGTATTCTGAAAGTATGTGTTGAAGCGCATGAACCAAGATTGGGATTTGTCCATCCATATGACGGATAGATATGCTCTAGGCCCTCTCGGTGGAATGTCATCTAGTTAGCTTGCAAGCATGTGACTGGGTCCCAAGGGATGACATATCATGGAACGAGTAAAGAGTACTTATCAGTAACGAGGTAAAACTAGGTATGGAGATACCGACGATCAAACCTCGGATAAGTATAGTATCGCGTGACAAAGGGAATTGGTTTCGTATGTTAATGGTTCTGTCGATCACAAAGTCATCGTTGAGTATGTGGGAGCCATTATGGATCTCCAGGTCCCGCTGATGGTTATTGATAGGAGATGTGTCTCCATCATGTCTGCATATTCACGAACCGTAGGGTGACACACTTAAGGTTCGAAGTTGTTTTAAGTAGATATGGAATGTGCATTGGAGACCGAATGTTGTTCGGAGTCTCGGAATGGATCCGGGACATCACGAGGAGATCCGGAATGGTCCGGAGAATAAGATTCATATATTGGGGATCATTTTCTGAGTTAGGAAATGTTCTGGAGTATTTGTATGAGGGTTCTAGAAGGTTTCGGAATGTTCCGGAAGGTTCTGGAAGGTTTCTTGGAGTTTGCTTGAAAACCAAGGAAGGGATCAAGGAGTCCTGGTGGGTCAAGACTAGGAGTCGTGGGGGAGGAGGACTCCTCCCCCCACTCCCCAATCCGCCGGCCTAGAGGAAGGGGAGTCCTACAAGGACTCCCCCTCCCATGGCGCCTCACCCCCCTTAAATAGAGGGGCAGGGGCGCCCCCTCCACCCCTGCTCCATAACTCCAATCTCTGCTGCCTCTCTCCTCCTCCTTTCTTCTGCACAGGCATAGGCGAAGCCCTGTAGAATTCTCTACTCCACCACCACCACCACACCGTCGTGCTGCTGGGATTCCGTGGAGAAGATCTACTACCTCCGCTGCTCGCTGGAACGAGGAGAGGAAGGTCTGCTTCGACTCCGCACGTGTGACCGACTGCGGAAGCGCTGCCGGAACGCGGCGCCGGAAGGATCGTCCACACGATCTTGAGATCGGCAAGTGATCGACTACATCAACCACGAGATCTAATCTCGTTAACGCTTTCGGATCTACGAGGGTTAGTTCCTATCTATCTCGTTGCACATGTCTAATAGATTAGATCTTGGCTTTTATCTAGATTAGATCTGGGTTTTGTTCGTTCTTGCGGTAGAAATTTTTTGTTTTCCATGCTACGAACCCATCAGTGGTATCAGAGCCGTGTCTATGCGTAGATCTGTTGCATGAGTAGAACACAATGGTTTTATGGGCATTGGTGCTCGTGCCTTCTTTTGCTTTGTGTACTTTGCATCTTCCGGTATGGTGGGATGAAGCGGCTCGGGCTAACCTTACATGTCATCGCACATGAGACTTGCTCCACGCTTGACGTGTAACTTGCTTTTCACAAGTGGCTTTGCGGGTGTCTGTCTCTCCCACCATAGTATAGATCCAATTTACACTTTGCAACTTGATAGCACTTGTATCAACGTTGTGGTTCATGTTCGTAGGTAAGATCCGTTCTTATTCGAAAGCCCCAAGCCACGTAAAACATGCAAAGAATATTAGAGGCGTCTAACTCGTTTTTGCAGGGGTTTTGTGATGTGATATGGCCATTATGTGATTGTGATTATATTTGATGTATGCAATGATCCTTATTGTAATATGGCAACCGGCAGGAGCCTAATGGTTGTCTTTAAATTTTGTTTAAGACCTGCGTGTCTATTCATCATGTAATAGCTTTATTCTAAGTAGTTGTAATAGTTGCTGTTGGTGATGGACAACCATGAAGCGGCGCCACGGACCTTGACGCCACGCTGGTGATGATGGAGTTCATGTCCATGCTTTGAAGATGGAGATCAAAGGCACAAGAAGAAAGGCCATATCATATCACATATTATGAATTGGCTGTGATGTTAATCCTTTATGCATCTTGTATTGCTTAGATCGCGACGGTAGCATTATAAGATGATCCCTCTCACTAAATATCAAGTAATAAAGTGTTCGTCCTTAGTTGGCACCGTTGCTAAGACTCGTCGTTTCGAAGCATCTCGTGATGATCGGGTGTGATAGACTCTACGTGTGCATACAACGGGTGCAAGCCATATTTGCACATGCAGAAACTAAGGTTAACCTTGACGAGCCTAGAATGTACAGACATGGTCTCGGAACACGGAATACCAAAAGGTAAAGCATGAGTCATATGGATGATATGATGAACATGTTGATTTTTCGCCTTTAAAGCTACATCATCTCACGTGATGATCAGACTTGGTGTAGTGGATTTGGTTCGTGTAATCACTAAAACAACTCGAGGGATGTTGTTTTGAGTGGGAGTTTATTTATAATTTGGATTAGTCGAACTCAATTTATCATAAACACAATCAAAGTGAATTTGCATAGTTTGTTGTAGTCATTGGCATCCGTTCACCACCTTACGCTTAGTTATAGTTGAGATAGTAGAACTATAGAAATTCTGGATATTTGCTTTACAAACTGGTATCATATTGTTTTGAGTGTCAATCTAAAGTTTAAAAGTCCTGTTGCAAACTTTCAGCAAACTCCATTTACTCTGTGAAGTTTAATAAATAGTATTAAATCAAGAGTAACAATTCCAGTGTTAGTATCTAATGTATCATGTTTGCCTCCATGATTCTTGATACTCAAAAGATTGTTTTTAATATCAAGTTTATCTAAGAGCTGAAAGCAATGTTTCAGAAACCATCATATGTGAAAGGTATTGCGATATCTAAAACTATGTGTTGGTTACAACATGATAGAGTATACGTCCTCATATTTGATGAGAATTTGTGAAGGTTGGAGACGCTAGTCGTCCTAATCCTCCAAAAGGTTTTGAAAAAGAAACATTATACTCGCAATTCACCTTTATAAGCTATAGCAGCTTGATCATGAAAGTTGTCATGATAAGGATGAATAGAAGATGTAAGTAAAATGTTTACTACACTTAAAGATTACTAAAGAATGGAATTTTGAAAGAATGCCAAATATTTGATGATGGTGATCCACCTCAAAGTGCAAGTCCAAAGGTATTAGTAGTTGACTGTATACGCTTTGTACCATGTGTCATGTTGATGACACCACTATTGATGTTGATAGATTCTTTTAAAAAGGAATTGCTGAAAGAGAATCTATAAAATATTTGGCAGAAAATAAAAGGTTGGAGATGTCCAACTTAGGCATATAGAAGATACATGTTATGGCTGTATTCCTTGGTTGTTAAACAATGTGGTTCTGCGGTATTGGATACCGAATTGGTTGGTATGAAGTGTCATACAGGACAACACAATTCATGAACTACAATGGCCTAAGTAACTAGCAAGAGAATGAGTGATGATGTTCATCGAAAACAAATAAAATGTTATTGTGTTTTTCGTTGACATCAAACCTAGCCTTCAAGATTTGTTTTAATAATTATTATTTTGTTCCGGTATTACGAGAACAATGGTTGTTCAAATAATTACCGTATTCCATAAAGGATGGATGAACTTTTACAAGTCTGGTGGGAGAAATCACATCCATAAACACTATTGCTAAAATGTCGCAAGACAAATGATTGAAAGATCACTTATGAAGTGACATCGCTATTTAAATTATAAAGAAAACATGAAGAAACTCCATGTTGATGGAATTTTGGAGTCTTTTGATTTTGATCAATTGATGCATGTGAGAATTTCCTCGAGATAATTGAAACTCCGTCCATAAGCCAGAGAGGAACGGATGACTAGCTTATTGGAAATTGAGCATGCTGATGTGCATAGTCCATTATGTGTAGCCATATGCGATGGATCTTTTTGCTTCATATGCTTTCTCCGAAAATTTCAGTGAATATATCTGTATATTTACTTAATAAGGAGGAAGTATGAAAACATTTGAAAGTTGTTCAAAGACTTTCAAGATGAAGTTGAAAATCATTGTAACAAGAAAATAAAGAGTTTATGATTCGATCATAAAGAAAGATGTTTGAGTTAAAAGTTTAGCAAAACACCTAAGATTTGAGGAATCGTTCCATGGATTTGCATTTCCCAAAACACCATAGGAGTATGGAGTGTTCAAGATATGTAATGAAACCTTGTTTGACATGGTAAGATGAAAGGTGTCATTTATAAAACTGCCATTATATATTAAAGATTAAAGCTTAAGTGACTACCACTTTTACACTGAAAAGAGCTCCATCGTGATCCGTTGAAATGACACCATATAAGTCATGGTTTGGGATAAAACCCGAATTGTCTTTTCTTAAGTTTTGGTATGTTATGCATAAGTAAAATGTTTACAACCAAAGTCGGATAAGCACGTATTTGTAGGTTATCCCAAAGAATTTGTTGGGAATTTCTCCATAACGCCGAGGACAAAAGAGTTTGTCGCTTGGAACGTCAAGTTTCTTGAGAAGGAATTTTTCGTGAAAAGTTAAGTGGGAGGACAATAGAACTTTGATAAGGTTGTTGAACCTTAGCTATATGTGCTAAGTAGCGCAGCGCCGGAAAGTGTCCCGGTGACGGCCACAATGCTCATGGCTCTCGTGATTACAAAAGGTGTGATCTCGGAGATTAGAGTTCCTATAGAACCATGTGGGTCGGTAAGAATCAAATAGTAAGATTTGATAAGGAAGTCGTTATTGTTTTGACAATGATGAACCGACTACATGCAAAGAAGCGATGATGGGCCCTGACTCCATAAAATGACTAGAAGTCATGGAATCCATGATACCATCCATACACGAGAAATCAAGTTTCTGAACTTTGAAGACCCTCCGGAAAGGCGTGAAGCCTATCGGTCGTGTTTGGATCTATAAAGAAATAGACATGGATGTTTCAAATCTATGAAATAGTCGACATGTCGGAAAGAGTTTACGACAATTTTCAAGGAATTGACTATGATAAGATTTGATATTTCATAGCGATATTTAGTCTGGACGGATTAATGTAGCAACCACTACATATATTTTGGTATATGGTAGTTGAACAAACAAAACACAAGTTCTTCTAATAGAATGGTTACCTAGGACGTGTACATGACACGATCCAAAGGGTTTTCTTAATTCAAAGGATGCTAAAAGAGTATGCAAAACTTCAATGGTTGAAATAAGCATAGCGGAGTTGGAATCTTCACCATGATAAAACTGTTAAAAGAGTTTAAATTCATCAGAGATGATGAAGATGCTTGCATTTACAAGAAATTAAGTGGGAGCACTGAGACATATTTCTAATACATTATGTAGAGGACATATTGTTGATTGGAAATGATGTATCTTGTATTGACACAGGTTAAGAATTTCATTTTGATGAAAGACTTAGGCATAACCCAAGAATTAGGCATCAATGTCTATATGGATAGATTGAGGCGCTAATATGGTTTTGCCAAATGTACATAGATAATATGTTGAATGAGTTCAATATGGAAACAATAAGAAAGGTTCTTGACGCACAGAAAGGACTGAATCAAGATTCGAGTGTGTTGACACGAGATTCAAGTGTTTTGACACTTGGTGAAATCACAAGAATATTTTGATCAATCATTCTTTGAGATGTACACATCCAGATATGTCCTATGCTCTAAATGTTATGAGCATATACCAGAATGATTCATAAGATGATCATTGGACAATAGTAAAGATATTCTTATGAGCTTTGGAAGAACTAAGAATATACCATGTATAAGTGACAAATAGTTAAAGGTAGTTCATTGTAAAGCGTTACATTGATACTAATTTTGTCACAAGATACAAATTAAATTTATCTCAATTTAAACTATGGGTGGCACAATGTAATGGAAAGGAAGTTCCATAACGGATTTGGTTGAGTACCAAAGTTAAAACATTGTAACAGATACTACAACAAAAGGCTAAGTATATGACTACTATTGTAGCAGTAAATGAGGGCATTTGCGTCAAGTAGTTTGTTATCAAACTAGGTGTGGTTCCTAGCGGGCTAATACTATGAAGATATATTGTGTGACAATAATATCAACGTATTTTGAGCCGAAGGAACTAAAGGTCTCACCAAAGGACCAAATTTATACAATGCCATCTCATTGGAGAATGAGTAATGCGTAGAGACGCAAGGACATGCAAATACACACGGACCTGGAAGTGTCAGATCCGAAGATTATGTTTACCACTAGCAATAGTGTCTATACAACACCAGAAAGCCATAGGTATTGAATGCACAAGTTTTTAACTAGATTATTGACTCTAGTGCAAGTGGGAGACTGTTGGAGATATGCCCAAGAGGCAATAATAAAGTGGTTATTATTATATCTTTATGTTTCTGATAAATGTTTACATCCCATGCTATAATTGTATTATTAGGAAACACTAATACATGTGTGTTTTGTAAACATAAAAGAGTCCCTAGTAAGCCTCTTGTTGAACTAGCTTGTTGATTAATTGATGATCATGGTTTCCTGATCATGGACATTGGATGTGATTAATAACAAGGTTATATCATTAGGAGAATGATGTAATGGACACACACCCATAGTAAGCGTAGCATAAAGATCAAGTCATTAAGTTCGTATTTCTATAAGCTTTCAAATGCATAGTAACCTAATCCTTCGACCATGAGGTTATGTTAATCACCATCACCGGATGGATACTTTGATGACATCAAACACCGCTTCGTAACTGGGTGGTCATAAAGGTGTCATCGTTGAGTATGTGGGAGCCATTATGGATCTCCAGGTCCTGCTGATGGTTATTGATAGGAGATGTGTCTCCATCATGTCTGCATATTCACGAACCGCAGGGTGACACACTTAAGGTTCGAAGTTGTTTTAAGTAGAATGTTGTTCGGAGCCTCGGAATGGATCCAGGACATCACGAGGAGATCCGGAATGGTCTGGAGGATAAGATTCATATATTGGGGATCATTTTCTGAGTTAGGAAATGTTCTGGAGTATTTGTATGAGGGTTCTAGAAGGTTTCGGAATGTTCCGGAAGGTTCTAGAAGGTTTCTTGGAGTTTGCTTGAAAACCAAGGAAGGGATCAAGGAGTCCTGGTGGGTCAAGACTAGGAGTCGTGGGGGAGGAGGACTCCTCCCCCCACTCCCCAATCCGTCGGCCTAGAGGAAGGGGAGTCCTACAAGGACTCCCCCTCCCATGGTGCCTCACCCCCCTTAAATAGAGGGGCGGGGGCGCCCCCTCCACCCCTGCTCCATAACTCCAATCTCTGCCGCCTCTCTCCTCCTCCTTTCTTCTGCACAGGCATAGGCGAAGCCCTGCAGAATTCTCTACTCCACCACCACCACCACACCGTCGTCCTGCTGGGATTCCGTGGAGAAGATCTACTACCTCCGCTGCTCGCTGGAACGAGGAGAGGAAGGTCTGCTTCGATTCCGCACGTGTGACCGACTGCGAAAGCGCTGCCGGAACGCGGCGCCGGAAGGATCGTCCACACGATCTTGAGATCGGCAAGTGATCGACTACATCAACCACGAGATCTAATCTCGTTAACGCTTTCGGATCTATGAGGGCTAGTTCCTATCTATCTCGTTGCACATGTCTAATAGATTAGATCTTGGCTTTTATCTAGATTAGATCTGGGTTTTGTTCGTTCTTGCGGTAGAAATTTTTTGTTTTCCATGCTACGAACCCATCACAGCGTTGCTGCCCTTTCTCTCTACGAGCTCGCTAGAGCGCGCCAGAGTGTGATAGCCGCCAGCACGTACCAGACTGCCCCTCAACCCCATACCACGCACGCCGCTCCGCCTCGACCCCAGCACCATGCCAGACACGGCCATGTGCCGCCGCGCGACCCACAGTTGCCATGCGCGCTGTCGAGCACTGCCTCTGTCTCCCAGAGCGCGCAACAGTCCTGACCACATGCCACCGCCCCTAGCCGCGCCATTAAGCCGTAGAGCTCCGCTAGGAGGCAAGCCACTGCCCGCCTACGCCGCCCATGCCGATAGCGCCCTATATCGTCGTCACTGACGAGCTCCTCGTCGCCCTCTCGGTCCCCTCCTCGAGCCTATATAAGGATCCCTCCCTAGCAGCATTTCTTCACACCACTCAACTCCCCTCTCACCATTGATCCTTCCCCACCTCTCACAGGAGCCGCTCGAGCCATAGTTCGCCGGAATTGCACCGGAGGAGCCCGCTGCAGAGGAGGAGACGCTGCCGTCGATTCCGTCCATCGCAGCCCCTGCCGTCACCTCGCCTGAGTCCGCCGTCGCCATCCAGTTCGATCGCTCGCCTCGCCGCACTAGCTGGAGCCCTGGTACGTCCCCAGTAGACCCCCACCACCCGTTTAGGGTTCGGTCTCGCCGGCGACGAGTCCGTCGTCGACGACGACTATGGACCATTGATCTGCGTTATGATCGTGTGGCCTAGATCGCTAGATACCGTTTCGGGTTTTAAGTCTCGCTGACAACCGGACCAACCTGTCAGCCGCCCTCTGTGCCGCTGAGCGTCACTAGGCCGGCCCATTTTCTTTCACGCGTGACCCAGTTAATTCAAATATAGATTTTTCTATTTAGGTTTGAACTCAATTATGTCCCTTAGTTCATTGAGTGATTCCAATTTTGTGGGAAAGCTTCTGAAAAAGATCTATCCAAGCCCGGTTGATTTCATTCATTTAGAGTTAGAGATCTCTCCTAGTAAAAATAACAAGACAGAAGCTTTTGCACATTCAAACATATTTATAAAATCAACCATAATAGATTTTGAGTCGATTCCAACTCTCAAAAATCACATTTAACCATACCTATCTGAATATGTAATAATATTAAGATTTGCGTGCAGTGCCTTTGGACTAGTACCAAAATAATGCTATATAAGCATTTCTAGTCACTTTAAATCATTAAATATTAAACTTAAACTTATTAAAATGTGATCCAACCTTTAAATCACATTCCCATATGTTAGAATGTGTGGTGATGACATGTGTCCACATGATCCCATATTTTAATTGGAGAATATTAATTCTTAGTTAATTTCAATGAGTAGAAATTACTTTTCTCAAATAAAAAGAATAAAGCTAGTTAATTAAACCTTGTGATGCTTGTGATGATAATAGATCATCAAATGTGTGCCTTAGTGTGCTAAGTAGACTAGTTAAGCTTGTTTGGTGATTGTGTATCCCGTATGTATTTATAGACGATAGTATCGACCAAGCTTTCGAGGAGGAGGAGTTCTACCAAGAGGAGGAAGAAGAAAACTTCACCTACTACACCAACCAAGGCAAGCTATTGTTAGCAAGCTAGAATTAATATAGATAACCTAAGCAAGATGCATTAGGCATGCTTTGGTTATACCACTTTGACTATTACCTACCCCAAGTTTTATTTCCCAGCTTTTACTTCTTTACTATATTAAAGTACCTTACTTGTTTTGAAGGTAGCATAAAGAGTATAAAACATGACCTATGTAGATAGCCTTAGATGTCATTCTATGGCATGAGATTGAGATTAGCATCCCACCTTAGTGAACACTCTTAACTTAGTAGCTAAGCGCTAAATTAAAACTTGAGTCACTTTAGATGGGAACACTTGGTGAAAATGAATTGTGAAAACCTTGGAATGATGAGACATTCTATTGAGATTTTTTGACATGTGTTGAGAAACACAAATGATTTATGATGATGAAAATGTTGAGTCATGAGCCTTAGCCCTTTTACAAAAACTGATGGTTGGATTCAGATGCGATACCATTCCAATTTTACCGTACAACCACAATACCTGAATTGGGTAAGGCTTAGCCATAAGTTTATATGCATTAGTATTAGTTCCCTCACGGGAGAGGTTTGAGCTGACGCTACCTCTCAATGTTATCCACCTATGTAGTGCCCAAGATGACAGATGGTCATGGATGGGAGGCCATCCTCATAGGAGAGGTGCTTATACTAGGGTGTGTAAAGGAAAGGTTATGTTTGATTATCTGCATACTAAGTATGATGATTCTGGGTTATCCCTGACAGATGTATCGAAGCTTGTGGTGAAAGTGTACCACCTTTCCAGAGTGTTAAACTATTCGAGTAGCCGCTTCCGCGGTTATGGACAGTTGGAGTGGCCATACTGTTTCGTTGTCAGATATTTTTCCAAAATGACTTATGAAATGAATTTTGACATGACTTGACCACAATAGAGTTGTGACTATGACAACTAAGTTCCCACTTAGGTGATTTAGAACTTTATTTTATCTTTCTTTGTTTCTAAACTCATCTTAGGTTTCAAACTTAACTTTACAAATAAACCTAGAACTTAGCATTTCCGACTAGAACTACCTTACTTGTTAGTGATAGTTTGTGAGTACTTAAAGAGTACTCATGGCTTTGTCCCTGGCTATTCCCATGGCCAGACTATGAGGAGTACTACCCTGAAGGAGGACAGAAGGACGGCTATGACAACTAGGATCATCTCCCATTGTCAGCATTGCATGTGACACTGAAGATGGAGCCCACTGCTATGCTATTTACCGCTACTTGTTTGTACTAAGACTGGATAATGAGATCCTTTTATTTGTGTAAGACCTTGTTATGATATGTAATGGATGATGTACTGTGATATCCAATCTGTTATGTCTCGCAAAAATGGTAATCCTGGGATTGCGATGTATGGCATAACAGGCATCTGGGATTAAAAATTTGGGTGTTGACAAGTTGGTATTAGAGCCATCCTGACCATAGGAGGCCCTAGTTAGAATGGACGTCCGAACAAAAACTTAGTTTCAAAACCAAAGTGAGTATTTGTGAAAATCTATTTCCTCTCTTACCCTTGGGATTCTTTCTCTCAAAAAATACATGTTCCTCAAAAATTCCTACATTACTACATAAAATTTTGACACACTTGATCACTCCACTAACTTTCCCATCCTAAATTCTTATAGATGGAAGTTCAGTACTACAAGTTCTACCAGTTGGGCAACGGAGGCCAACTGATCTTCGAGAGGGATCTTGATTCACTGTCTGAGTACTTGGAGCGTCCACATCCGGAATTCTTTGGAGTTCAACTCCCTGGTCCACCAGGAGGAGATTTACAATGGCTAGTAGTTGCTGATCTTCGAGGCAATTTGGAGGCACCAATGTCCGAGAAGATTCAGTTCTCCGTGAGAGAAAATAATTGGCTAGATGGATTAGCCAGGGAAATGCATGAAGCTCTCGCTCGTCTCTACACACAGAATATCAACCTAATCCAAGGAACCCGCTTTGCTCACTATGCAAGGCATGATTCTATGGGAATGCCGCTAGACATGCCAAGTCACCCGAAGTTGAAGCGTCAAGTGGAGAACCTCCTCTTCCTGTTGTACGACAGATAGAAGGAATTGGACAATGCTAGAGAGTTCGCCAACCACAACCTTGCCATTGCCGCCTAGAAGGCCTAGACTTTCTCACTGCTCGTCAAGGATTGTTAGTCACTTCGCCGTCAACACGCCAAGAAGGATCGCACCATCGACCGTCTTTGCAAGAAGGTGGCCGACCTCGAGAACACCATCAAGGAGCAAGAAGCTCAGCTTGCAGCAAAAGAAGAAGAAGAGGCAGGCGAAGACATCAAAGGGGATATTCACTCGTACCTCAGCAATGATGATGACTATCTGGAGGATGATGCTATGGACTTCTACACCGACGATGATGACTCCAACTTCATTGATGGTGAGTAGATGCACTAGAGCACTATCGTAGGAGTGAGGAGTATCGGTCCCATTGTATCTTAGCTTACAGAATGGTTCTTCAAACCATTTGTTTTCCTTCGATGTTGTGGTGTGTGTATTTGTATCGTGTGCTTTGCTTGAATGAATGAAAAGAAGTTAGTTGCAAAACCTGAGTCAAACTCAACATTTTAGCTTTGAAACCAAAACCATAAGCCTTAGAACTTTCCCTCTTACCCCTTTATCTATCTCAATCTTCAGATGACTCGTGGAAACCAAGCAGGGAGCAGCTCATCGCAAGACCCAATGAAAAATGCAGATTCTGCAGACGCTTATTGAAGACCGTGAAGCCAGTAGGGCAGAGCGCCAAGCAAATCTCGCCACCCTGTAGCAGATTGCCCACATGGCTCACAACAACCAGAACCATGGAAATCAGGATCATCATGGATATAAACTCAAAAACTTCTAGAATACCAATCCCCCAATCTTTAGCAAGTCTGAAGACCCACTTGATGTTGATGATTGGTTGCCGACAATGGAGAACAACTTGGAAGTCGCCGGAGTGGATGCAAACAAGAAAGTTCTTTTCGCCACCCACTATTTTGCTGGAGATGCAAGAGCTTGGTGGAACAGCACCCGCACTATGAACCATAGTCAAGTGATGACATGGGAAGCCTTCAAAGTCAAGTTTAGCTGCACCCACGTGCCGCAGGGTCTAGTAACCCGAATGAGAGATGAATTCAGAGAGCTAAAGCAAGGCAGAATGACTGTAGTAGAGTACCGTGAAAGATTCTTGTCCCTCGCCAGGTATGCACCTGATGAGATCAACACGGAGGCCAAGAAGAAGGAGATATTCCTGAACGGACTGCACGATGAGATGTAGACAGTCCTCGTCAACATCCGTTTCGAGGATCTCAAAGAGCTAGTTGATTCTGCCATTTAGATGGAAGGGAAGATTAATAAAGCAAACGACAACCACAAACGTCAGATGATGCACCAAGCTGGATCCAGCAGCCACCCGAAGTACTGTCCCAACCCATCTGTCGGATATGCACCGCGTAACAATCGGGCAGCCATGTCTCGCCCAAGCTACCCCAACCGCAACGGAGGAAATGTGAAGTCTAGAGGAAACAACAACCACCCTGGCAACTCCAGCAATTTCAACCGTGCACCTCCCAAGCACAACAACGGCAACAACAACAACATTGCACCCAGAACTAGAAGCAATGATGTGCCCGTGTCAGCGAAGGACAAGTCTCAAATTACTTGTTTTGAGTGTGGAGTGAAGGGTCACTACTCCAATGAGTGTCCCAAGAAGATTGCCGCCACTGCCAATGTGAATGCCCCAGCTCAACAGCAGCGTCGTGTTCAACCCGGAAGAAGATTCGCCCCAGGGAACCCTCACAACCGCAATGGCCGTCTATTCCACATGAACGCCGAAGAAGCCCAAGAAGCGCCAGATGTAGTGCTGGGTATGTTTTCTGTCAACTCAGTTTTAGTAAGAGTGTTGTTTGATTCGAGATCATCGCACTCATTTGTCACCAAAGAATTTGCATGCACTAGTAAGATTCACCCAACCAACTTGAAGCATGTCATGATAGTTCAAAAAACTGGTTCAACTACAAAAGCTAGAAAATTTTGCAAAGTTGTGCCTATCAGAATACATGGGATAGATTTGTATGCTAACCTAATAGTACTTGGAACCAAAGGTTTGGAAGTAGTACTAGGAATGGATTGGATGTCAAAGCATAAAGGACTGATTGACTGTGCCAAGAAATCCATCACAATGACCAGTAGCTCTGGAGTATCAGTAGAGCATATATCTGAAACCTTGCCCCTTCAATTCAAGTGCAACAAGAGTCTAGCCCTACCCACCATAGACCAAGTTAGAGTAGTCTGTGAATACCCCGATGTATTCCCAAATGAATTGCCCGGTATGCCCCCGGATAGGGATATTGAGTTCATTATTGAACTAATCCCCGGAACCGGTCCCATAGCTCAGAGACCCTATAGCATGAACCCCTCAGAGTTAGTGGAACTGAAGAAGCAGTTGGATGCTATGCTAGAGAAAGGCTTGATTCAACCAAGCGCATCTCCATGGAGATCGCCTGTTTTTTTCGTCGACAAGAAAGATGGAGGCAACCGTTTGGGCACAGATTACAGGAAGCTAAATGATGTCACAATCAAGAACAGGTACCCATTTCCAAAGATAGAGGATCTATTTGATCAGTTGACTGGTGCCAGTGTGTTCTCTAAGATTGATCTTAGGACTGGTTATCACCAACTTAAGATTCATGCAACGGATATTCCAAAGACCGCCTTTACCACCAGATATGGATTATACGAGTATACAGTCATGTCTTTTAGATTAACCAATGCCCCCGCTTATTTCATGAATCTCATGAATAAGATCTTCATGAATTTTCAAGATAAGTTTGTCGTTGTGTTTATCAACGATATCCTTATCTACTCCAAGTCAGAAGAAGACCATGAGCAACATCTGAGAATCATCCTTGAAACCCTTAGAGAGCATCAGTTGTATGCCAACTTTAGCAAATGTGAGTTTTGGCTGAAAGAAGTAAGATTCCTAGGACATATTGTGTCTGCCAGAGGAGTCGATGTTGATCCCACCAAGATCAAAGATGTCAAAAAATGGGAAGCTCCAACCACTCAAACCCAAGTCCGTGCATTTCTCGGATTAGCGGGATATTACCGCAAGTTCGTAGAAGGATTTTCAAGCATCGCAAGACCCATGACTAAATTGTTGAAGAAGGACAAGAAGTTTGAATGGACCGACAAATGTGAAGCAAGTTTCCAAGAGCTGAAGAAGAGATTGATTTCAGCCCCAATATTGATCATGCCAGATATCAAGAAGTCGTTTGATGTATATTGTGATGCATCCAAGATTGGTCTCGGATGTGTATTGATGCATCCAAGATTCATTGCGTATATGTCCCGACAACTGAAGCAACATGAGCAGAACTACCCTACTCATGATCTTGAACTAGTTGCTGTAGTTTTAGCCTTGAAGACATGGCGTCACTATCTTATGGATAATCGCTGTGAGATTTACTCAGATCACAAAAGCTTGAAGTATATTTTTAGTCAGAAGGAGCTAAATATGAGGCAAAGGAGATGGATAGAGTTAATCAAGGATTATGACCTTGACATTCACTATCACCCCGGCAAAGCCAATGTGGTAGCGGATGCTCTTAGCAGATTGCCATGTAGGCTAAACACTATGATCAAGGAGAAGCAACCAAGTTTGTATGAGGAGTTTGAGCAGTTTAGAACTGAGCTAGTTAGAAAGGGATTTTTAGTTAGCATTGAACTTCAACCCACTTTGATTGGCCAAATCAAGGAAGCCCAGAATGGAAATGAAAGTATCGACAGAATCAAACATCGTATTGGTACAGGAAAGGTACCTGGATTCACCGAAGACGAAGAAGGAGTTTTGTGGTACAAAGGACGTATCTGTGTGACAGCAGATTCGAAGCTGAAGCAAGTTATCATGCAAGAAGCTCATGATACTCTTTATTCTATCCACCCCGGAGGAACGAAGATGTATCAGGATTTGAAGGAGCAATTTTGGTGGCACAAGATGAAGAGAGAAATCGGAAGCTACATCGCCAAGTGTGATATCTGTCAGAGAGTCAAAAGCAAAACATCAGAGGCCCGCAGGACTGTTGCAACCATTGCAGATTCCGGAATGGAAATGGGATTCCGTCGGAATGGACTTTATCACCGGTTTGCCTACTTCTAGTAGGGGGAATGACTCTATCTGGGTCATCGTTGATATACTGTCCAAGGTAGCTCATTTTATAACTGTCAAGACAACCTACCAGAGTTCTAAGCTAGCAGAGTTGTACATTGCTAGAATCGTCAGTTTTCATGGAACCCCCAAGACCATAGTGTCGGATCGAGGAACCCAATTCACCTTGAGATTTTGGCAGAAAGTCCAAGAAGGATTAGGAAGCAAGTTGACTTCCAGCACAGCTTATCACCCGCAAACAGATGGACAGACGGAAAGAGTCAACCAAATCCTAGAAGATATGTTGAGAGCTTGTCTGTTAGAGTATGGATCAAAATGGGAAGATTGCCTGCCTTTCACAGAATTCTCATACAACAACAGTTATCAAGCCAGTTTGCAAATGGCACCATTTGAGTTCCTATATGGAAGAAAGTGTCATACCCCTTTGAATTGGTCGCAAGTCGGAGAGAGTTAGATTTTTGGACCCGACATCCTACGAGAAGCCGAAGAGAAGGTTCACAAAGTCCGTGAGCACCTCAAGACCGCCCAATCCAGACAAAAGAGTTATGCTGACAAGAGAAGGAGAGACCTGACTTTCAATATCAAAGATTTTGTGTATCTCAAAGTTTTGCCATTGAAAGGAATGCAACGTTTTAGTCTGAAAGGAAAGTTAGCCCCCAGATATATCGGACCCTTCAAGATTCTGTATCGCCGAGGAGAAGTATCGTATCAACTGGAACTGCCAGAAGAGATGTCAGCCATCCACAATTTGTTCCATATCTCGTTACTTCGCAAATGGTTAGAAGTGCCGGAGAAGACCGAAGTTTTCAAGAACATCGATCACTGAGCTGTTGATATCAACAAGGATCTGACGTATCGTGAAGTGCCCATCCGTATCTTGGAAGAAGGCTACAGAACCACCAGGACCCGGAGTATCAAGTTTCTCAAGATTCAATGGAGCAACCATACCGAAGAAGAAGCCACTTGGGAGCGAGAAGATTACATTAGGACTGAGTTCCTAGATCTCTTTAGTTCCTAGTTTTATTTCTAAATCTCGGGACGAGATTTTGTTTACGGGGGGAAGCTTTGTAACATCCGAAAACTTTAATCCAAGTTATCAAGATTCCAAAGCACCCAATTTAGGGTTAACAAAAAAAATTTCCATTAAAAATCTTTAAGCATGCATATGAGTGTTGCATTAAATAGGAGTTGTTTTGAAATGCCATGATTGTTTGTTCTAATGGTTGTAAAATGATTCTAAGATGAATGCCACATCATCTAGATCATTCCCAAGCAAAATCCAAAGAAAAAGAAATCAAATACAATTAATACTGGAAATGGTCACTTTTGCCATGTTAATCAACTAGCCCACTTTGGGTATTCCTAGCACTCAATTTCAAACAAAAACAAATGTGGATCTTTGCACCCCTTGCTAGTACAAGTTAAGATGTACCAAGGCCCACTTTGTGATCTTCTAAAAACATTCAAACTCTAAATTTAAAAGACATTTGACAATGGAATCTATCTCATATGTCTAGATCACCCTTTTCAAAAACCATCCAAATAAACTCAACTTGACAAATCCTAGCAACCAGAGATGCTTAAGCATGTGACAAACAACTCCACCAAATTTCATTTCAAAATTCCAAACTTTAATTCTTTCGGCCATTTTGTCAAACACATGGTGTGCATAGATCAGAAAAAAACAAAAACACTAGTGTGAGTAGTGTTCTGGCCAAACTTGTCTCCCACATTGCAACCACAGCCTCTCCAGTGCAACCCCTACCCTTTTCTAACCCGGCCAACCACTATTCCCACGACCAAATGGTCATGGCCATTAATGCCGAGCACCTTGAGCACCCTCACCGGCGACAGCGCGCCCCTAGCGCCGCCAGCCTCTCCCACCTTGGCCAACGCGTCGCCCGTGCACCACTCCCTCCTCCAGGCCAGCCCCAGTTTAAAGACAGAGTGAGGAGAAGCCAGGAACCACCACACCCGGAACGTGTCTCCATGCCGACTCCGCCCGCAGAGCACGCACGCTCCCCGCTCAACTAGACCCCGCCTCGCTCTCGCCGCCCACCTACATGATCACCACCGCCCAGGAAGCTAGAGGACATTCCCGTTTCCCCGACCATGCCCCATAGTCGCCGGCCACCGCAAAGTTCGCCGTCGACAAAGGCAGCGTGTGCGCCACGCCACTCACTTCTCCCGACCGCAATTCACTGCACGGGCACCGCCATGACGACCGCCAGGGAACCGTCCACCGTCCTAGCCCACCGCCCTCACCTCTAGCTCAATGTGCCATCGTCTCTAACGAGCTCCGCCCATGCCTCTCTGCACCCCTCGCCCCGCTATAAATAGAGCGCCTCCCAGCATCGTTTCCTCACACCATTCGCCTCCACTCCCCCTTATTAACCTCCCCGAGCCCCACCGGAGCCAGCCGCAGCCCGTAACGCCCCAATTTCGCCGGAGTCTGCGGCGGAAGGAGGAGAAGGGCGCTAGTGATCTAGGCCATCTCCCGGGACGCCACCGGTACCAGGAGAACCGCGGTCGTCGTCTCGTCCATTTGCCCGCCTCGCCGCACTCGCTGGAGCCCCGGTACCCCCCACTGCACCCTCACCGACCGTGCTAGGGTTCGTCCCCATCGAGAACTATTCCGGCGTGGACGATGGTCATGAGCCGTTGATGCAGGATCTAATCATGCGGCCACCGTCCTCCCATACCGATTCGGCAACCCCTGTCCCACTAACAGGTGGGGCCCCCACATAAAACCAGCCGGGTGCTACGTGGAGTAAAGTGGACCGGCCCATTTGTTTCCCGCCCAACCCATTTAATTCAAATAAATCCTTTTCCATTTTAGCTGAAACTTAGTTCTGTCCCTTAATTCAAAAATCATTTTAGAAAGATCAAGAAATCCAAATAGAGTGGTTCCAATTTTTTTGGAAAGGTAATGAAAATGTCTATCCAAGCCCGTTGAATTTAAATCATTTAGAGTTAGAGATCTCTCCTAGATAAAATAACAAGCCATAAGCTTTTTCACATTCAAACATTTTTCTAAAATCAACCATAATAGCTTTTGAGTTGATTCCAACTTTTAAAAATCACATTTAACCATACCTATCTAAATATGTAATGATATTAAGGTTTGCATGTAGTGACATTGTACTAGTACCAAAATAATGCTAGATAGACATTTCTAGTCACTTTAAATCATTAAATAATAAACTTAAACTTATTAAAATGTGATCCAACATTTAAATCACATTCCCATGTATTAGAATATGTGGTGATGACATGTGTCCACATGATCCCATATTTTAATTGGAGAATATTAAATCTTAGTTAATTTCAATGAGTAGAAATTACTTTTCTCAAATAAAATAAATGAAACTAGTTCATTAAACCTTGTGATGTTTGTGATGATATTAGATCATCAAATATGTGCCTTAGTGTGCTAAGTAGACTAGTTAAGTATTGTTTGGTGATTGGGTATTCCATATGTATTTATAGACGATAGTACCGACCAAGTCTACGAGGAGGAGGAGTTCCACCCCGAAGAAGAAGAGGAGAATTTCAACCACTGCACCAATCAAGGCAAGCTAGAACTAAGCAAGTTAACACTTGCCACTTAACTTGAGCAAAAGCATTAGGCATGCTTTGGTTATACCATTTGACTTATACCTACTCCAAGTTTTATTTACAAGCTTTACTTACCAAAGTTTCTTACTTGTTTATAGATAGCGTAAAGAGTATAAAACTTGGCCTATCTAGTTAGACTTAGATGTCATTCTATGGCATGAGATTGATCTTAGCATCCCACCTTAGTGAACACTCTTAACTTAGTAGTTTAGAGCTAAACCAAAACTTGATCACTTTAGATGGGAATACTTGGTGAAAATGACTTGTGAAAACCTTGGAATGATGAGTCATTCTATTGAGATGTTTTGACATGTGTTGAGAAACACAAATGGTTTATGATGATCATGAAAATGTTGAAGCATGAGCCTTAGACCTTTTATAAAAACTGATGGTTGGCTTCGGATGCGTATTATTCCAATTTCACCGTACAACCACAATACCTGAATTGGGTAAGGCTTAGCCGGAAGTTTATATGCATTAGTATTAGTTCCCTCGCGGGAGAGGTTTGAGCTGAGGCTACCTCTCAATGTTGTCCACATATGCAGTGCCCAGGATGACAGATGGTCATGGCTGGGAGGCCAAGCTCATAGGAGAGGTGCTTATACTAGAGTGTGTAAAGGAAAAGTTATGTTTGATTATCTGCATACTAAGTATGATGATTCAGGGTTACCCCTGACAGATGTATCGAATTTTGTGGTGAAAGTGTACCACCTCTACAAAATGTCAAACTATTCGAATAGCCGCGTCCGCGGTTATGGACAGTTGGAGTGGCCATACTGTTCCGTTGTCAGATGTTTTCAAAATGACTTATGAAATGAATTGTGACATGACTTGACCACAACAGAGTTGTGACTATGACAACTAAGTTCCCACTTAGGTGATTTAGAACTTTATTTTATCTTTCTTTATTTCTGAACTCAGCTTAGGTTTCAAACTTAACTTTACAAATAAACCTAGAACATAGCATTTCCTACTAGAACTACTTTACTTGTTAGTGATAGTTTGCGAGTACTTAAAGAGTACTCATGTCTTTGTCCCTGGCTATTCCCGTGGCCAGACTATGAGGAGGACTACCCTGAAGGAGGACGGCTATGACAACTAGGATCATCTCCCATCGTCAGTATTGCCTGTGACACTGAAGATGGAGCCCGCTGCTATGCTTTTTATTCCGCTACTTGTTTGTACTAAGACTGGATCATGAGATCCTTTTTTTTGTGTAAGACCTTATTATGATTTGTAATGGATGATGTACTGTGATATCCAATCTGTTATGTCTCGCAAAAATGGTAATCCTGGGATTACGATGTATGGCATAACAGGCATCTGGGATTAAAAATCCGAGTGTTGACAATCGGTGTCCTGCGCCAACGCTGATTCCTACCGCCATAGCCCCCTAAGGCCTATCTGCCGTCCGATCCAGCCACGCTGTTCCCCCAAGGTTTCCTCGCTGATTCCTGCCGCCATAGCCACCTAAGGCCTATCTGACGTCCGATCCAGTCACGCTGTTCCCCCAAGGTTTCCTCGCCGATTCATGCCCGACGTCGCCGCGCCATTTGCTGCCGCATCCTCCCGTCCACGGGATGCTGCCGTGCTACCGTGTGAGGAGAAGCACCGGCTTTCACGGCGAGCAGCTGCGATTGTCCGAGCGTTGGTCCATGGAGATCACCCACGACTGCTTGCGGTGGTGGATGGGTACGTTTGACACGCCCGAGCTCGCCGCCGGCGTGTTCGTCCTGCCGGTGTAGCAATTAGGCCGCCCGCACGGCGAGTTCGACTTCCCGAAGGTGCAGAACTTGTGGGAGGTCTTGCCCCTGATGTTCGGATTGTGACGCGCAAGCAAGACGTCCAGAACTATAGTGCATTCATGCAGTTGCGCATCTTCCGAGACGAGGAGGAGGCGATGGACTGGTTCGCCCTTGATCACCCGAAGGAGCTCCAGATGTAGAGGGAATACAGGGCGCTGAGAGGGCCGCTCATCCTATAGGGAGTCTGGCCCCTCAACCATCACCATCGCCATCTCATCGTCGGACTCCGATGAGCTCGGTGATTCCTTCTGGAAGAGTCCTGGTCAGGAGGACGACAATGTGATGGACGATGCCTTCTTTGGCAGTATTTCCCAAGACTCTCACAATGACGATGAGTAGTAGGAGTTGAGGTTTAGAGTTCAGTGTCAAAGGTCTATGTAAAATTTAGTGTCGAAACTATATAGTGTCGCAGTCGAAATGAATCGAAGTATCCGACTGTCGATGTATTGAAGTGTTGAAATGAAAATCTAACAAAGTGTCGAACCATGTGTCCAAAATATTGGAAATGTGGCAACAAGTTTCAAAATTTCAATTTGGATGTTCAAAGAGGTGCCCTATTTTGCATGATCTGGAAAACTGCCGAAGCCCTTTTCTACATCATTTGGAACGGCTGACCTAAGTATCGTGCCCTAAAACTGATTTTATGTGCCCTATTTTGCAACATATGTTGGAGAGATGCTCTCAAGCAATGACCCGGGCAGCCAGCTCATCAAAGTCGGCATTTTTGGGTGAAAAAATCTTCTGCCGCGTAAGATAAAAATTCCTTGATTGCCGGGATTTATCTATACCTATGCTACTCCAGCTAAGCATGCATTAACCAGGCACTAATCCAAGCGATCCTCGTATCTGTCAGAATAATTCCATGCCAATCACGTTGATGGCTCCAGATACGTACTGTAGTAGTATAAGAACACCATATAATCCCCAAGCCCCTTCTTCTCATCTCGCAAGTCGCAACACACGGTCCAGGGTCCATGGCTCCCAAGAAGGTGTCCATGGAGTACATCGCGCACGCCCCAACCCGGAAACTGGCCTGCAAGCAACGCGCCATGGGCGTGATCAAGAAGGCGGGCGAGCTGTCCGTCCTGTGCGGCGTCGAGGCGTGCGCCGTGGTCTTCCCCGAGGGCGAGGCGGCGGCGTCGTCGTCGTCACAGATGCATGTGTATCCGTCGCTCCTGGAGGCGAGGGCCATGGCCGACCGTCTCCGGTCCATGCCCGTGGTCGAGCAGCGCAGGAAGAAGATGGACGGGGAGGGCTACGTCCGGGAGCGCGTCGCCAAGGTCAAGGAGCAGGTGAGCAAGGCGGAGCGCGACAATGGCCAGCGCGAGACCATGCTACGACTCCACGAGGCCGTGGTCGGCCGGCGCCCGAGCCTCGACGGCCTTAGTGTCGAGCAGCTCGTCGGCATGGGGTGGACGACGGAGAATCTTATTCAGAAGATCAAGGACTGCATCGCGGACCGCGGCGGGGAGGAGCAGGCCGGCGTGAATGCTGATCCGCTGCCTACCGTCGCCGACGTGGAGGTTCCGCGCCTGCGGGCGGGGTGGGTCATGGAGGTGGTCAAGGCCGGATTGGATCTCGACGCTGTGCCGTGCGGTGGCAGCCGCAGTGCCAACGCCGGCGGCGGCGTGATGCAGCTCGGTAATACGGATGCAGGATTTGCCTGGACTAATCCGGGTAGTACTTATTTTCCTCGTATGTAAGGAGCCATGTACTCCCGCCAATCAAAATATAAGATGTTTAAGGTTTGTGAAGACAATGTATAATTTAGCAGTAAAAAGCATCTAGATACGTCATCTTCGTAATTTTTTCTCTAAAACATCTTATATTATGAAACAGAGGGAGTAGTAACTAATAAGCACCTGCAGAATAGCAAGCATTAGGTTTTGATTGTTGAATAGCAAACCTGAGGATTGATCATGTAGCCACTAATCTCAACTCCGATATCGTTCATGTTGCCAAGAAGCAGAACTGCACAGATGTCAGGACATTACCTGATACTGATAGTAGCACAGGTGTACAAGCAGAGCATACATTTGGACAACTTTTCATTTTACCATCAGAATGCACTAGCAACAATCCAAACTAGTAGTATATTTCTGTGACACACCGATACAAGCCGAATTCGAACTCATTTAAAGATTTGGTCGGGTTTTCAGTAGAAGACTCAGGTGAAATAGTTTGGCCGAATCGAAAAGAAAAATTATAGAAACTTCAGCGGTGGCTGTAATGTTTCCAAGACAAAAATCTTATACCATGATACATTGTATTTGATCTTGAAGAAAGTATGGCCATAAGATATGCTTTGTGGAAAATAAAAAATTGTATTTCCTGTCAGCCGCCCTCTGTGCCGCTGAGCGTCACTCGGCCGGCCCATTTTCTTTCCCGCGCGACCCAGTTAATTCAAATATAGATTTTTCTATTTAGGTTTAAACTCAATTATGTCCCTTAGTTCATTGAGTGATTCCAATTTTATTGGAAAGCTTCTGAAAAGATCTATCCAAGCCCGTTGGATTTAATTCATTTAGAGTTAGAGATCTCTCCTAGTAAAAATAACAAGACAGAAGCTTTTGCACATTCAAACATATTTATAAAATCAACCATAATAGCTTTTGAGCCGATTCCAACTCTAAAAAATCACATTTAACCATACTAATAATATTAATATTTGCGTGCAGTGACTTTGGACTAGTACCAAAATAATGCTACATAAGCATTTCTAGTCACTTTAAATCATTAAATATTAAACTTAAACTTATTAAAATGTGATCCAACTTTTAAATCACATTCCCATATGTTAGAATATGTGGTGATGACATGTGTCCACATGATCTCATATTTTAATTGGAGAATATTAATTCTTAGTTAATTTCAATGAGTAGAAATTACTTTTCTCAAATAAAAAGAACAAAGCTAGTTAATTAAACCTTGTGATGCTTGTGATGATAATAGATCATCAAATGTGTGCCTTAGTGTTCTAAGTAGACTAGTTAAGCTTGTTTGGTGATTGTGTATCCCGTATGTATTTATAGATGATAGTATCGACCAAGCTTTCGAGGAGGAGGAGTTCTACCAAGAGGAGAAGGAAGAAAACTTCAGCCACTGCACCAACCAAGGCAAGCTATTGTTAGCAAGCTAGAATTAATCTAGATAACCTAAGCAAGATGCATTAGGCATGCTTTGGTTATACCACTTTAACTATTACCTACCCCAAGTTTTATTTCCCAGCTTTTACTTCTTTACTGTATTAAAGTACCTTACTTGTTTTGAAGGTAGCATAAAGAGTATAAAACTTGACCTATCTAGATAACCTTAGATGTCATTCTATGGCATGAGATTGAGATTAGCATTCCACCTTAGTGAACACTCTTAACTTAGTAGCTTAGAGCTAAATCAAAACTTGAGTCACTATAGATGGGAACACTTGGTGAAAATGAATTGTGAAAACCTTGGAATGACGAGTCATTCTATTGAGATGTTTTGACATGTGTTGAGAAACACAAATGGTTTATGATGATGAAAATGTTGAGTCATGAGCCTTAGCCCTTTTACAAAAACTGATGGTTGGATTCAGATGCAACACCATTCCAATTTACCGTACAACCACAATATCTGAATTGGGTAAGGCTTAGCCGGAAGTTTATATGCATTAGTATTAGTTCCCTCGCGGGAGAGGTTGGAGCTGAGGCTACCTCTCAATGTTGTCCACCTATGTAGTGCCCAAGATGACAGATGGTCATGGTTGGGAGGCCATGCTCATAGGAGAGGTGCTTATACTAGGGTGTGTAAAGGAAAGGTTATGTTTGATTATCTGCATACTAAGTATGATGATTCTGGGTTATCCCTGATAGATGTATCGAATCTTGTGGTGGAAGTGTACCACCTCTACAGAGTGTCAAACTATTCGAATAGCCGCGTCCGTGGTTATGAAAAGTTGGAGTGGCCATACTGTTTCGTTGTTAGATATTTTTCCAACACGACTTATGAAATGAATGACGAATCTTGACTTGACCATAACAGGGTTGTGACTGTGACACTAGCTTCCCAACTTAAGTGATTCTAGAAATTTGTTTTATCTTTCTTTGTTTCTGAACTCAGCTTAGGTTTTAAACTTAACTTTACAAATCAACTTAGAGTTAGCATTTCCTACTAGAACTATCTTACTTGTTAGTGGTAGTTTGCGAGTACTTAAGGAGTACTCATGGCTTTTGTCCCTGGCTATTCCTATGGCCAGACTATGAAGGAGACTACCAAGATGAAGGACAGAAGCACGACTATGATAACTAGGACTATCTTCCATCGTCAGCATTGCCTGTGCCTCTGAAGAGGGACCCCACCGCTACGCTTATTATTTATTCCGCTGCTTGTTGTATTAAGACTGGATCATGAGATCCTTTATTCGTGTAAGACCTTATTATGGTTTGTAATGGATGATGTACTGTGATATCCAATCTGTTATGTCTCGCAAAAATGGTAATCCTGGGATTGTGATGTGTAATATAACAGGCATCTGGGATTAAAAATCCGGGTGTTGACAATAAGTGTGTAATTAGGACTAGTACTTAGCTAATAATCTTTAACAACAGTAAGAAAAGGATAATGTAGGTCTATGATAGAAGGCATAGGTGACATAATAGTACAATAATTGTTGGATTAAGGTAGTGAATACAACTTTATTAGTAGTCTTGAGAGATCATGTGAGGATAGTTTATGATAGAATAGACAATTGGTAGTGTGTAGTAGTTTCAAAAGAAAGGTAAGAGGTTAGTCAGAACCAAAGTGAGAACACTTTGCTCATAATTATCCGGTTGCAACTAAGTAATTTGGGTAAATATTGAGGCAAAGAGTAGAATGCCAATATGTGCTAAGTATCACAAGGTAAACCTATACTAGGAGGTGGCATATACTACATAGCTAAGCCTACATTTTCGAGATGTTTTACTCAACTACTATATCCCAGGCTTAGAATAATGTGTGTTATATGTACCACATTTGGATTTCTTGGTTTTTTCTTGGATCTTTCTGATTGACTAGATCTATACATGAAGTTTGACTTCGTGTGCAAATGCATGTTGCACCACCTAGTAATTACTTGATGTTATAGACCTAGATAGAAAAGGGAATTCGTGTAAGGGAGTGACGAGTTCTGAAGATCAAGATGAAGACTTGCATGAAGAATCAAGCCAAATATAAGTAGTATCAACTCTATTTTGAAGGATAGATCAATCCCAACTTATTCGTAGTTGGCAATAAGAAGTAATATTAGTGCCGAAAAGGTGTGGAGTAACATTAAAGGATGAACTTAAGTTCACTAGAAGTAGGTGATGTTGCTAAGAAGCTAATGAAGTAGTTGTACCAAGGTCATGGAAGTATCATGAATCAGTGCAAAGAAGAAGTCTTGGAAATAAGGGTGGTATTCAAGCTCTGACAACTCAGAGAGAATGTCAGTAAGAAGTCAAAAACCCGTAGGATAATCCATACACCTACAAGGATCCACAGCTTCTATACGTAGTTGGTATCCTAGCGGTGTAGTGAAGTAGGTCATCTTTGTATAATTTAAATAGCATAAAACTTGGCCTAACTTAAGAAAGACATAAAGAAGTATAAAATTTTAAGCGAAAGGCTTTTGAGACGCTTCGCAAAAATGGGTTTACCAACAAGAGAACAGCCACAAGGATTGTAAGAAATAAAAAGGATGTTGGAAGATTCATTTTGGAGATCCACAACTGTGTGGGTATACTATAGAACCTTTCGTGAGACTTTAGAGGTAAAGTATAAGTTAGATAGAGACTGAGATTCTAACTATAGAGTCAAGGATGGTTATACATGTAGTTAAAAGGCCATTAGAAAACCCCAAGGGGGAGAGTAAACAATAAACCCAGAAGTGTTCTTATCTGACTCTAACAAAAGGAAAGTACTAAACTATGATGAGATTAAGCCTTATTCTCATAAGCTTAAAAGAAGTCATCATTTTAAAGTATTTCCGAGAGTATGTCCGGATGAATGATCGAAGTAGACATAATTTCTTAACCCTAGTGGACTAGTTATAAAGGGGAAACATTTGGTAAGTTTTCCTTAAGAAGAAGGAGAGTCTACTAAAATAGTCTAGTGTAAAATAGTAGGAAAGCCTGATCGGAATGGATGAAATGTGTCCAAAACCAATCCTAAGTAGGACTATGAAGACATATCCCTAAGGGATGATAGTAAAAGGAACTTTATTGTATTGGAGACAGCAAGTTGGAGATTGTAAGTATGATGAGAGCAAAAAGAATATATCTAGATATGGGATACTACAATTATTCCCATTTGAGATTACCATGGAGTTGAGAAATGTCATGACCAACACAAGTCACTTCCTCATTCCAAAACGTAAGAGAGTGCGAACTTCGGGGACAAAGTTTATTTTAAGGGGGAGAGTCTATAACATCCCAGGATTAGCACCTCGAAATAGACAGGACACATGTTTGTGCATTGCAATCATGCATAAGAAAATCCGGAAAATTTTCACGCAAAACTAAAGAAGTTATGAAGGGATCGAGATCTCTCTTGTTTTGATGAAGGCACCCGGGCAAGTGCGATAGATTTCAACATGATCTCTACTGTACCTTTGTGTTTGAGGGAAGGCAATTCAAATTTAAATATTCAAAAGATATATTTGAATTCTAAAAGAATTTGAAATAGAATTATAATTGAAAATGATATTATAACTATGATTATAAATACATATTTGAGATATTATTTATCAACAATCACTAGTATTAAAGTATGAAAGAAATGGATATCATAAGAAATATAAATGTATTCTCATATATTTATAGGCAGTAATACATTTTTCTACAATAAAGGAATAAAAGTCAATTACCATGAAATAGACTAAACAATAAATAATTTTTAACACAAGAAGATATTGCTGTCACAATATGTGTAACAAAAGAAATTTCTACTTTATTATTTAAAATAAACAAAATTACATTGTCCTTTATAATAAAGGAATAAACAACAATGTACAAATTGGAATTGAAGGAAAATATTAACCCTATTAATCTAAAACAATATTACAATGTATTTACAATTGTCCCAAATAGAAAAGAAAGATTACAAAACTATAAAATAAAAGCCTAAACTATTTCCTACCTACATATCTTCATATCCTCTTTTATTTCTTCAGCCCTACAAAACAAAATAAAAAGAAACAAAGAAAAGAGCATGGTGAAAGAGTTAGTTGCGAATAGTTTTACTCTCAGGTTAGCCAGAGAGATGCTACTGCCATGATCATCATAGAGTAGGTTAAAAGGGAGGCGAAGAGTAGTATCTGTTCTTATTTCAGGATTTTGCCTCAGTCCAGCATCATAGGCTTCAGGGGCAATGTTCACCAAGGACAGGTAAAGAGGCAAATGGTAAACTTAGGAAAATATTAGGTCTCACTTGATCTGATCCACTTGCTGGAGGTAAGCAGACAAGATGCTCACACGACCATGCACAATGGTGTGCTGTCGACACAGCAGTAGGAGGAATAGTAGTAGAAATAGAAGAGGATACTCACAGCAGCTAACCAAAATAATATTCCCCTCTAGTTCACAACACCACAAGATATCATTGGTTTCCACTAGTCCAACATCATATCCATTAGACCACCGTACCACCATCAACTATTCCATTTCCACAAGCTCATCCACACATGCTCTTGCCATGTTCAAAGAAGAAACACAAGCAGTAGTAGCAAACAAAGATGTGATCAAGATTCACATCAGGAACTCGAGGAAGAGGAGGTCCATGTGCAGAAAAGGGCAGCAGCTATACTAGAAGGAGACAGAGGAGAAGGCCACAAACATTCATAAAAGCTGGTCAGGATCAACCACTCAGCCATCCCCAACAAGACCAAAGAAACCTTCACCGTATTAAGTGATTATCCATCTCCACAACATATGTTCTTACCAGATTCATTAGGAAAATAATGTGTGGTGAAGAGATATCCTCATATCTCATACAGTGGTATGCAAAGATCATCATAGGGATACTTAGGCAGCATAAGGCATTTGTTCTTATCCAACAGCAGTCTCAGCCTTATGCATCATTGACCAAGATCACATATTAGGGTTGTGTACCTAGATTATCCAAACTAGATGATATCATTTTCCCACACCCTACTTAGCAAGTCTAGCAGCTCCAGTAGTGGAGATCACTGTGTTCCATCCCAAAGGAGGCATCACAGTGGTATCTCATTAGTGAATCTACACAGCACAAGAGAACAACACCACATAATCCTTTTCCTAGCTAAAAACATCTAGGAATCATATGACCACCGTCTGGCAGACACTAGTTGGACATTAGCCAAATCAGTTGCAAGGAAAACTAAAAGGCAAAAATAATTTATGATCATGTGCAACAAAGGTAAAGCCTCAGACATGCATCATTGGCAAGAGTTAGACAAAATATTGGTCAAGCAAACATATAGCAGATCATGTGCTTGATCTGGCCACTGTGCATCCTCCAAAGAGGTACCACAGTAGCTAGATCATCTACAAAAGCCACAAGTATTGCATTCAGGACATAGCTAATAGATCAAAGCATCAACTTTATAAAATCTTAAATAAGCTGAATCATTTTCTTAGTGTTGGTCACTAGGAATCATATCCAATGAACTTCAAATCATTTTCCTAGTTTCTGTCTCTAGGAATCATTTGATCAAGCATATACACATTTGCTACAAGGAATGGTAGTAAACCAGAGTAGAATTAGGCAATTATATGTTTTTCCACACAACTGATCACCACAGGAATAGCCCAGGCACAACCTTGTATAACTTGGAGTATCTGCTAGTTACTAGTAAGCTTTTGAAAAGGGTCATTGCATTATCACAGAAACCCTGTCATGATGACAACAACAAGAACATAAGTAAGCTTTACTGGCAAAGCTTATCCATACAAGAAAACAAACCATCTTCTTAAGACTATAACAATCAATTTCTTAGTATATTCATTATCATTTCAATAATTCTAGCTTAATAGGTACAAAACCGAATCATCATAGTGAACTAATGGTTTAGTGGAGGGATTGGGTTCAACCAAATATAAGCAAACACTGACAGTAGTGAAGTTCAGACAACAATTCCTTTGACAGGGAGTTCTATCAGCAACTCTAAATTGATTTAGTAGATCATTCTACATAAGTGATCACACATGGGTATGCATGGACAAGGTAAATCATCTTTGATAAAAACAGCAACATCGGTTGAACCCTAGCACAGGGGGACGAACCCTAGTTCATCACTTCAAGCACTCAAAGAGAGGGAACATAGAGGGAGAGAACACAGAGAAGGAAGAGAGGCACTTAACTTTGGTCCTCGCTAGAAAATTGAAGAAGAAGCAGGGGCGGAGTCAGGGAAGCATACAGCAGCATGAGGAGCACCCCTAAGGGGTGTTGCGACCCGCGCCGAGCCGCAACCATGGCGGCCAGAAGATAGGGCGACCCCACACCGCCGCCAAGGCACCCGAGCAGCGTCGGATGAGCATCGGAGCGCCATATCGCCGGCAAACTCGTAACCTAGTCGCTAAGGGGGGCAGCACCACCTGCAGAGAGCACGAGCCACGAATCGAAGAGGGTAGAGCATCGCGGCACCATCGGGAGCATCGCCCTACTCAGCGGTGGCAGCCGTTAAGGCTGGAGCCGCTGGCATCGCAGCGACGACGGCGTCGCCATGGCGTCGGCAACGAGTACGCGTGAGAGAGAGGAGCGAGGTAAGCTCGGGGGCGAGTGAGGACGGGTTGGGCCGACCCAACACTTGGGTTGGGGTTGGACCCAACCCAGTGGGTCGGATCAGGCTAGGCTAGGCCCAGGGTTTTGAAAACAAGACCATAGTAAAAATGTTTAATTACGAATATACCCTTGGAATTAAAAGGTTCTAGAAAAAATAAATAAAAATCCTAAAAATGCATATAATATATCAAAATGATTACAAAAATAATCTCTACTTCATAAAAATACAAATATACTTACTTAAGTTAAATGAAATGCAAATTAATGTTAACACTATTAAATCCTAAATGAAATTTCATAAAATAAAAAAAGTCTTTAAAAATCATTTTTGTGTATTAAAATGAATCTACCATTTTGTAAAAATATTAACTTAAATTTTTACAAATAAATCTTGAAGCTAATATTCAAAGACATTTAGTCCTTTGTAGAATTTTATAAAAATCATAATAAAACTTAAAAATAAATAAAAATCATTTTTAAGATCTTGAATAAATATAGTTTACGAGAAAAAATACTAAATATATTATTCCAAAGGTTTTTAAGGTTTTAAAGTAATAAAACCTTACCTATTTCATAAAGTATCTATTTTGTTAATTCTTTAAAAACATTTCTTAAATACGAAATAATCACTATTTTATGTAAAACCTTAAATCCTATACATTTGAATACTACTTCCAAAGCCATAACTTGGATCTATAATAAAACTTAAGTGTAACTTATTAACTTTATAAAACTCTTTGAAAAATCATAAATCCAAGCTAAACCAACAATTTTAAGTAAATTTTAAACCTCATTCACTTATAATAAAAGTGAATGCTATCTATTTCGTAATCATGCTTAACATGGTTTTAAACCTTAACACATCAATGAGATCATTTAAATTTTCTTTCATTAATAAGTCAAAGCATTTCCATTAGAGAAAATCACCTTTGAACTTATGATTCACTTAAATTGGAGGTAAATGAATTCACACTCTTAACCATATTTGTATTAACCCTAAAATTCAATAATAATCTAGATACATCAGAACCCTAAGTCTATTTATGTTCCTTTTAAAGTTAACTTTGGTCAACCAAAGTTATAAGCATAAGGACCAAATTATATTATGTTTTTATAGTAACTTTTGTCTATTCTAAATTAAGTCATGAGGCATCTCAAGTCCAAGCTTATCGGATAAGCACAAACGATGTCGATCACATTTGATTAGCCACAAAGATTGTTTAAACTTTAACAAAGAAATCTTTTCTTCAAAAGTTATTCGTTTTTCCACTTCAAACAACAATCTTAATAAGTCCTTTAACTCTTAACAACTAAACATAATAATTCCCATTATAACTACAAGATAGCAATTCACCTCAATCTTCGAATATTATTATACTTTACATGTTAAACACTTAAATGCTTTGTAGATAGATTTACTTATGGAGTAAACATTAGAAATAACTAAATCTTAAAATACATCACTTAAATTTAACTCAATCATCTTATTGGGGGGTTATCTCGAGATTTTACAAAATGCATTACATTACTTATGCATCAGCATATTGCTTCTTAAACATTAGTCCTTACCGGACCAATGATGTTATTTGCAGATTTTGGATCTTCTAATGTCTCGAAGACCGTGATTCCATAATCTTGTAATCACAAAAAGGCAAGTTCACAACTTGCTTATGTCTTTTGATAATTTTCTATGTTTGTAACTCAACTATTGTCATCAACCTGTGAAAGGAACCCCACGAAGGTTTTGATCAACCTGTGAAGGCTGTCGAACATAGTTTTCAAAATAAAAGCAACCTTGGAAGAAATGTTTACGAAAACCTGCATTGCTTACGACCTATGGTCTATGGCTTAAGAGATAGTGCATCATACACACCTTATTAGTGAACTTGCTGAGTACGCATGTACTCAACCGTACCTTCTTAACTCTTTCTAGATTCTGAAGCCGTTGAAGACGATGTCAACACCAACTTATCCTCAAGAAACCATCATCGACAGCTCAAGTTCTTCGATAAAGTCAATGAAGTCAACATATTCATCAATCGAAGTGAAGACAAAGTTCTGATTAGATAGGAGTACATACTCTAGCCATAAAACCTACTTCTGTAGAGCATTGCTTTAGCAGCAATTGCAAGCCAGGTAGTTTAGATGTTAGTCTTTTAGCCTAGATAGCTCTGAGTTATTATTTCTGGTTCTTCTTTGTAAGAAGTTTCTTTCTCTCTCTTTAACCTAGAGTGTTCTCTAGATCTTTTGTAAAGAGTCGAGTTGTAATCTATATTCATGTCTTGGACCTACTGTGTTTCGGTTGTACCACTCTGAGAGATGTAATACTAGTGAACGGTGTTTCATTGGTGTTATGTTAACGACTATAGTGTACTACATCATGCAGTGGTATGCTGGATCACCGCACTAACCCTATATAATTTTATATCGTGTCCTATATTTTTGTTGTTGGCGATACAAATATACATCATCCAACCAGTGCCATATCCCATAAAATCAACTACGCGGGGCTGCCAACCGTCGGTTTCTATTTTCCCTCCTCCTTCCCACCCCATGTAGCAGGGCATCGGTGTAACATCCCAAAACTTTAATCCAAGTTATCAAGATTCCAAATCACCCAATTTAGGGTTAACAAAAACTTTTTTCCTTAAAAATGTTTAAGCATGCATATGAGTGTTGCATTAAATAGGAGTTGTTTTGAAATTCCATGATTGTTTGTTCTAATGGTTGTAAAATGATTCTACGATGAATGCCACATCATCTAGATCATTCCCAAGAAAATTCCAAAGAAAAAGAAATCAAATAGAATTAATAATGGAAATGGTCACTTTTGCCATGTTAATCAACTAGCCCACTTTGGGTATTCCTAGCACTCAATTTCAAACAGAAATAAATGTGGATTTTTGCACCCCTTGCTAGTACAAGTTAAGATGTACCAAGGTTCACTTTGTGATCTTCCAAAAATATTCAAACTCTAAATTTAAAAGATATTTGAAAATAGAATCTATCTCATATGTCTAGATCACCCTTTTTCAAAAACCATCCAAATGAACTCAACTTGAAAAATCCTAGCAACCAGAGATGCTTAAGCATGTGACAAACAACTCCACCAAATTTCATTTCAAAATTCCAAACTTGAATTCTTTTGGCCATTTTGTCAAACACTTGGTGTGCACATATCAGACAAAAATCAAAAGGGGAGCGCTACGCGTCCCCCAGGGGATAACTCCCCCGATCCCCCGGGTCCCCTGGCCGCCACATGTCCCAAAAATAGACTTAAATCCCGCTTTTGCTACAAAACTATCCCTTTTTGCTACAAATAGGCCTGCTTTTGCTACATGTAGCAGAAAACGGTTCGTCTCAGAAATAGAACAGATGGACTGGATCTCGCCGGAGACCTCGCTGGCAACCTCGTAGCAAAAAAATATTCTAATGTAGTAAAACCGACTTCGCCGGAGACATCGCCGAAGACTCTCGCCGGAAAAGACGTCGTCGTATACCTCGTAGCAAAAAATTTACACTATTATAGCAAAACCACAAAATGGTGGTAGCAAAAAAATTGTGGTAATATAGCAAAAAAATATCTCGCCGGAGACCTTGTAGCAAAAAAATTTTCTACCTACCTAAACGACTTCTCCAGAGATTATCGCCGATCATCTTGTAGCAAAAGTTTTACAATATTATAGCAAAAACACACAACAGTTGTAGCAAAAAATATATATGTATGTAGCAAAATGCCGCGGTGTAGCAAAAAATCCCCAACATGAAAATTAGCCGCTCTATCCGTAGAAAATTCATCGGCCATCAGTAGCAACGACGATGGCTGTCGGTAGCTAAAACGCCAACCGTGTGTAGCAAAATATCCCAGTGTACGGCGGCTGGAGTGGTGGAGGCAGAGGGTCTATCCCTGCAACACGCACGATGGACGAGGCACACATCCTCCTCGACGCCAGTGGCGCGACAACCGCAGGGGTGGAGGCGGAAGGTCCATCCATGGCACGGCGGAGCGCTCGGCAATGGCCGAGCAGCCCAGCGCCCCCATGGCGCGGCGGAGCGCTCGGCAAAGACGGAGCAGCCCAGTGCCCCCATGGCACGGCGGAGCGCTCGACAAGGGCGGAAGCAGCCGGTGGAGGCAGGGCATCGTGGCACCCCCCGTCGCGCAACTGAGGGGGTGGCGGGCTGAGGCGAAGCAGGATGAGGGAGGCGCGTCGTGGAGGTATAGGAGGAGCCGAGGAGGCGGTGGCTATGGCGACGCGTCGGCAAGACACGGGAGAGAGACTCACTAGCAGGAGATAACATGGATTCGCATTGTAATGGGGCCCACCACTAGACCTAGAGAGAGTCAGGCGCATGACAGAAGGGCCCGACCCGGGGGATTAGATCGTTCGATCCCCCGGGGTAGGGGTATCATTTTCCAAATCAAAAACAATAGTGTGAGCAATGTTCTAGCCAAACTTGTCTCCCACATTGCAACCACAACCTCTCCAGTGCAACCCCTACCGTTTTCTAGCCCGGCCAACCACTGTGCCCACGACCAAATGGTCATGGCCATTAATGTCGAGCACCTTGAGCACCCTCACCAGCGACTACGTGCCCCTAGCGACGCCAGCCTCGCCCACCTTGCCCAACGCGTCGCCCGTGCACCACTCCCTCCTCCAGGACAGCCCTAGCTCGAAGATAGAGCGAGGAGAAGCCAGGAACCACCGCGCCCGGAACGTGTCTGCCATGCTAACGTCGCCCGCAGAGCACGCATAGTCCCCGCTCAACCAGACCCTGCCTCGCTCTCGCTGCCCACATACATGATCACCACCGCCCCAGGAAGCTAGAGGACATGCCCATATCCCCGACCGTACCCCGTAGTCGCCGGCCACCGCAAAGTTCGTCGTTGACAGAGGCAGCGTGCGTGCCATGCCACTCACTTCTCCCGGCCGCAATTCACTGCATGCGCACCGCCATGACGACCGCCAGGGAACCGTCCACCATCCTAGCCCACTACCCTCACCTTTAGCTTGTTGTGCCATTGTCTCCGATGAGCTCCGCCCATTCCTCTCTGCACCCCTCGCCGCGCTATAAATAGAGCACCTCCCAGCATCGTTTCCTCACACCATTCGCCTCCACTCCCCCTCAGAAACCTCCCCGCGCCCCATCGGAGCCAGCCGTAGCCCGTAGCACCCCAATTTCGCCAGAGTCTGTTGCGGAAGGAGGAGAAGGGCGCTAGTGATCCAGGCCATCTCCCGGGACGCTGCCGGTACTAGGAGAACTGCCTTCGTCGTCTCGTCCATTTGCCTGCCTCGCCGCACTCGCTGGAGCCCCGGTACACCCCCACTACACCCTCACTGACCATGCTAGGGTTCGTCCCCGTCGAGAACTATTCCAGCATGGACGATGGCAGTGAGCCATTGATCCAGGATCTAATCCTGCGGCCACCGCCCTCCCATACCGATTTGGCAACCCCTGTCCCACTGACAGGTGGGTCCCCCACTTAAAACCAGCTCGGGTGCTGCGTGAAGTAAAGTGGCCCGGCCCATTTGTCTCCCGTGCAACCCATTTAATTCACATAAATCCTTCTCCATTTTAGCTGAAACTTAGTTCTATCCCTTAATTCAAAAATCATTTCAGAAAGATCTAGAAATCCAAATGGAGTGAATCCAGTTTTGTTGGAAAAGTAATGAAAATTTCTATCCAAGCCCGTTGGATTTAAATCATTTAGAGTTAGAGATCTCTCCCAGATAAAATAACAAGACATAAGCTTTTTCACATTCAACCATTTTTCTAAAATCAACCGAAATAGCTTTTGAGTTGATTCAAACTTTCAAAAATCGCATTTCACCATACCTATCTGAATATGTAATGATATTAAGGTTTGCATGCAGTGACTTTGTACTAGTACCAAAATAATGCTAGATAGGCATTTCTAGTCACTTTAAATCATTAAATAATAAAACTGAAACTTATTAAAATGTGATCCAACATTTAAATCGCATTCCCATTTATTAGAATATCTGGTGATGACATGTGTCCACATGATCCCATATTTTAATTGGAGAATATTAAATCTTAGTTAATTTCAATGAGTAGAAATTACTTTTCTCAAATAAAATAAATGAAACTAGTTCATTAAACCTTGTGATGTTTGTGATGATATTAAATCATAAAATGTGTGCCTTAGTGTGCTAAGTAGACTAGTTAAGTATTGCTTGGTGATTGTGTATTCCGTATGTATTTATAGATGATAGTACCGACCAAGTCTATGAGGAGGAGTTCTACCTCGAAGAAGAAGAGGAGCATTTCAACCACTGCACCAATCAAGGCAAGCTAGAACTAAGCAAGTTAACACTTGCCCACTTAACTTGAGCAAAAGCATTAGGCATGCTTTGGTTATACCATTTGACTTATACCTACTCCAACTTTTATTTACAAGCTTTACTTTCTTTTACTTCACCAAAGTTTCTTACTTGTTTATAGATAGCATAAAGAGTATGAAACTTGGCCTATCTAGTTAGACTTAGATGTCATTCTATGGCATGAGATTGATCTTAGCATCCCACCTTAGTGAACACTCTTAACTAAGTAGTTTAGAGCTAAACCAAAACTTGATCACTTTAGATGGGGATACTTGGTAAAAATGACTTGTGAAAACCTTGGAATGATGAGTCATTCTATTGAGATGTTTTGACATGTGTTGAGAAACATAAATGGTTTATGATGATGATGAAAATGTTGAGGCATGAGCCTTAGCCCTTTTATAAAAATTGATGGTTGGGTTCGGATGCGATACCATTCCAATTTTACCGTACAACCACAATACATGAATTGGGTAAGGCTTAGCCGGAAGTTTATATGCATTAGTATTAATTCCTCGCGGGAGAGATTTGAGCTGAGGCTACCTCTCAATGTTGTCCACCTATGCAGTACCCAGGATGACAGATGGTCATGGCTGGGAGGCCAAGCTCATAGGAGAGGTGCTTATACTAGAGTGTGTAAAGGAAAAGTTATGTTTGATTATCTGCATACTAAGTATGATGATTCAGGGTTATCCCTGACAGATGTATCGAATTTTGTGGTGAAACTGTACCAGCTCTGCAGAGTGTCAAACTATTCGAATAGCCACGTCCGCGGTTATGGACAGTTGGAGTGGCCATACTAAGCCGTTGTCAGATGTTTTCAAAATGACTTATGAAATGAATTGTGACATGACTTGACCACAACAGAGTTGTGACTATGACAACTAAGTTCCCACTTAGGTGATTTAGAACTTTATTTTATCTTTCTTTGTTTCTAAACTCAGCTTAGGTTTCAAATTTAACTTTACAAATAAACCTAGAACTTAGCATTTCCTACTAGAACTACCTTACTTGTCAGTGATAGTTTGTGAGTACTTAAAGAGTACTCATGGCTTTGTCCCTGGCTATTCCCGTGGTCAGACTATGAGGAGGACTACCCTGAAGGAGGACAGCAGGACGGCTACAACAACTAGGATCATCTCCCATTGTCACCATTGCCAGTGACACTGAAGATGGAGCCCACTGCTACGCTATTTATTCCGCTACTTGTTTGTACTAAGACTGGATAATGAGATCCTTTTATTTGTGTAAGACCTTATTATGATTTGTAATGGATGATGTACTGTGATATCCAATCTGTTATGTCTCGCAAAAATGGTAATCATGGGATTGCGATGTATGGCATAATAGGCATCTGGGATTAAAAATTTGGGTGTTGACAAGTTGGTATTAGAGCCATCCTGACCATAGGAGACCCTAGTTAGAATGGACGTCCGAACAAAAACTTAGTTTCAAAACCAAAGTGAGTATTTGTGAAAATCTATTTCCTCTCTTACCCTTGGGGTTCTTTCTCTCAAAAAAATACATGTTCCTAAAAAATTCCTACATTACTACATAAAATTTTGACACACTTGATCACTCCACTAACTTTCTCATCCTAAATTCTTATAGATGGAAGTTCAGTACTGCAAGTTCTACCAGTTGGGCAACGGAGGCCAACTGATCTTCGAGAGGGATCTTGATTCACTGTCTGAGTACTTGGAGCGTCCACATCTAGAATTCTTTGGAGCACAATTCCCTGGTCCACCAGGAGGAGATTTACAATGGCTAGTAGTTGCCTATCTTCGAGGAAAGTTGGAGGCACCAATGTCCGAGAAGATTCAGTTCTCTGTGAGAGAAAATAACTGGCTAGATGGATTAGCCAGGGAAATGCATGAAGCTCTTGCTCGTCTCTACGCACAGAATGTCAACCTAATCCAATGAACCCGTTTTGCTCACTATGCAAGGCGTGATTCTATGGGAATGCCGCTAGAGATGCCAAGTCACCCGAAGTTGAAGCGTCAAGTGGAGAACCTCGACTTCCTGCTGTACGACAGACAGAAGGAATTGAAAATGCTAGAGAGTTGGCCAACCACAACCTTGCCATTGCCGCCCAGAAGGCCCAAACTTTCTCACTGCTCGTCATGGATTGTTAGTCACTTCACCGTCAACGCGCCAAGAAGGATCGCACCATCGACCGTCTTTCCAAGAAGGTGGCCGACCTCGAGAACACCATCAAGGAGCAAGAAGCTCAGCTTGCAGCAAAAGAAGAAGAAGAGGCAGGTGAAGACATCCAAGGGGATATTCACTCGTACCTCAGCAATGATGATGACTATCTAGAGGATGATGCTATGGACTTCTACACTGACGATGATGACTCCGACTTCATCGATGTTGAGTAGATGCACTAGAGCACTATCGTAGGAGTGAGGAGTATCGGTCACATTGTATCTTAGCTTATAGAATGGTTCTTCAAACCATCTGTTTTCCTTTAATGTTGTGGTGTGTGTGTGTTTGTATCGTGTGCTTTGCTTGAATGAATGAAAAGAAGTTAGTTGCAAAACCTGAGTCAAACTCAACGTTTTAGCTTTGAAACCAAAACCATAAGCCTTAGAACTTTCCCTCTTACACCATTATCTATCTCAATCTTCAGATGACTCGTGGAAACCAAGAAGGGAGCAGCTCATCGCAAGACCCAATGCTGCAGATTCTGTAGACGCTCATTACAGACCGTGAAGCCAGTAGGGCAGAGCGCCAAGAAAATCTCGCCACCCTGTAGCAGATCGCCCAGATGGATCACAACAACCAGAACCATGGAAATCAGGATCATCATGGATATAAACTCAAAAACTTCCAGAATACAAATCCCCCAATCTTTAGCAAGTCTGAAGACCCACTGGATGTTGATGATTGGTAGCAGACAATGGAGAACAACTTGGAAGTCGCCGGAGTGGATGCAAACGAGAAAGTTCTTTTTGCCACCCACTATTTTGCTGGGGATGCAAGAGCTTGGTGGAACAACACCCGCACGATGAACCATGGTCAAGTGATGACATGGGAAGCCTTCAAAGTCAAGTTCAGTTGCACCCACGTGCCGTAGGGTCTAGTAACCCGAATGAGAGATGAATTCAGAGAGCTAAAGCAAGGCAGAATGACTGTAGTGGAGTACCGTGACAGATTCTTGTCCCTCGCCAGGTATGCACCTGATGAGATCAACACGGAGGCCAAGAAGAAGGAGATATTCCTGAACGGACTGCACGATGAGATGTAGACAGTCCTCGTCAACATCCATTTCGAGGATCTCGAAGAGCTAGTCTCCTCTGCCATTCAGATGGAAGCAAAGATTAATAAAGCAAACGACAACCACAAACGTTGGATGATGCACCAAGCTCGATCTAGCAGCCACCCGAAGTACTGTCCCAACCCGTCTACCGGATATGCACTGCGTAACAATCGGGCCCCCATGTCTCACCCAAGCTACCCCAACCGCAACGGAGGAAATGTGAAGTCCAGAGGAAACAGCAACCACCCCGACAACTCTAGTAATTTCAACCGTGCACCTCCCAAGCACAACAACGGCAACAAGAACATTGCACCCAAAACTGGAAGCAATGATGTGCCCGTGTCAGCGAAGGACAAGTCTCAGATTACTTGTTTCGAGTGTGGAGTGAAGGGTCACTACTCCAATGAGTGTCCCAAGAAGATTGCCGCCACTGCCAATGTGAATGCCCCAGCTCAACAGCAGCGTCGTGTTCAACCCGGACGAAGATTCGCCCCAGGGAACCCTCACAACCGCAATGGCCGTGTATTCCACATGAACACAGAAGAAGCCCAAGAAGCGCCAGATGTAGTGCTGGGTATGTTTTCTGTCAACTCAGTTTTAGTAAGAGTGTTGTTTGATTCGAGAGCATCGCACTCATTTGTCACCGAAGAATTTGCATGCACTAGTAAGATTCACCCAACCAACTTGAAGCATGTCATGATAGTTCAAATACCTGGTTCAACTACAAAAGCTAGAAAATTTTGCAAAGTTGTGCCTATCAGAATACATGGGATAGATTTTTATGCCAACCTAATAGTACTTGAAACCGAAGGTTTGGAAGTAGTACTAGGAATGGATTGGATGTCAAAGCATAAAGGACTGATTAACTGTGCCAAGAAAGCCATCACAATGACCAGTAGCTCTGGAGTATCAGTAGAGCATATATCTGAAACCTTGCCCCTTCAATTCAAGTGCAACAAGAGTCTAGCCCTACCCACCATAGACCAAGTTAGAGTAGTCTGTGAATACCCCGACGTATTCCAACATGAATTGCCCGGTATGCCCCGGATAGGGATATTAAGTTCATTACTGAACTAATCCCTGGAACCGGTCCCATAGCTCAGAGACCCTATAGAATGAACCCCTCAGAGTTAGCGGAACTGAAGAAGCAGTTAGATGTTATGCTGGAGAAAGGCTTGATTCAACCAAGCGCATCGCCATGGAGATCGCCTGTTTTGTTCGTCGACAACAAAGATGGAGGCAACCGTTTGTGCACAGATTACAGGAAGCTGAATGATGTCATAATCAAGAACAAGTACCCATTGCCGAAGATAGATGATCTATTTGATCAGTTGAGTGGTGTCAGTGTGTTCTCTAAGATTGATCTTAGGACTGGTTATCACCAACTTAAGATTCATGCAATGGATATTCCAAAGACCGCCTTTACCACCAGATATGGATTATACGAGTATACGGTCATGTCTTTTGGATTAACCAATGCCCCCGCTTATTTCATGAATCTCATGAATAAGATCTTCATGAATTTTCTAGATAAGTTTGTCATTGTGTTTATCAGCGATATCCTCTACTCCAAGTCAGAAGAAGACCATGAGGAACATCTGAGAATCATCCTTGAAACCCATAGAGAGCATCAGTTGTATGCCAACTTTAGCAAATGTGAGTTTTGGCTGAAAGAAGTAAGATTCCTAGGACATATTGTGTCTGCCGGAGGAGTTGGTGTTGATCCCGCCAAGATCAAAGATTTCAAAGAATGGGAAGCTCCAACCACTCAAACCCAAGTCCGTGCATTTCTCGGATTAGCGGGATACTATGGCAAGTTCGTAGTAGGATTTTCGAGCATCGCAAGACCCATGACTCAATTGTTGAAGAAGGACAAGAAGTTTGAATGGACCGACAAATGTGAAGCAAGTTTCCAAGAGCCGAAGAAGAGATTGATTTTAGCCCCAATATTGGTCATGCCAGATATCAAGAAGCCGTTTGATGTATATTGTGATGCATCCAATATTGGTCTCGTATGTGTATTGATGCATCCAAGATTCATCGCGTATCTATCTCGAAAACTGAAGCAAGATGAGCAGAACTACCCTACTCATGATCTTGAACTAGTAGTTGTAGTTTTAGCCTTGAAGACATGGCGTCACTATCTTATGGGTAATCGCTGTGAGATTTACTCAGATCACAAAAGCTTGAAGTATATTTTCAGTTAGAAGGAGCTGAATATGAGGCAAAGGAAATGGATAGAGTTAATCAAGGATTATGACCTTGACATTCACTATCACCCCGGCAAAGCCAATGTGGTAGCGGATGCTCTTAGCAAATTGCCGTGTACGCTAAACACTATGATCAAGGAGAAGCAACCAAGTTTGTATGAGGAGTTGGAGCAGTTTAGAACTGAGCTAGTTAGCAAGGGATTTTTAGTTAGCATTGAACTTCAACCCACTTTGATTGGCCAAATCAAGGAAGCCCAGAAGGGAAATAATAGTATCGACGGAATCAAACATCGTATTGGTACAGGAAAGGTACCTGGATTCACCGAAGACGAAGAAGGAGATCTGTGGTACAAAGGACGTATCTGTGTGCCAGCAGATTCGGAGCTGAAGCAAGTTATCATGCAAGAAGCTCATGATACTCTTTATTCTATCCACCCCGGAGGAACGAAGCTGTATCAGGATTTGAAGGAGCAATTTTGGTGGCACAAGATGAAGAGAGAAATCGGAAGCTACATCGCCAAGTGTGATATCTGCCAAAGAGTCAAAAGTGGAACATCAGAGGCCCACAGGACTGTTGCAACCATTGCAGATTCTGGAATGGAAATGGGATTCCGTCGGAATGGACTTTATCACCAGTTTGCCTACTTCTAGTAGGGGAAATGACTCTATCTGGGTCATCGTTGATAGACTGTCCAAGGTAGCTCATTTTATAACTGTCAAGAAAACCTACCAGAGTTCGAAGCTAGCAGAGTTGTACATTCTAGAATCGTCAGTTTTCATGGAACCCCCAAGACCATAGTGTCGGATCGAGGAACCCAATTCACCTCGAGATTTTGGCAGAAAGTCCAAGAAGGATTAGGAACCAAGTTGATTTTCAGCACAGCTTATCACCTGCAAACAGATGGACAGACTGAAAGAGTCAACCAAATCCAAGAAGATATGTTGAGAGCATGTGTGTTAGAGTATGGATCAAATGGTAAGATTGCCTGCCTTTCACAAAATTCTCATACAACAACAGTTATCAAGCCAGTTTGCAAATGGCACCATTTGAGTTCCTATATGGAAGAAAGTGTCGTACCCCTTTGAATTGGTCGCAAGTAGGAGAGAGTTAGATTTTTGGACCCGACATCCTACGAGAAGCCGAAGAGAAGGTTCACAAAGTCCGTGAGAACCTCAAGACCGCCCAATCCAGAGAGAAGAGTTATGCTGACAAGAGAAGGAGAGACCTGACTTTCAATGTCGGATATTTTGTGTATCTCAAAGTTTTGCCATTGAAAGGAATGCAATGTCTTAGTCTAAAAGGAAAGTTAGCCCCCAGATATATCGGACCCTTCAAGATTCTGAATCGCCGAGGAGAAGTATCGTATCAACTGGAACTGCCAGAAGAGATGTCAGCCATCCACATTTTGTTCCATATCTCGTTACTTCGCAAATGGTTAGAAGTGTCGGAGAAGACCAAAGTTTTCAAGAACATTGATCACCGAGCTATTGATATCAACAAGGATCTGACGTATCGTGAAGTGCCCATCCGTATCCTAGAAGAAGCCTACAGAACCACCAGGACCCGGAGTATCAAGTTTCTCAAGATTCAATGGAGCAACCATACCGAAGAAGAAGCCACTTGGGAGCGAGAAGATTACATTAGGACTGAGTTCCTAGATCTCTTTAGTTCCTAGTTTTCTTTGTTAAATCTCGGGACGAGATTTTTTTTAAGGGGGGAAGGTTTGTAACATCCCAAAACTTTAATCCAAGTTATCAAGATTCCAAATCACCCAATTTAGGGTTAACAAAAACTTTTTCCATTAAAAATCTTTAAGCATGCATATGAGTGTTGCATTAAATAGGAGTTGTTTTGAAATGCCATGATTGTTTGTTCTAATGGTCGTAAAATGATTCTAAGATGAATGCCACATCATCTAGATCATTCCCAAGCAAAATCCAAAGAAAAAGAAATCGAATACAATTAATAATGGAAATGGTCAATTTTGCCATGTTAATCAACTAGCCCACTTTGGGTATTCCTAGCACTCAATTTCAAATAGAAACAAATGTGGATCTTTGCACCCCTTGCTAGTACAAGTTAAGATGTACCAAGGCCCACTTTGTGATCTTCCAATTAAATTCAAACTCTAAATTTAAAAGACATTTGCAATGGAATCTATCTCATATGTCTAGATCACCCTTTTCAAAAACCATCCAAATGAACTCAACTTGACAAATCCTAGCAACCAGAGATGCTTAAGCATGTGACAAACAACTCCACCAAATTTCATTTCAAAATTCCAAACTTGAATTCTTTCGGCCATTTTGTCAAACACTTGGTGTGCATAGATCAGACAAAAATCAAAAACACTAGTGTGAGCAGTGTTCTGGCCAAACTTGTCTCCCACATTGCAGCCACAACCTCTCAAGTGTAACCCCTACCCTTTTCTAACCGGGCCAACCACTATTCCCACGACCAAATGGTCATGGCCATTAATGCCGAGCACCTTGAGCACCCTCACCGGCGACAGCGCGCCCCTAGCGCCACCAGCCTCTCCCACCTTGCCCAACGCATCGCCCGTGCACCACTCCCTCCTCCAGGCCAGCCCCAGTTTGAAGACAGAGTGAGGAGAAGCCAGGAACCACCACGCCCGGAATGTGTCTGCCATGCCGACTCCACCCGCAGAGCACGCACGCTCCCCGCTCAACTAGACCCCGCCTCGCTCTCGCCGCCCACCTACATGATCACCACCGCCCCAGGAAGCTAGAGGACATGCCCGTTTCCCCGACCGTGCCCCGTAGTCGCCGACCACCGCAAAGTTCACCATCGATAGAGGCAGCGTGCGTGCCGCGCCACTCACTTCTCCCGACCGCAATTCACTGCACGCGCACCGCCATGACGACCGCCAGGGAACCGTACACCGTCCTAGCCCACCGCCCTCACGTCTAGCTCGATGGGCCGTCGTGTCCGATGAGCTTCGCCCATGCCTCTCTGCACCCCTCGCCCCGCTATAAATAGAGCGCCTCCTAGCATCGTTTCCTCACACCATTCGCCTCCACTCCCCCTTAGAAACCTCCCCGAGCCCCACCGGAGCCAGCCGCAGCCCGTAATGCCCCAATTTTGCCGGAGTCTGCCGCGGAAGGAGGAGAAGGGTGCCAGTGATCCAGGCCATCTCCTGGGACACCGCCGGTACCAAGAGAACCGCCGTCATCGTCTCGTACATTTTCCCGCCTCGCCGCACTCGCTGGAGCCCTGGTACGCCCCCACTGCACCCTCACCGACCGTGCTAGGGTTCGTCCCCGTCGAGAACTGTTCCGGCATAGACGATGGCCATGAGCCGTTGATCCAGGATCTAATCCTGCGGCAACCGTCCTCCCATACCGATTCGGCAACCCCTGTCCCACTAACAGGTGGGGCCCCCACTTAAAACCAGCCCGGGTGCTGCGTGGAGTAAAGTGGGCCGGCCCATTTGTTTCCCGCGCAACCCATTTAATTCAAATAAATCCTTTTCCATTTTAGCTGAAACTTAGTTCTGTCCCTTAATTCAAAAATAATTTTAGAAAGATCTAGAAATTCACATGGAGTGATTCCAATTTTGTTGGAAAGGTAATGAAAATTGCTATCCAAGCCCGTTGAATTGATATCATTCAAAGTTAGAGATCTCTCCTAGATAAAATAACAAGACATAAGCTTTTTCACATTCAAACATTTTTCTAAAATCAACCATAATAGCTTTTGAGTTGATTCCAACTCTCCAATATCACATTTCACCATACCTATCTGAATATGTAATGATATTAAGGTTTGCATGCAGTGACTTTGTACTAGTACGAAAATAATGCTAGATAGGCATTTCTAGTCACTTTAAATCATTAAATAATAAACTTAAACTTATTAAAATGTGATCCAACATTTAAATCACATTCCCATGTATTATAATATGTGGTGATGACATGTGTCCACATGATCCCATATTTTAATTGGAGAATATTAAATCTTAGTTAATTTCAATGAGTAGAAATTACTTTTCTCAAATAAAATAAATGAAACTAGTTCATTAACCTTGTGATGTTTGTGATGATATTAGATCATCAAATATGTGCCTTAGTGTGCTAAGTAGACTAGTTAAGTATTATTTGGTGATTGTGTATTCCATATGTATTTATAGACGATAGTACCGACCAAGTCTACGAGGAGGAGGAGTTCTACCCCGAAGAAGAAGAGGAGAATTTCAACCACTGCACCAATCAAGGCAAGCTAGAAGTAAGCAAGTTAACACTTGCCCACTTAACTTGAGAAAAAGCATTAGGCATGCTTTGGTTATACCATTTCACTTATACCTACTCCAAGTTTTATTTACAAGCTTTACTTTTTTTTTACTTCACCAAAGTTTCTTACTTGTTTATAGATAGCATAACGAGTATAAAACTTGGCCTATCTAGTTAGACTTAGATGTCATTCTATGGCATGAGATTGATCTTAGCATCCCACCTTAGTGAACACTCTTAACTTAGTAGTTTAGAGCTAAACCAAAAATTGATCACTTTAGATGGGAATACTTGGTGAAAATGACTTGTGAAAACCTTGGAATGATGAGTCATTCTATTGAGATGTTTTGACATATGTTGAGAAACACAAATGGTTTATGATGATGATGAAAATGTTGAGGCATGAGCCTTGGCCCTTTTATAAAAACTGATTGTTGGCTTCGGATGCGATATCATTCCAATTTTACCGTACAACCACAATACCTGAATTGGGTAAGGCTTAGCCGAAAGTTTATATGCATTAGTATTAGTTCCCTCGCGGGAGAGGTTTGAGCTGAGGCTACCTCTCAATGTTGTCCACATATGCAGTGCCTAGGAATGACAGATGGTCATGGCTGGGAGGCCAAGCTCATAGGAGAGGTGCTTATACTAGAGTGTGTAAAGGAAAGGTTATGTTTGATTATCTGCATACTAAGTATGATGATTCAGGGTTATTGTAACTACCTCGGTGAATTACGCTCTTAGTTAATGCCTGGATGAACAAAAGTGGTTAAAATAGTATGGTGGGGCCCAGGGCCACTCAAGGTAGACCTTTCGGCCTTCCTAACCACTTTCAAACAACGGGACAAGAACGAGCGGCGTAATCGGCAGGCCAAGGGATCAACTACATACACAAATGAGTATGTATGCAAGCCACATACAACAGTCCTCAGAGCCATTCCATCTAAAAGAAATAGAAATATTGCAAGAAGGAAGGGAAAAGAAGGGAGAGAGGGAGGAGAGCAGCCGGGGCACGACAGAGATAAGGTGGCCTCGTGCCACCTTTTCTCTCCTCCTCCTCCTTTTCGAGCACATGGCGAGCTGGCTGGGGCTGCAGGTGGGCTTGGTCGAGAGGGAGAGACAGCCAGGTGGGCTCGGCTAGAGGGGGACCCTCGGGTCAGGGAGAGAGAAGAGAGGGAGGGTAGCTAGGCTAGGTTAGATGGGGCATGGCTCGGGTTAGGGTTATCTAGGGTTAGGGAGAGGGTTAGGGTTAGCTAGGGTGTTGCTCAGCAGGTTAGAGAGAGAGGGAGGAGGTGGTCAAGCTAGAGAGAGAGAGAGGGGGGGTTTAGGAGAAAAAGAGAGAGAGGAAAGAATTAGGTTAGGTTTTATTAAGCATTTATATTTTAATTTGATTATGAGGCCAAACCAAGGAGAAGCAAGAGACTTGATCTTGCTTGAGACAATGGGAAGGAGAAACAAGAAAGAAAGAGGAAGAAAAGAATTAGGTGGAAAAAGAAAGGCTCAAATGATCATGCTTGAAGAAAAAATAAATAAAAGAAAAAGATATGGTTGAGGTTATGGGGATGGTGGAGTGGTAGGAGGGGATCTTCCAAAGTTAGGATCCATCTTCCAAAGATAGGATCCATTAAACCCAAAGAAAAACCAAAGAAGAGAAAGGTGGTGAAGACTTGTGCATGGCCCATGCAAAATAATAATGCTATTATTTATTTTGTGAAGACGATATGAATATTATGGCATTACTCTATGCATATCCAAGAAATGGAGATAAAACCAAGCACAAGAATTTAGAGGATTTAATCCACCCCAAACTACATGAGCTAGAATTAAAATATCAAAGAAAAAGAAAGACAAGCTCATTGATAATGGGATGGTGGAATTGTAGGGTGGTGGAAGAGAAAGGTGCTGTAATGGAAATAAGAGATATGCCTCCAACTCAACTTGGGCATTTGAACAATATATCAATAGCCAAGTATAATATCAAGAAGCAAATACAATTAATAATGCATGTGAGAGAAGAACCAAAAGAAAAGGAGTTTTATATGATGCTCAAATGCAAGGTGGCATGATGACATGAGCATGATATAATTATGATGCAACAATAATATCTATGGAGTAGCCAATAACTTACTAGGACAAGTAGCATCACAATTGTTAGACAATTGGGGTGCTACAACTCTCCCCCACTAAACAGGAATCTCGCCCCGAGATTCTAGGAAGAAGAAGACTCGAAGAGGGAAGGATACTTGGCACGGAGCTCATCTTCACGTTCCCAAGTGGCTTCATCAACGGAATGGTGCGACCACTGCACCTTACAGAACTTGATGGACTTGTTGCGAGTCCTTCTTTCTGCGACTTCAAGAATTTTTGTGGGGTGTTCTTGATAAGAAAGGTCTTCTTGGAGATTAATCAGTTCATGGTCCACGGTCCTGCCGGGATCCTTGAAGCACTTCTTGAGTTGAGAGATGTGAAAAACATCATGGACTTTGAGTTGTTCAGGGAGCTCAAGAGCATAAGCAACTTCTCCTCTTCTTCCATGAATTTTGAAAGGGCCGATGTATCTAGGAGCCAGCTTTCCTTTGATACCAAAGCGGTGCGTACCTCTCATGGGAGTGACACGAAGGTAAACGAGATCACCAGGGACATACTTCATGTCCGTGTGTTTCCTGTCATAATTGCTCTTTTGGCGAGTTTGAGCAATCTTCAGATTTTCAAGAATGATGTGAACTTTCTCCTCCGCTTGAGTTACAATGTCGGGGCCAAACAATATTCTTTCACCTGCGCCCGACCAACCAATCGGAGTTCTGCATTTGTGACCATAGAGAGCCTCAAATGGTGCCATCTTTAAACTTTTCTGGAAACTGTTGTTGTAAGAGAATTCAGCATAAGGAAGACATTCTTCCCACTTCATGCCGAAAGAGATAACGCAAGCACGAAGCATATCTTCTAGAATCTGATTGATCCTTTCGACTTGTCCCTGCGACTGAGGGTGGTAAGCTGTGCTGAAGTTTAGTTTTGTTCCCAAAGCATTTTGGAAACTTCCCCAGAACTTGGAAGTGAAGATGCTTCCACGGTCTGAACTGATTTCAAGAGGAACTCCATACAGAGAGACAATTTTGTTGATATAGAGTTCCGCCAACTGAATTGCAGAAATTGTTTCCTTAACTGGAAAGAAGTGAGCTACTTTGGAAAGCCTGTCAATGACAACAAAGATTGCATTGTTGCCCTTCTGCGACCTTGGAAAACCAGTGATGAAGTCCATCTCTACTTTCTCCCATTTCCATTCCGGAGGCTTCAATGGCTGTAGAAGACCGGAAGGTTTCTGATGGACAGCTTTAACTCTGCGACAAACATCGCACTTTGAAACATACTTGGCACAATATCGTTTCAAACCAGGCCACCAATATTGTGTTTTCAAGTCCATGTACATCTTAGTGCTGCCAGGGTGGATAGAAAGAACAGAATCATGCGCCTCCTTGAGAACTTGCTCTCTTAAACCCGGGTAGTTCGGAACAAACATCCGGTGTTCAAAGAAAAGAGTGCCTTGGTCATCTACGTGAAAAGATTCATACTTCGGAAGTTGAATGTTGGAGATGATCTTTTTAGTGTAAGGATCCCCAAGCTGAATGGAACGGACCTTTTCTTCCAAGAGAGGTGTTGCTAGAAGGTTCAGAAGATAACCTTGATCCACAATTTCAAGGTTGAGCTTGCGGAATTCCTCGCACAAGAGAGGCTGTTGTTCTTCCACCATGAGGTTATTGACATAAGCTTTTCGGCTGAGAGCATCTGCCATGACATTGGCTTTTCCCGGGGTGTAGTTGATGGTCAAATCGAAATCATTGATTGTTTCAATCCACCTCCTCTGACGAAGGTTGAGATCAGGCTGTGTGAAGATATACTTCAGACTCTTGTGATCAGAAAAGATCTCACAACGGTTGCCAAGCAAGTAATGCCTCCACACTTTCAAAGCAAAGACAACTGCTACGAGTTCGAGGTCATGTGTAGGATAATTGATCTCATGCGTCTTCAACTGACGAGATACATAAGCAACAACTTGCTTTTCTTGCATAAGGACCGCACCCAATCCTTGCAATGAAGCATCACAGAAAATCTGGAAAGGCTTTGATGTATCTGGAGGAACCAAGACTGGTGTGGAAGTGAGCTTCTCTTTGAGTGTTTCAAAGCTTGCTTGACATGCAGGAGTCCAAAGGTATTTCTTGCCTTTCTTGAGGAGATCGGTAAGAGGCTTCGCAATCTTTGAGAAATTTTGAACGAAGCGACAACAGTAACTGGCCAAACCAAGGAAACTTCGGACTTCTTTGACATTTATAGGTGGAAGCCAGTCCATAATTGTCTTAATAGTTTCTGGGTTGACGGCAATGCCCTTGGCAGAGATGACGTGACCAAGGTAGGTGACTTGAGGCAGCCAAAACTCACACTTGGAGAACTTTGCATACAGGCGGTTCTCACGAAGCTTGTTTAGGACACAACGAAGGTGTTCTTCATGTTCTTCCTTCGACTTAGAATAGACTAGAATGTCATCTAGGTAGACCACAACGAACTTGTCAAGATACTCCATGAAAACCGAGTTCATAAGCCTCGAGAAGGTGGCAGGTGCATTGGTGAGACCGAAAGACATGACCGTGTACTCGTACAGGCCATAGCGGGTGGTGAAAGCTGTTTTGGCAACATCTTCCTTGCGGATCTTGATTTGATGATAACCACTTCTCAAATCAAGCTTAGAGAATACCACCGCTCTAGCTAGCTGATCGAAAAGATCATTAATCCGCGGAAGGGGATATTTATTCTTGATGGTTTTAGCATTGAGTGCCCGATAGTCAACACAAAGTCTATCAGTCTTGTCTCGCTTCTTCACAAAGATGGTTGGACTACCCCAAGAAGAAGTATTGTGCTGAATGAAACCCAACTTCTCTTGTTCATCCAACTGACGCTTAAGTTCAGCCAACTCAGCAGGACCCATTTTATAAGGCCGCTTGGAGATAGGAGCGGTGCCAGGTTCAAGTTCAATGACAAACTCAACCTCACGATCCGGAGGCATACCTGGCAACTCTTCAGGAAAGACATCTGGAAACTCACAAACTACAGGAACACTCTGAATACCTTCCATAGCATCATCATTCAGAGCCGCCAAAGAATAAAGCTGAATTGCAGGAGTCAGACTTGGAGAATAGACTATATGGCCTTCAGGACTTTTCAGAGAAACCGAACGTTCAGCACAATCAATCACAGCTGCATTTGCTGTCAACCAATCCATGCCCAAGATAACATCAATATCAGAATTGCCCAGAATAATTAAGGAAGCCGGAAACAAAGAACCACCAATCTCAATTTGATTGCCATGGCTGATATGAGCAGCCCTCATGTTTGACCCAGGAGATTGTACCACAAGACGGTGTAGTAACGGAACCATAGCCAGATCTTTCTCATGAGCAAACTTGTGAGAAACGAAAGAATGCGAAGCACCATAATCAAACAAAACTCGTGCAGGAACTGAGTTAACAGAAAGCATACCCATGACAACTCCAGGTGCATGCTCAGCTTGAGCGGCGTTGACACAGTTGGCACGAGCAACCGTAGATCCCGGCTTAGTGTTGATGTTGAGAGCCCGAGGTGGAGGTGCACGAATCATAGGAGCACTTGCCGCAGGTCTTGGAGGTGGTGGTGGAAGAGCTTTGTTGTTCATTGGACAATTCCAGTGCTGATGCCCAGTGTTTCCACAAGTATAGCACGCACCAGGTGGACGTGGAGCAACATAGCCAGGGACTCCGCCAGGCGCTCCAGGGTAGTTGTGGTTATAGCCACTGGGAGCTGCAGTGAAGGAGTTTGGTGGCCTTGGTGCGTAGCTTGAAGGTCTTGGTGGAGCAGGGAGCGACGGTGGGGTGTTAGGAACCCAGACACGACGCTTAGAAGGAGCTATCATAGCAGAAGAGCTTGCTGTATCACGGCTGTGTTTCTTTGACTCCTCAAACACTTGCCTACTTGCTTCTTCCTGCAGAGCTGTGTGCTGAAGTTCCAGGAAAGATGCTGGCCTTGCATGAGTGATTGCATATTTGATGGAAGCATTGAGACCTTGCCGAAACCTCTTTTGCTTCTTCTTGTCATCAGAGATCTCATCGCCACCATAATGAAACAGGTTCATGAAGTTTCTGATGTAGGTGTTGACATTGTCAGTGCCCTGCTTGAGGTTGAGAAACACTTCCTTCATCCTTTCCATGACAATTTCTGACAGATATTGCTCTTTGAAAGCAGCAGTGAACCGCTCCCAAGTAGGCTGAAACCCAGAAAGATCAGCCTTGAGATAATTTTCCCACCAGAGAGCTGCATCTCCCTTCAGAAGGTGAGTAGCACACTTGACCCATTCTTGCTCGGGAACATCCGCAGTCATCCACATCAAGTGGCTGATCAGACACTTCGAATTGACGTGGGTTGAACTTGAGAAAACTCTTGATGTCTCCTCGCTTGGGAGGTGGAGGTAGCGGAGCAAACTCATTCCTCCTCACGCTTTCCTCGAAGCGCTGTTGGTTCTGCTGCATAGTGCCCAAAGCATTTGCAATACTTGCCAAAGCGGGTCCAAGTTCAGGTGGTATATCCTCCTCAGAACGGTGTGGTGGTGCCATCCTGTGATTGATATAAAACACAAGTCAGTACTATAATGGAGAATGATAATAATCCAAAATAGTACCAAAATGGAATTAATCAAGATTAAGGAATGCAATTCACTGAGATGATATTAAAATATCAACAAAGTTCAAGGCAACTAGAAGATATTAAGCATAACACACACAACTGAACCAGGAGTGTGGTATACAAACTAACAAAGAAAAATTTCCGCAAATTTCGGCATTAAAATACCACTATATGCGCAAAACCACTTACGAATCAAGATTAGTAACTCTACTAGTTCAATATACAAAAGCAAATGACAAAAGTAGTGGTATGGTCGCGACTGCATCCCACACTCAAATCATTACTCCGCACATGAATCAGTAAAACACATATCCCAACAACTTCTTCTTAAGAGGAACCTAAAGATTGTTAACTACGGAAAAGAACACCCCAACAAGATAACATCGGATAACAAAGAGTAAGATAGATCGCATCGGTGTACAACGAATCAGAATAGATCGCGTCGGTTTACAAAGGACTGTCGGTAGGGAATGTACCAACAGTTGATAACCAAAAGGCAGATAGTGATAACATTTGGATGCAACAGATAGACAAGGAATTCACACACACACAAGCAATCATAACCTATGGTACTACGGAACCCAGAACACGTGAATCCTAGTTTGAAGTTTAGAAGAGGATTGAAAACGTTACACTTCCTTACCAGAAAAGGGTGGGTGGGTGGGTAAGAAGAAAAATGGAAGCAGTCCTACTCTCACGTTTGTTTTTCCCAAGTATACATCACTACCAAAATATTTGCAAGACAGACAACGACCATTTTGGCTGAGACCCTGAAGGGCGGGATGGCTCTGATACCAATTGTAACTACCTCGGTGAATTACGCTCTTAGTTAATGCCTGGATGAACGAAAGTGGTTAAAATAGTACGGTGGGGCCCAGGGCCACTCACGGTAGACCTTTCGGCCGTCCTAACCACTTTCAAACAACGGGACAAGAACGAGCGGCGTAATCGGCAGGCGAAGGGATCAACTACATACACAAATGAGTATGTATGCAAGCCACATACAACAGTCCTCATAGCTATTCCATCTAAAAGAAATAGAAATATTGCAACGCCATACGACAAGATCCAAATGTCCTAGATAGATATAATAATTTAGGATAGCTCCTCATACATCACACATCAGAGTATCAGGCGGAAGTGGAAAACAAGATGCGAGTACGGATAAGAAGCAAATTGGCATAAGATGCCCCATAAATAAACACATCCCGCCCATAGATCACACGGATCCCCGTTTCCGGAGTCTCTACACCGAATGATCGTTGCCAACATCATCTGTCTCTTCCACCCAGTATCCATCTTGCGGGTACACCTGTTCATCTGAATCAAACAATTTATCGTGTGAGACCCTAGGGGTACTCAGCAAGTCTTTATGCCACTAAAGGGGACACAACCTGGGGTGACGCAATTGCAGCAAAAGGTAATAACTAACAAGTCTAAAGATACTCGCTAACCATCCGCCTAACCAATGATAGACGGATGTCCGTGAATTAACAACAACAGTTATAATAGTATAATTAACAGATCCATCCTCCTCCTCGCTTGCCAACGAGGAAGCGGACGAACAACCCCCACATCCATTGGCAGTTTTATTAACCATTCCATGAGTATTGCACTATTTACTAGTCAGGTACTTAGTCAATTTAAAAGCGGCACTTTAGTTATACTTGTCTATGATCAAGAAACTGTGCTCCAAGTCGTCCATAACCGCAGACACGGCTTTCAGAAAGATTTACCCTGCAGGGGTGCACGAATAGCAACACACACTCGATCAACCTCGGAAAAACCAACTCAAAACCCAACGAGGCATTCACGATAAAGCAATCACAGGATTCAGAAATATTTCAGGGGGGACCCCAATAAGCTACCCGCAACAAAGTTGGCCGGCTCCGAGACGGACCCAGGGTTTGCGACAATGGCTGTAAACGACTGGGAACCCGAAAATGTGACTGGGCTTGTCGATACCGCGAAAACATTCCGCAATTCTTAAACAGTACAGGTGCTCCTCGCACAATCTTAAATGAAACAGTAAGACATGGCATAAGTACAGTATAGTAATAAAGCCCCAAACTAATTGTGGCCCCAAGAAATAAGAATGAATCAAGCTCTGGCTCAGGGGGGTCCATAAGGCCTCCCGGATGTGGATAGTGCGAATAAACAAGGAACAGGAATCAAGTACTCGGGGTCCTACGGGACACAAGTGAGCATGAAAAACCAAATAGCAGATATTGCTCACCGGTGCCTCTTTCATTAGTTATCCCATTACTACTCAGGTTATGTTGTTTAGGTACCTCGTTATTCATCAGACACCCACATACCCTACACATGCTTTTCTACGACTCGCATGGCTCAAACAACTCCTGTAGTAATGGCTCATGGGACCGGAACAGGCTTGGTGTGGTTTAAAAGTAAAGGCCATGCAGTACTTGGGATTCAATTTTAATGCAATCGCGACTCAATGATGCAAGAATAAGATAGAGGCAATAGGTACTGTATGTATGCAAGCATGTGGTAGTGCTTGCCTGACAGCTCAGTTGAAGCGAGAGATGGATCTGGGTGATACTCCTGTGATTCCTGGTAATTCTCCTGCTGGGCGTCTATTCGAAGAAGAACCAAACAAACAAGGGCCAACATAAATAAAGTGCACAAGCATATGAATTATAATGCAACAAGCAACCAAGCATGCCATGATGAATGGTGCACAAATTACATGGCATTAAAGTAGCATGGCAAAGGTGAGGTGTGGATACAAGCAATAAAGCACTTTATTATTCATTTGACCAAGTTTTATTGTCATAAACAGTTCAGATTTTAAATGACAACATGATGCATGCTTCAATTCAGAACAAGGACTGCATAAATAGAACGGGCTCGTCGCGCTGATCGATTTAGACATATTATTTGTCAAATTTGGAGTTATAAAACAAAAGTTATTATTTAAACAAGGAAAAGGGCATTTTATTGTAATTTTAATCATCTCGAAATTTAAAGTGTCCAAAATATATTTTGGAGGGCATATTTGAATTCCTCACATTTTTCTGATTCCAAAACATATATTACATGTATTATTTGGGTTTGTATTTTAAAAATTATTTGAATCTGAAAAGAATTTGAATTTAAATTAATTTGAAAAAGATTTGATTTAAACAGACAAAAGGAAAATACTTTTCATACTCAGGCAATTCTAGCCGCAGACACTGACGGGTGGGCCTTTGTGCTGACTGGACCACGCGCGGGAAAAGTTTTGTCACCGCGGGCTCGCCTAGCCACTGTGACTGCGGGGTGGGCCAACTGGCGCAGGCCCGCGTGTCAGCGGTGGGCGAGACAGAGGCTGACAGGTGGGGCTGGGGCTGGAGCGCGGGTTGCGGCTGAGAAAGGCGGAGGGGTTTTCTGCGAAAGAGCTAGCGCGGCTGACAGGTGGGGTCGTTAGGAGCGCGGGTCGTAGGAATCAAAAAGGTGGGGGGCTTTGTGCAAATCGACCACGACCCCGGTACTGTTTTTCTTCCTCTCGCATCTGGCGGCAGGTGCGTGCGCGGCGCGGAGCGGGGATTCGATCCCGGGCCGTGGGAGTGCGCGCTGAGGGGGCTGACCGGTGCGGCGGGCTAGGGGAGCTGACAGGGAGGTGGACGCGAGCTAGAAAAGGGGCTGTTCAGCGCGGAAAATCTGCAGATGCCGGCGAGCTCTGGCGCGCGGTGGGTGTTCGGCGAAACGCACGGCGGCGTTAGGGCGGTACGGCGAGGCAAACCATGTCAGGGAGGAGGGGATGCTCACCGCGGGCTCGGCGGTAGGCTCGGATCGGCGCGAGGAGCGGCGAGGCGTCGAGGTTGCTGGCGCTCCGACGAACTAGGGTTTCGGGGAGCGGCGAGGTACTGGCAGCGCTGGGGAGCTTCTCGTCCACGTAGGCGCGGTCGGGGTGGTGCAGGGGGTTCCTCTCGGTCGCCCAGGACAACTCCACGTCGCACACGCCGGCTAGATCGTCGGGGCGAGGTGGTTGCTGGCGGCGACCGGCGTCGGCTGCTGGTGGTCGGAGAGGAAGAAGGGGAAGAAGGGGGGCGACTCGGGCCAGATCTGGGGAGGCCAGAGAGGCGTGGGGAGGAAGGGAAAAGAAGGGAGAGAGGGAGGAGAGCATCTGGGGCACGGCAGAGATAAGGTGGCCTCGTGCCACCTTTTCTCTCCTCCTCCTCCTTTTCGAGCACATGGCGAGCTGGCTGGGGCTGCAGGTGGGCTTGGTCGAGAGGGAGAGACAGCCAGGTGGGCTCGGCTGGAGGGGGACCCTTGGGTCAGGGAGAGAGAAGAGAGGGAGGGTAGCTAGGCTAGGTTAGATGGGGCATGGCTCGGGTTAGGGTTAGCTAGGGTTAGGGAGAGGGTTAGGGTTAGCTAGGGTGTTGCTCAGCAGGTTAGAGAGAGAGGGAGGAGGTGGTCAAGCTAGAGAGAGAGAGAGAGAGGGGGGGTTTAGGAGAAAAAGAGAGAGAGGAAAGAATTAGGTTAGGTTTTATTAAGCATTTATATTTTAATTTGATTATGAGGCCAAACCAAGGAGAAGCAAGAGACTTGATCTTGCTTGAGACAATGGGAAGGAGAAACAAGAAAGAAAGAGGAAGAAAAGAATTAGGTGGAAAAAGAAAGGCTCAAATGATCATGCTTGAAGAAAAAATAAATAAAAGAAAAAGATATGGTTGAGGTTATGGGGATGGTGGAGTGGTAGGAGGGGATCTTCCAAAGTTAGGATCCATCTTCCAAAGATAGGATCCATTAAACCCAAAGAAAAACCAAAGAAGAGAAAGGTGGTGAAGACTTGTGCATGGCCCATGCAAAATAATAATGCTATTATTTATTTTGTGAAGACGATATGAATATTATGGCATTACTCTATGCATATCCAAGAAATGGAGATAAAACCAAGCACAAGAATTTAGAGGATTTAATCCACCCCAAACTACATGAGCTAGAATTAAAATATCAAAGAAAAAGAAAGACAAGCTCATTGATAATGGGATGGTGGAATTGTAGGGTGGTGGAAGAGAAAAGGTGGTGTAATGGAAATAAGAGATATGCCTCCAACTCAACTTGGGCATTTGAACAATATATCAATAGCCAAGTATAATATCAAGAAGCAAATACAATTAATAATGCATGTGAGAGAAGAACCAAAAGAAAAGGAGTTTTATATGATGCTCAAATGCAAGGTGGCATGATGACATGAGCATAATATAATTATGATGCAACAATAATATCTATGGAGTAGCCAATAACTTACTAGGACAAGTAGCATCACAATTGTTAGACAATTGGGGTGCTACAGTTATCCCTGACAGATGTATCGAATTTTGTGGTGAAAGTGTACCACCTCTGCAGAGTGTCAAACTATTCGAATAGCCGCGTCCGCGGTTATGGACAGTTGGAGTGGCCATACTGTTCCGTTGTCACATGTTTTCAAAATGACTTATGAAATGAATTGTGACATGACTTGACCACAACAGAATTGTGACTATGACAACTAACTTCCCACTTAGGTGATTTAGAACTTTATTTTATCTTTCTTTATTTCTGAACTCAGCTTAGGTTTCAAACTTAACTTTACAAATAAACCTAGAACATAGCATTTCCTACTAGAACTACCTTACTTGTTAGTGATAGTTTGCGAGTACTTAGAGAGTACTCATGGCTTTGTCCCTGGCTATTCCTGTGGCCAGACTATGAGGAGGACTACCCTGAAGGAGGCGGCTACGACAACTAGGATCATCTCCCATCGTCAGCATTGCCTGTGACACTGAACATGAAGCCCAGTGCTACGCTTTTTATTCCGCTACTTGTTTATACTAAGGCTGGATCATGAGATCCTTTTATTTGTATAAGACCTTATTATGATTTGTAATGGATGATGTACTGTGATATCCAATTTGTTATGTCTCGCAAAAATAGTAATCCTAGGATTGCGATGTATGGCATAACATGCATCTGGGATTAAAAATACGGGTGTTGACAATCGGTGTCCTGCGCCAATGCCGATTCCTGCCGCCATAGCCCCCTAAGGCCTATCTGCCGTCCGATCCAGCCACGCTGTTCCCCCAAGGTTTCCTCGCCGATTCCTGCCGCCATAGCCCCCTAAGGCCTATCTGCCGTCCGATCCAGCCACATTGTTCCCCAAGGTTTCCTCGCCGATTCATGCCCGTCGTCGCCGCGCCATTTGCTGCCGCATCCTCCCGTCCACGGGATGCTGCCGCGCTACCGTGTGAGGAGAAGCACCGGCTTTCACGGCGAGCAGTTGCGATCGTCCGAGCGTTGGTCCATGGAGATTACCCACGACTGCTTGCGGTGGTGGATGGGTACGTTTGACACGCCCGAGCTCACCGCCGGCGTGTTCGTCCTGACGGTGTAGCGATTAGGCCGCCCGCACGGCGAGTTCGACTTCCCGGAGGTGCAGAACTTGCGGGAGGTCTTGCCCCTGATGTACGGATTGTGACGCGCAAGCAAGACGTCCAGAACTGTAGTGCATTCATGCAGTTGCGCATCTTCCGAGACGAGGAGGAGGCGATGGACTGGTTCGCCCTTGATCACCCGTAGGAGCTCCAGATGTAGAGGGAATACAACGCGCTGAGAGGGCCGCTCATCCCATAGGGAGTCTAGCCCCTCAACCATCACCATTGCCATCTCATCGTCAGACTCCGATGAGCTCGACGATTCCTTCTGGAAGAGTCCTGGTCAGGAGGACGACAATGTGATGGGCGATGCCTTCTTTGGCAGTATTTCTCGAGACTCTCACAATGACGATGAGTAGTAGGAGTTGAGGTTTAGAGTTCAGTATGTAAAATTTAGTGTCGAAACTATATAGTGTCGCAGTCGAAATGAATCGAAGTATCCGAGTGTCGATGTATTGAAGTGTTGAAATGAAAATCTAACAAAGTGTCGAACCATGTGTCCAAAATATTGGAAATGTGGCAACAAGTTTCAAAATTTCAATTTGGATATTCAAAGCGGTGCCCTATTTTGCATGATCTGAAAAACTGCTGAAGCCCTTTTCTACATCATTTGGAACGGCTGACCTAAGTATCGTGCCCTAAAACTGATTTTGTGTGCCCTATTTTGCAACATATGTTGGAGAGATGCTCTCAAGCAATGACCCGGGCAGCCAGCTCATCAAAGTCGGCATTTTTGGGTGAAAAAATCTTCTGCCGCGTAAGATAAAAATTCCTTGATTGCCGGGATTTATCTATACCTATGCTACTCCAGCTAAGCATGCATTAACCAGGCACTAATCCAAGCGATCCTCGTATCTGTCAGAATAATTCCGTGCCAATCACGTTGATGGCTCCAGATACGTACTCTAGTAGTATAAGAACACCATATAATCCCCAAGCCCCTTCTTCTCATCTCGCAAGTCGCAACACACGGTCCAGGGTCCATGGCTCCCAAGAAGGTCCCCATGGAGTACATCGCGCACGCCCCAGCCCGGAAACTGGCCTGCAAGCAACGCGCCATGGGCGTGATCAAGAAGGCGGGCGAGCTGTCCGTCCTGTGCGGCGTCGAGGCGTGCGCCGTGGTCTTCCCCGAGGGCGAGGCGGCGGCGTCGTCGTCGTCGCAGATGCATGTGTATCCGTCGCTCCTGGAGGCGAGGGCCATGGCCGACCGTCTCCGGTCCATGCCCGTGGTCGAGCAGCGCAGGAAGAAGATGGACGGGGAGGGCTACGTCCGGGAGCGCGTCGCCAAGGTCAAGGAGCAGGTGAGCAAGGCGGAGCGCGACAACGGCCAGCGCGAGACCATGCTACGACTCCACGAGGCCGTGGTCGGCCGGCGCCCGAGCCTCGACGGCCTTAGTGTCGAGCAGCTCGTCGGCATGGGGTGGACGACGGAGAATCTTATTCAGAAGATCAAGGACTGCATCGCGGACCGCGGCGGGGAGGAGCAGGCCGGCGTGAATGCTGATCCGCTGCCTACCGTCGCCGACGTGGAGGTTCCGCGCCTGCGGGCGGGGTGGGTCATGGAGGTGGTCAAGGCCGGATTGGATCTCGACGCTGTGCCGTGCGGTGGCAGCCGCAGTGCCAACGCCGGCGGCGGCGTGATGCAGCTCGGTAATACGGATGCAGGATTTGCCTGGACTAATCCGGGTAGTACTTTCTAAAACATTTTATCTTATGAAACAGAGGGAGTAGTAACTAATAAGCGCCTGCACAATAGCAAGCATTAGGTTTTGATTGTTGAATAGCAAACATGAGGATTGATCATGTAGCCACTAATCTCAACTCCGATAACGTTGATGTTGCCAAGAAGCAGAACTGCACAGATGTCAGGGCATTACCTGATACTGATAGGGACAACTTTTCATTTTACCATCAGAATGCACTAGCAACAATCCAAACTAGTATATTTTGTGACACACCGATACAAGCCGAATTCGAACTCATTTAAAGATTTGGTCGGGTTTTCGGTAGAAGACTCAGGTGAAATAGCTTGGCCGAATCGAAAAGAAAAATTATAGAAACTTCAGTGGTGGCTGTAATGTTTCCAAGACAAAAATCTTATACCATGATACATTGTATTTGATCTTGAAGAAAGTATGGCCATGAGATATGCTTCGTGGAAAATAAAAAATTGTATTTCCTTTTGCCCACATTTCATTGCTAAAATGCACATCCTGAGATTTCAGTTTTTATTTAGGTTCACAGATGTACGACACATATTATAACATATGCATTCAGGAAATTATGCGATCTGTCCAGATATATGTCACATGAAGTATTTTTTTTCCGAAACGAAGGCAAAAGCTTTTTCTCATCCATTAATTAAGCCGAAGAAAATTGTCAAGTTAATTAATAAAAAACCGGACGAAAACCATCACAAAACCGCTGAGCGGCACACACGCCAAAACCCAAACACCTACTATAAGACAGCGCAGTTCTGACTCTGACAAAGAACTAGGCTAGACAGGCGCCGCAGAAGAATCGAACGGACCACTTGTCGCCAGTCATCGTACGCCATAGGGACCCTGCTGCCGCAGCGTTGACTTCACAACAACAAACAAGCCGCGGAAACCCCACCGACATGCCCGAGAAGAGCCGACTATCTCAACCAGACCCATGCCTCCAACATCGTTCGTCCCCACCATTGTTGCCACAGAAGCCTCACGCGAACACATTGGCCTTCCACTAGTCCTGCCTGCCGATGTCCAACTCCAAATACGAAGCCCCCAAGAGGGAATACGACACATAGGCACCGCCATCGTCTGATCACACAAGATCAAGGGTTTCCCCCGGAGCTGCACGGTTGACCAGACTTGAGTGGGAGGGGTGCGGGAGAAATGCAGCGATGCCTCCAGGAAGGTCGACGACGGCCGCGCCGCCGCCATCACTAGGTCGTCATCGCTAGACCCGGCACTAGGGTCTTTCACCCAAGCTCCCAGCACACCCTCATGTCGCATAGCAGTCTGCACCGGCTTCGACAAGCCCACCAACCACCACCACCATCGAACTTTCCCTTCGACGAAGAAGCATGACATGTCGTCCGCATCCGCCACAGCCATCTTGATAAACTGTATAGATACCGTACATATATTGTACCCTGTATGTAATTGTATTTGTACTATACCCCTTATATAATGGAAAGCCACCCCGTGTGAGAGGTGTGCAATACCCTACCCATACAATTTTACATGGTATCAGAGCCACCGCCGACCTAACCCTAGATCGATCTAAGCGATCAGGCGGCCGACGGTATTCTCTTCCATTTCCGCCTACACGATGACTTCCCCATCGCTCTCGTCACAGACCTCCTCTACGCTCTCCAATGGTGTGTCCTCCTTCGCCACCTCGTCAAGAATGGAGGCCACCAAGATGGTCTCCGTGATTCCATCCTCGCCGATCAATCTGACTAAGCAGATCACGATCAAGCTCAGCGCCCAGAACTTCGTCTACTAGCGCACATAGGTAGTGTCGATCCTCCGCGGCAACCGCCTGTTCGGCTTCGTGGATGGATCTCTTCCTTGCCCCGTTGAGCTCACCCCAACCCCAACACTACGGCGGGTGAGCCCAAGGAGATCCCCAACCCGCTCTACACCGCTTGGCATCAGCAAGATCAAGCCATCTTGTCCGCCTTCGTCTGCTCCCTCTCCGAGAGTGTCCTTGGGATTATGACGATGGTTACCACGTCTCGTGAGGCGTGGGAGACGCTGCGGCAGTTTCGCCTCCGAATCCACGGCTCGGGCGATGCATATCCGTGAGCAGTTGAACACTCTCCACAAGCTGGACTCCACCACCTCGGTCTTCTTCCACAAGGTCAAGTCCTATGCCGACACGCTCGTGTCGATCGGTCTTCCACTGCGCCCTGAGGAGTTCTCTGGCTATCTCTACCGGGGACTGGATCAAGACTACGACCCGTTGGACCAGATGGTGTCGGCTCGGGCGCTCACCAATCCCATGCCTGTCAAGGACATCTACTCCCAGATGCTCGCGATGGAACAACGAGTTGAGGCTCGTCCTGCAGAACTCAGCTCCAACGCACAGACGATGGCGCACTACACTGCGTGTGGCTGTCCTGCTTTTTAGTAGGCCCCCTTACCCTCACCTCCCAAAGCCGGATTTTGGACCGAAGTAGGCCACCCCTTCTCCGCCACCTATGCAAGCTCCTGAAAATTGTCGCAGCCTGGACCAGGGCCGTGATTCTGGTACGGGTGGCTCTCGCCCGACCTGCCAGATATGCAGCAAGGTGGGCCACGCCGCGTCCTGCTGCTTCAAGCGATTCCAGCGTGATTTCCTCGGCGCTAGCAACGACGGCCGGTACATGGATCGGCAGCTCGTCGATCTCTGTGTAACTCACAGCAGTGGCAGCACTACATCATACCATGTTGATTCCAACTGGTATCCTAACACGGGGGGAAACGGATCACTTCACCAATGACCTCAACAAACTCACCGTGTAGGAGCACTACAATGGCAAGGATCATGTCCAAGCCGCTAATGGAGTAGGTATATGCATTACACGTATTGGTCATTCCACCATCCCCACTTCCTCTCGTCCTTTGTGTCTCAAAAATATTCTCCATGTTCCCGCAATTTCATGCAATCTCCTTTCTTTCAAAAGATATTCCTATGACAATAATGTGTTCTTTGAATTTTAGCCTTGGTATTTTCTTGTTAAGGACCGGGATACTCGGGTGGTTCTTCTTAGAGGGGGTGTCATGGAGGTCTCTATAATCTCGATGAGTCGCGTCTCAAGAAAATTTTCAACAGTGTCAAGGTGTCACATGAGCAATGGCACTCACGCCTAGGTCATCCAGCTACTTGCATCGTTTTGAGCTTCCCTCAGAGTCAGTCAATAAAGTTGTCATTTGTGATGCTTGTCAACAAGGCAAAAGTCATCAAATACCTTTTACTCTTTCTAGTAGAGTTACTACATCACCACTTGAGATTATCTAGTCTCATGTATGGGGTCTTGCCCAAATTTCTATAAGTGGTCATGAATATTATATCAGCTTTGTTATTTTTATAGTGGCTTTACCTCCTTAACACAGGTCTGATGTGTATCAAATATTTCTGCAGTTCCAGCAACATGTAGAACGTCTACTAAACAAGAAAATTGTTCATGTGCAAACTAAAATGGGAGGGGAGTATCATAAATTAAATAAATTATTTTCTCATATTGATGTGTCTCATCGAGTATCGTGTCCTCATATACACCAACAAAATAGCACAGCTGGACGAAAACATAGACACATTGTTGAAATGGGGCTTACATTACTTGCACATGCCTCTGTTCCCCTTCGATTTTGGAGTGATGCGTTTTCTACTACGTGTTATCTTATCAACTGTCTTCCTAGCCATGTTATCTCTATGCAAACTCAGGTAGAGCGTTTTCTACAGGGTGCTCCTGTTCGCCTCATCTCCGCCCCTACAACAATAGAAAACTTGAATTTCGCTCAAAACAATGTGTGTTCCTCGGTTACAGCTCTCTCCACAAGGGCTATAAGTGTCTCCACATTGCCACTAATAGAGTATATATTTCTCGTGATGTTGTGTTTGACGAGAGTGTATTCCCATTCTCCCAAAACTCATCTCCTTCCAGTCCACAAATCTCTGAAAAATCCTTGTTACGGTCTGACCAATTTGTTGATGCCGCATTGTAACACCCTCGGATCGGCCCTATGCAAGTTTTAGCGATTATCGCAAAAACCGCTTAGAAATGATTCAAAGGTTCCCACCAGGCACTTTCGTGCGGGTGGAAAATGAAGTAATACCATTACACATTAGTCCACGATGGAACCCACAGAATATATATACAACAACGACTCAATGATCCAAATCACCTTGAAAACGATACACATCCGAGTACGGATAAGAAGCAAATGGGACTAAGAGCCCTGAAGAATAACCAATGGCATCCATAACCCTGCCCAGGCCAAGCCAGAAGGGTAGCCATGCTAACGACATCGAACTTATACCTGTCAAACCAAAAGGGGTGCCGACAAAGGGCAAAGGAAAAAGGGAGCGGTCAGTACTGAGGCCATTACACGGCGAGTCTAGAATTCGGCGGCTCTCACCTATATAGGTATGGTGGACTGAAGCGGCAGCAAAGCAGGCACTAAACTACCAATAGAGACTCGATACAACTGTCGGCTATCAGAGAGGGAGAAGAAAGACATATTCGAATCCAACCTGATAGTACACCAAACATACCCATCTTGGTATTTCCCCCTCGAAACCAAATGATGAAGTCCTACCGAGGAAACTCACACGGTTGGCAGTTTTATTCATTCAGTCCATGGTGGTGATCCAACTTACTAGTCATATCAGTTATAAGTCATATTATAATAGCAATTCTTTAGTTATAGTTGTCTATGATCGAGAAACTATGATCTAAGTCGTCCATAACCGCGGACACGGCTTTTCAAAAAGATTTAACCCTGCAGGGGTGCACCAAAGTATCCACACGCCCTTCAAACCTTGTTGTCAGATCCGAATATGAGCAAGATCCTGAACATACACCCAACGGTATGCGACAAGGCCTCGGCCACGACCTTCCCTAGACCCAAAGCAAGTCCATGGAGGACACCCCACTAAGCTACCCGTAACGAAGTCGGCCGGTCTCTGAGATGGACCCAGGGTTTGTGTCGACGGCTGTAAACGACTGGGAACCCGAAAGTGTGATTGGGCTTGTTGATACAGCGAAAATGTGTCACAAGTCCAAAATCGTACAGGTGCTCCACGCACAATCGTAATTAAAGCAGTAAAGCTTGGCATAAGTATAGGATAGTAATAAAGCCCCAAACTACTTTATGGCCCCAGTATAGTACTTTGAAATCAGGTGGTAAGCCGATGGGTTGCCCACACACCCACATGTGGTTAGCGCGCTCAATCTCGGAACATGTGTCAAGAACTCGGGTCCTAGGTGGACACCAGTGGGCGGTTAAAAACCACATATTGACTATTAACCACCGGTGCCTCTACATTATATCTATTTCCAACATCTTAATTAACAAGTTATAATAAAATTCATGATCTTCTCCACCATTAAGCATTTGCCAACCTTCCATCAACGGTGGATCGACGACGACGTGAAGCAGCACCTGAGCAAGCAACTACGACTCGCAATGCCGACTGTCTATCAAACGATAGGCAATAGGATGTGTCCAAGGCAATATAGAGGCTGCAAGGAATATAAATGATGCACGGAAACTAAAGCATCGCAACACGGATAGCAATAGTTCAACAGGAGGAAATAAAGACTATAAAAGCAGAATAGGTAGAAAGGGGGAGAATGCTTGCCTGGTAAATACTATCAAAGGTTCGTTATCCAAAGAACTTGTTGAGCCTCGCATCAACTCAATGGCCTAATCCGCAAAGAAGCAAAGCATTAAAAGAAAAATCATATGCATTATTTAATACTACGGCAGAAGAGCGGGCATGATGCATGTATGATGTATGACATGCCACGGATGCAATGCAACTAGGAAATATTAAGCGGAACCGGGGTCCCGACATTTAATTAGATGGTTCATGTTGTTTAGGTACCCCGCAATTTAAATGTTGACATATCAAGACAAAACATGGCGTCGGTTTGCTACACAAATTTAAATGGAGCCAATATAAGACTAGGAAAGTCCGCATGTAGCCTATATATTTAATTTAGGTGAATCATCTAAATAACCCCAAACAACCACAATATGTATGCGAGTATGAACAATTTAATATGAAACAAGATATATATTATATAATATAAAAATATTGGTCTCGGGAAAGGGGATCACATTAGGGTTCGGCGATCTTGGGCTTCGAGGGTTCGGGCTTTGGATCCTGGATCGGGGTCTTCAGGGTCTCGACCATCGGATCCATGTAGGTGTTCTCGGTGATCCGTGAGCGAGTCCTTGGAGTCCGAGAAGGAGATCTTGTCATTCCATGTCGGTGATCTTCGGGTACATTGGATCTTGGGGTTTTGGCTTCCGATGACGGGCTTGGCTCACGGTGTTCTTTGGGATACCTCGATGGTTCTTCAGTTTCGGACTTCAACATCCACAACGAACATACTTGAGGTAGCCGAACCGCGTCTTCATATTATCTATCTTGTTCATCTCGGGGTCCAAGCAACCACTCCAACATCTCCACATTGGCAAACACACCAGCCACACCAATAGCCAAAACCTGAGCACATGAGGAGACCCAAATGCTGCTGCTGCTGATAGCGGTAGGTGGCGGTGACCAGGATTGGAGTTGCGCCCTTGTGCGTGTTGCCGGGTCTTGATGCAGGTCATGGCGCGGCAGGGAAGGGCTTCGACGAGAGGACTGCATTCAGGGGCAGAGGTGCTCGACGGGGGTGTGCAGAGGCGGCCAGATACGATGAGGAAGCAAGGTCCCACAGTGGCGTGCTCGGTGGCGGTTTGCAGAGTGATGACTGCAAGTGCACAGATCGTTTGTAGCTAGTTTCGAAATAAAGATATCGATCCCACAGGGAGCAATAGGAAAAATACTAAAATGCTTTTAACTATAACTAAACGAAATACTTAAGAAATAACTTTAAGATGCAAGATAAGTAGAGTTGTTTTTGGGTTTTTGGTTCAACAAGGTAATTTAAAGTAAAGCAAAATTTAATGCAGAAAGTAAGAATCACGTGTGTAATAGAACTTTGGAACTACAATAGGAAAAAAGGCGTTCTCGGGGAATAGTGGATACACCACTAGCAATTTAGACTAGGCAATCGAGATTTTTATAACAAATATTCTCATAATGTGTATGTATGTGGTAGGCGCTCCATATATGGATGATTTGCCATCAACCGTTGCATACATCATCCTCATAACCACAGTAGACAACAATCAACATCAATAGAGTTACTGCGCTATTAACGGATCTCTCCCGTGGCATGGACATGGTTTTATGAGTTCTCCTTGATACCCCCAAGTTAGTACGTAAGGATTGATAATAGCTTTATAGTCACAGTAAGTGTTATCATACCTCTTTCTACCAACAAGTAATCCCCTTCATCGAGTCCCCATAAGAGGAAAATATTAAGGAGGTGCACAACTCCCAATATCAAGATAAAGACAATTAACATATACACATAATAATGTATAACATAATAATATCTATCTCATCTTAGTCATATGCTTGGGTTTCTCCATCTCCCCAATAACTAGAGATCTACTCATACATGGAGGCAATCAACATCATAGCAATGGTAATGGAAACAATCATAGATAAATAGTACTTGTATAAATCCACAATGTGTACGGGAATTACAACAAGATCTAGACAAGATGTAGATGGGATGGATGGAGATGGTGGTGATGTAGTGGTGGTTGATGAAGATCGATGCCTTAGCCTCCCGGATCTGCGCAGGGCGAAGATGTATCCCTAGCAGATGAGTTCCCCCTCCAGATGCCTTCCGGAGGTGAGATCTTCACCATTTCTGGGTGTTCTGTATGTCGTCTCTCCGGACCAATTGCACATGGTGAAACTATTTGACAAGGCGGAGGCAGCATCAACTATACAACCGGAGCTACACGGCCGGAAAAGTTGCTCCCGCCGTATAGTTGGTCGTTGAACCTTCTGCCTCCCTTGTTCGCTTCTGGTTTTCTTCTAGTATTATTAATATTTCCCAAATAAGCGGTTTATGTTGTTTTTTACTCCTTTTCTCCATAGTACAACTGCTCCAAGAATTGTATCCATTGGATCCATCATCTGTCCTGATCCTGGTGAAAACAGACATAAAATGTGCGCGCGAGCACCGTAAAATACCAAAATCCTACATCTACAATGCAAAATAATAATGTAAAACAACATGAAAATATGCACTCATCAACTTCCCCAAGCTTAGACTCTTGCTCGTCCCGAGCAAGTTTTAGCTTAATGGATGTGATCCTCATATTGATGAAGCTGAGTCGATTAAAATAAATGAGGCAATTGCAGCATGTGTTTATCATATATGATATATAGGAATAAGTTTGTGAATAGTACCTTACTCGAACCATCTGAATAGTATTAGCAGGCTTCCGCACCTTAGTTATCAATAGTTCATAAAAGATGAATCTCAACATAATGTAAAAGTATCCGGTTCAACCGAATGAGTTAACGAGGTAGTCCCAAGTGTTTTAGGACCAATGTATTCACTTGGGATTCAAAATCTCGAAGGTGTTTCTTTGTCATACTACAATAAAATGGTATATGCCTATTTGCTCTTTGCACACTCGCTCTTTTTCTTCTTTCTTTTCTTTTATTTTGAATATATGCTCACACTTTTGTTTTAAGTGTTGTGCCATGGAGCTAGCCATATATTCCATCTTATGTAGGAGTTCAAAATTTAACAATTTCAATTATCAAATTCCAACTGTATATGAAGCATTCTTATGACTTGGAGACTCTCCCTCGACTTGTTCCCACTCTATTTTGATAGAACTTTCATTTCCTTTGTTCGAAGTTTATCTTTCAACTTAGTTGTATAGATAATTTTCTTTTGCAAGTCGAACTGTAGACCTACAACATATTGACTAAATTATCTTTATGTGTTCCATTAATACCAATGGTATGGAAGACTCCTATTGCAATCATCAAGTGCAAGTAAGATCATACTCAAGCCATTCATATATCATTAAAGCAAACGCAAATTCCATATTGCTCCATATATAATAATAAACTCGGAATTTCATTAAAGGGATTGACTATTCCTGAAGGGAATTCTAATGATGTAAACTTTATTTCTAGTTTGAACTAATGCAAAAACTGTAATATAAAACTTATAAGAAAGATTACAAGGTCTTTAAAGATCTCCCCAATCTTGGAATCAAGCTAGGTGGGATCAATTAACTCATTGTGGGTACCTATTCCTCCTCTTGGGTAGATAGAGTGTCGCCTTCTTCTTTTATGTTGCCCTCTGTAACTATGCTTGCAAAGCGAATGTTGAGCTTGGCCATGTCATATTGGAGCTTCAATATTTTCCTCTTGAGGAATTTCTTCTCATCTATCAACTCAAAGACAGTTTTAATCAAGAAACCAACTCTACCATCGATTGCATCGACCTTCTTCTCAAGGTCTTTGCTCATCATCCAGTAATAGTCAATCCCTTCTCCAATTGTTTCAACGCATAGAAGCCTTTGTAACTCACGGATCTTATCATGAATCTCATCTTGCCGCACCTTCTTAGGTTTAAGAGGTGATGGACCAAGAGGAGGTTTATAATAGGATCCTATGTTGTAATGATAAGGATTAGGGAGGTACTCATCATTTTTCCTTCCCCGCTCAGCTTGACTCATCATCTCCATCCTTTGCAGGAACATGTCCTCCCAATTTGGGAGAGGCTTGATCTCCGGACCGAATGATGATGACGATCCTTTGAATTATGCTTCTTCGATCCTCTTCACGGGCTTCTCCTCTTTCTTCTTCTAGATCTTATTGACATGAAAGGGCTGCATGGCTTTGCTGCACGGATGTTGTTAATGGGCTTGTATAGGGATGGTGAAGATCTTTCGAGGCTGGAGGCTGTATCTCTGTGAAAACTTAATGAAAAAGGTTAGATGCGATCAGCTTTAAAAGGAGGGATCAAAAATCCTAGCCTCCTTGCGTAACAAGCAAATATACGGGCGCGGGTCATATAGCTCCCACCGTATAGTTACGAACCGACTATAGATTTCAATCTATGGTGCAACCAACTATATGGCCAGAACTATACGGGCGGGATTTCTTACTCCCGCCGTATAGTTGGTCGTTAAACTCTCTGTAAGCGGAATAAATTTTTTGGAGATGGGTCGATAATTGTACGACCGCAACTATACGGGCGAAATTTTTAATTCTGGCCATATAGTTGGTTGTTAAACACTCAGTACCCCAAAATTATTTTGTCAAAGGTGTTGACAACTATACGACCGCAACTATATGAGCGGAATTTTAATTCTGGCCGTATAGTTGGTCGTTAAACTCTCAGTACCTTTTGTTGATGGAAGGGGTGATGTCGCGACACTATACGGGCATAATTTTTATTCCTGCCGTATAATTGGTCGTTAAACCTTCTGTGTCCACCAAAAAAAAATCTGCTTCTCCTAGGATTCTTATTAATCTAAAACTTAACGAAATATCAAGTTTTGATAGAAAAATGTCAGCTTATATTTTTGACCAACTTTGGCTTAACCAATCTCCCTTCTTCTTTGCTAGAGCATCAAATGTTTCTTGTTTGGCACAATATCTGAATAAAACCTTAACTTAAATTTTAAAAACTTAATCAAACCTTATTTCACATGGGTTGCCTCCCATGAAGCTCTCTTTTATGGTCGATAGCTTGACAGTAGCATTGCTCATTCCTTTTTGAGTCCATTCTTCTTGCAGTTGCCATTCCTTGTATATTTTTGCTTAATCACTTCTTCTGGAGTGATCAACTCTATGGTGAATGCACTTATATCTTCCCTTACTCGATAATGCTTCAAACATTCTCCATTTACCATCCATGCAAGAGGGGGTGTTTTTCCTTGGAGCTTCACTGCTCCCGATGGGTAAGCTTCTTCAACTATATATGGGCCTTCCTACTTTGATCTGAGCTTTCCTGGAAACAACTTAAGACGAGAATTATATAGCAACACTTTATCTCTACTTTTAAAAGTCTTGTTTTCTATTTTTTATCATGCCATCTTTTCACTTTTTCCTTAAACAACCTAGCATTCTTGTAGGCTTCACTTCTAAACTCATCTAAAGCATGAATATCTAATAAACGCTTTTCTCTAGCTGCTTTAAGATCATAATTTAGGTTCTTGATTGCCCAGAAAGCTTTGTGTTCCAATTCTAAAGATAAATGGCATGCCTTACCGTAAACCATCTTGTAAGGTGTAATGCCCATTGGATTTTAAAAGTAGTACGATATGCCCATAGAGTGTCATTTAACTTGTATGACCAATATTTTTTTGATTTGTCCACCGTCTTCTCCACTATGGTCTTCAATTCCCTATTAGAAAGTTCCACTTGACCACTCGTTTGAGGATGATATGGTGAGGCAACATGGTGTGTTACTCCGTACTTGCTAAGGATTTTCCTGAAAGTTCCCTTCATAAAATGAGAACCACCATCAGTAATTAAAAATCTAGGAACTTCAAATCTGGGGAATATGACATCCTTGATCATCTTTACTGAGGTAGCTGCATCTGCATGATTCATTGGAATAGCTTCAACCCATTTAGTAACATAGTCAACAGCAACAAGAATATGAGTATAACCATTAGACTCTATAAATGGTCCCATGTAATCCATTCCCCATACATCAAAGGGTTCAATTATGAGACTATAATTCATTGCCATTTCTTGTCTCCTGCCTATATTACCTCTTCTTTGGCAAGCATCACAATATTCCACGTACTTGTGTGCATCCTTTAGCAAGGTGGGCCAATAGAATATAGATTGAAGTACTTTTGTAGCAGTTCTCGTATCTACATGATGCCCTCCATACAGACTATCATGACAAGCTTTCAATATCGCATTCATCTCATGGTTAGGAATACACTTCCATATCATTCCGTCAATTCCATGACGATATAGATACGGGTCATCCCAAAATTAATATTTAAGATCATTAAAGGATTTCATTCTTTGATTTCTTGACATACCAGGAGGTATAAATTTCATTGCTAGATAATTAGCATAATCTGCATACCAAGGATAAGCGATTTCATTGTTTGCTAAGTATTCTCCTGGAAATAATTCATTAATAGGCACAGGGTTATTAATTATTCCCTCCATCCTAGAGAGATGATCTGCTACTGGGTTATCTTTACCCCTCCTATCTACTATCTGCAAATCATATTCTTGTAGTAATAAAACCCACCTAATCAACTTGGGCTTAGCATCCTTTTTCACAAGCAGGTGACGCAAAGCTTGGAGATCCGTATGAATTATCACCATAGAATTAATTATGTAAGATCTAAATTTGTCGCAAGCAAATATTATAGCTAGAAACTCTTTTTATGTAGTAGCATAGTGTTTCTGAATTTTATTAAGAGGTCTACTAGCGTAATAAATAACATTCAAATTCTTTCCATGTCGCTGTCCCAACACAGCACCTAAAGCATAGTCACTAGCATCACACATGATTTCAAAAGGTTAATCCCATTTTGGAGATTGCATAATAGGTGATGAAACTAGTTTATTCTTAAGGTTCTCAAAAGCTGCAATGCATTGATGATCTAAATAGAATGGAGTTTCTTTATCAAGAAGATTGGTAGGGGCATAGTTATCTTAGCAAAATCCTTTATAAACCGCTTATAAAAACATGCATGTCCAAGAAACATTTTTAGATTTTTAATGTCCTGAGGCATTGGAAGATTTTCTATAGCATTTATACTAGTTCAATATAGTTCTATTCCCTTCTCCAAAACTTTATGCCCAAAAACTTTACCTTCCCTTTCCATGAAATGGCATTGTTCCCAATTCAAAACCAAGTTTGATTGCTTGCATCTCTACAAGACTTTGGTTAGATTGTAGAGACAATTATCAAAAGTTGTTCCACAAACAACAAAATCATTTGTTAGAACTTCCATAGTCTTCTCAACAAAATCATCAAAAATCTTTAGAACAAACTCTTGAAAAGTTGTTGTTGTATTACATAAGCCAAACGGAATTAATCTATAAGCATATGTGACATACGGACAAGTGAAGGTTGTTTTTTCTTGATCTTCCGGTTGTATGGCAATTTGAGAATATCCAGAATAACCATCAAGAAAACAAAAGTAAGAATTATTACTAAGTATTTCTAAAAAATTATCCATGCATGGTATAGGTATATGATTCTTTTGTGTCTCATGGTTTAGCTTCCTAAAATCAATGCACATACGATATCCTACTATGGGCCTTGCAGGAACTAGCTCACCATCCTCATTCATAGCAGCATCAAGACCACCTTGTCTTGCTATGCAATGAGCTGGGCTAACCCACTTACTGTTGGAAATAGGATATATTATGCCAGCATCTAGTAAGCATATATCCTCTTTTCTTACTACTTCTTTCATCTTTGGATTAAGCCTTTTTTGTGTATCTACTATAGGTTCGGCATCATCAAGCATGGTAATCTTATGTGTTACGATAGATGGATATACAATGTATACCCAAAAGCTTCACGATGCTTAACCAAAACTGAAATGAGTTTATTTTTTTCATTTTCCGATAGATTCTTGCTAATAATAATAGGAGATTTATTTTCATTATCTAAAAACTCATACCTCATATTGTCTGGAAGTTTTTTCAATTCTATTGGTGGAGGCTCTTCATCTCCTTTTCTTACCAGTTACTTATAGTCATGTGGATTTTGTGCTTCCGGAATTGAATCAAGGTAATCATCCATGTCTTCTTTCTCCTCATCATCTGGTGCTTCCTCCTAATTAATCAGACTCCTCTCTAATTAATCTTGTGGAGTACTCAAATAAATTGCCGCTAGCTCGGCAATCGTCTTCTCTTCCTTGATATTCTCCACTTCATATGGCCTCTTCTTTAGTTTGGCAAAGTGGAATGTCATTTCCTCTTCTCCAAACTTCAGTGAAATAGTCTCCTTATTATCAACTCGAGCTTTGGTGATGGAAATAAAAGGCATGCCTAAAAGGATAGGACAAAAAGAATCTTGAGGCATATCAACAATATGAAAATCAAGGGGGTACATGAGTGATCCAATAAACACATAGATATTTCTGATTACTCCTTCCGGTTTTATATTGGTTCTATTGGACAATTTAATAGTAGTGTCTACCGGTTCCACATCTAAATTATTTAAATTGTAGCAGAGTTCCTCGTAAAGCGATGAAGGCATAATATTAATAATGGAAATTAGCTCACAAATTCCATATAAGAAAGTTTCTCCACAATATATAGGGGTCATTGGTTTAGAAGATTCGTTACCTCGAACCGTACCTTTGATGAATTCTGAAGTTTCAGGGTCTAGCATAACCACTTCATGGTCCACTATTCGTGCTTCCATAAGATCCTTTAATATAACATTATTTATATTGGTAGCTTCGGGGTTCCTTTCTGTTTTCTTTGATCTCTTCTTCATTCGTTCCTCCTCTTTTTGCCTTTTTTTGACGATCCCTTCAATAGGTATTGAGGATAATTCTTCCATCAGCGCTCTTGCATGCTTATCTTCTTCGAGGGGTTTACGGGTTTCCCATTCTATCGGTACCTGCAAATGTTCTGCATAATTCTCAATAATTTTCTTTACTGAGTAAGAATCAATACCAAGGGTTTTAATTATTGCATATGTCCTCTCATCTGCAAGGAAATCGTTAATGCAAGCATATTCTGAAAAACTATTTGTAATGTTTTCTTTATCTTTAAGATTTTCCATTGGTTCTTTCATTTTTATTATTAGTTTCCATGCTTCATCATAGGTATAAGATAGAAAATTGCCATTAGAAGTACTGTCGAGATTCATCCTATTTTCAATATTTAGCCCTCCATAAAAGGTATGAGTGATTAACCAATCAGGCAAACGATGATGGGGGTAATTGTCGAGGTAACTTTTATATCTTAGATATCCTTCATCTAAGCCCTCACTGGGATTATTTTTGAAACTAATAATAATACCTCTCATCCGATGATCTTTGCTTTCAAAATAATATTTTGATAGGAATTTGGTTGTCAATTCCTCCCAAGTCCTTGGTGCTTCTGCAAAAAAGATATTTACCAGTCGTAAACATAATTTGAGAGAGTTTGTCTAAATAACTAGGTTTTAACCATATCGAGATTATAGTCATCGAAAATAAGGAACTAAGAACGTCTTCAAAGAATTGTAAGTGTCCATATGGACTTTCTTCATTGGTTCCTGCAAATTTCTTAGAATGCAATAATTCAAATAATAAAGGATAGATCTCGATTCCATCCGGATTTATGGTTTTATTGACAGCTATAAAGGCGTCCATGGGTGAACCTATTTTCCTTACTGCCTCAAGCTGGTTTAAATGCTGAGTGTTGTCCATTGTTGTGGTTCTGTAACTCAAGTAAAAATTAGTACAACAAAAGTAAATAACTAAAAATAAAGTGACTTATAGCGCTAAGCTCCTCAGTAATGGCGTCAGAAAATAGCTTGATGACTGCAAGTGCACAGATCGTTTGTAGCTAGCTTCGAAATAAAGATATCGATTCCATAGGGAGCAGTAGGCAAAAGACTAAAATTCTTTTAACTATAACTAAACGCGGTACTTAATAAATAACTTTGAGATGCAAGATAAGTAGAGATGTTTTTAGGTTTTCGGTTGAACAAGGTAATTTAAAGTAAAGCAAAACTCAATGGAGAAAGTAAGAATCGTGTGTATAATAGAACTTTGGAACTATAATAGGAAAAAATACATCCTCGGGGAATAGTGGATACACCACTAGAAATTTAGACTAGGTAATCAAGATTATTATAATGAATATTCTCATAATGTGTACGTACGTGGGAGGAGCTCCATATATGGATGATTTGCCAGCAACCGCTGCACACATCGTCCTCATAACCATAGCAGACAGCAATCGACATCAATCGAGTTACTGCGTTATTAAGGGATCTCTCATGTGGCATGGACATGGCCTTATGAGTTCTCCTTGATACCCCCAAGTTAGTACGTAAGGATTGATAACAGCTTTATAGTCACAGTAAATGATATCATCCCCCCATCTACCAACAAGTAATCCCCTTCATCGAGTCCCCATAAGAGGCAAATATTAAGGAGGTGCACAAATCCCAATACCAAGATGAAGACAATTAACATATACACATAATGATGTATAACATAATAATCTCTATCTCATCTTAATCATATTCTAGGATTTCTCCTTCTCCCAAGAACTAGAGATCTACTCAGAAATGGAGGCAATCAACATCATAGCAATGGTAATGGAAACAATCATAGATGAATAGTACTTGTATAAATCCATAGTGAGTACGGGAATTACAACAAGATCTGGACAAGATGTAGATGGGATGGATGGAGATGGTGGTGATGCAGTGGTGGTTGATGAAGATTGATGCCTTAGCCTCCTAGATCTGCACAGGGCGAAGATGGATCCCTGGCGGATGAGTTCCCCCTCCACATGCCTTCTGGAGGTGAGGTTTTCGTGATTTCTGGGTGTTCTGTATGTCATCTCTCCGAACCAATTGCATGGGGTGAAACTATTTGACGAGGTGGAGGCGGCGCCAACTATACGATCGGAAAAGTTGCTCCCGCTGTTGGGGATATACTTTCTGGGTATCCTCACAGTTCCTCACTGACCAGGGTGGCCCACTTCGGGTTAGAGCTTTGCTTCATGGGCGGCCCAGTCAGGGAGAAGAGATGGAGTTCTGTCCAGCTACGGAAAGGCCCAGAAGACTTACCGACTTAGGCCCATAGTGTTACTTGTAGTTCAAGATGTACTCTGTAACCGACTCTTAGTCGTAGCCGGATAGATCTCTCCTGTAAACCCTAGGCCGGATATCTATATAAGCCGTCCTAGGGAGAGCCTTTAGGGCACCCACAATAGTCTACAATCTCAACTCGCACAGGTGAACCCCTGTAACCCATATTCCGGCTTCGAACCTGGGTAAACTTGTGTGATCACCGTCCCGGAACACCGTACGTCTCACACCCCTCTCTTCCGCACGCCTTGAGGACCCCCTCATGGCGTACTTGTCATCAATCCGATGACACCCGCCGTATAGTTGGTCATTGAACCTTGTGCCTCCCTTGTTCTCTTCTGGTTTTCTTCTGGTATTATTAATATTTCCCAAATAAGCGATTTACGTTGTTTTTGACTCCTTTTCTCCATAGTACAACTGCTCCAAGAATTGTATCCATTGGATCCATCATATGTCCTGATACTTGTGAAAACAGACATAAAATGTGCGCGCAAGTGCCATAAAATACCAAAATCCAACATCTACAATGCAAAATAATAATGTAAAACATGATGCAAATATGTGCTCATCTGAAGGAGATATGCCCTAGAGGCAAATAATAAATAGGTTTTTATTGTCATATCTCAATTAGTTTATAATAATTTCATATTGTGCTATAACTGTGCCAAGTAGAAACATTGGTACAGGTGTGGTATGAAACAACCAAGTCCCTAGTAGCCTCTATTCATACTAGTTCGTTGGTCATGAGGATGATCTGGGTTTTAAGATCATGGGCATTTATGCCGATTGACAACGGGATCATATCATTGGAGAATGATGTGATTGGACATTCCTCAAAGGATTGCAACACGATCAAGTCATATAGTTTATTGTTGCAACAACTATACCAAGGCTCCTTTTCCTTAGACCGTGAGCTCATATTACTCACTGTTTCCCGAGGCTGCTTTGACTGCATCAATCGTCATCTTGTAATACGGTGGCCATAATGGTGTATGTTGGGTATTCCGAAGGAACAGTTGATGACATGTGACTGCAAGACCGGGATTTGTTCACCCACATGAAGGGTAAAGATACATATGGCCGGCTTGGGGAGATTACATCCATAAATGTTGCAACATGTGAGTCAGTTACACGGATGTAATATCACGGTAACAAGAAAACATAACTTGTTGTGAACGAGATTGAACAAGTTATGTGATACCAATGATCGAATCTCGGACAAGTCATATCAAGAAACAAAAGGAATTGGATGCTACATTTAGCGGTTCAAACGACATTGTCATCAGTAATGCATAGGGGTCACATGGATATCCCTGGTCCCTCTATTGATCATTGATTTAGATCATGTCTAGAGCATTCCCGAGCCGTGAGAGAATACACTTAAGGGTACGATGAGAGCGATCATTCATAAGATGTAATCACAGTAGAGAAAGAGAAAGCCAGAATTGTTCCGCAGAGAGATCCGAAGTTGTTCGGAGAAAGAATAAAGGACCGCAATCATTCCGGGAAAGATCCGAATTCGTTCAGAGGAAATCGAGAGGGAACCGAAAGGTGTTTCGGGTCAAGATGGATTTTGTTATATGTATTTACATATTAATTAATGTAATTAATATTAAATATAATATTAAAATCTAATTTGAAGGGGTATTCCACTAATGGTCCAAACTTCCTAGCGAAAAGGGCCCATGAGGGAAAACCGAAGGAGGGAAGGGCCAAGGCCCAGGCGCCTCAAGAGGGCCCACCCGGCCAGCCTAGGGTTGTGCGCGGGGTGGGGCCCACCCCTGGCTAGCTGGCCCATGATGCCCATGCGCCTCCCCCTCTCCCTTGATTAGTCCCACATCGGAAACCCAAAGGGGAGGGCACACCCCCTCCCCCTATATAAAGGGGTGCCCATAGGTGGGAATGAAACACAGCAATATTTGGAGACGTCCTTTGGTTGACTTCCTCCTTCCCTCTCTCTCTAGCCCTTGTGACCATGGCCCCAAGTTTGGGCTGTGCGAACAAGGCACACCTATAGTACGCCGTTCCGCTGCAGGGATTCCTAGCCGGATATCAACTTATGCACTCCCGGCGGGATCGGGGAGCTGGAGGTCTCATCATGCACCGGATGTGTACGAAGACATGAGGCGCAACACTTGGGGCGCTTAAATGTCGTGAGCCCGAGCTGCTGCACGATGAAGATGAAGAAGGAGCAAGGGGTGACCTGCGAGGAGCTTCGCGACCTTGAGGTCGGCTACGAGTACGACTACATCAACCATGTTCCCCGTGGAACGTTAACCGCATACAGTCTACAAGGGTATGTGTTACCTACGCATCATCCGTTACCGCATTACTACATAGATAGATCCTAGGCAGTTTTGGGGTTCCAACGTAGGAAATGTTTTGTTTTCTGCTGCAGATCCCCTTCATCATCACATAGGCGCACGAGCAAGGGCGGCCTGCAGGGCATAGCAGAGGAGGCCGACTACCGTGGCGTGTAGGGGAAAACGGTCGGCGGTGAGGAGCTCCTAGGGACGGAGCCGCAGGGAGTCAACGATGCCGAGGCGGGGAGCTCGGGAGAGAGAGGTCGCGCAGCAGCGGTTGGCGCTGAGCCTACATGGCGGAGGCCGGCAACGAGGAGGACGTCCGCAGCGGCACGAGGCGGAGGCGAGGCCCTTGCCGGATGCGGAGCTCGAAGGGCGGCAGTGCGATGGTGGCTTGCATGGCGGCGAGGGAGGTCGGCAGACGACAAGGTCCGGTGCAGAGAGACCGGGTAGGGGAGGCGGCAACCATGGCGGATCACAGGCAGGCTCAGGGAGGCGCGGTGAGCGGGGAGGCGAAGATCGCGTGGACCCAGGCGAGTGAGGCGTCTGGCGCGGGGGAGAGCTTGGCAGAGAGGCTCCGACGAGGGGAGGGTCTGGCGGCTGTAGGAGGCGGGGCCGACAAGGACCAAGCGGCGGCAGCGCGGGTTCAAACAGGGAGTTGGTCAGGACGAGGGGAAAAAGGGGAGAGAGAGAGGGTGCGTCGGTCGTGTGTATGTAGGGACGCGTCGAATGCGTGTGGGGTCAGGGTGGTTTGACGAGGAGGAACGGGGGAGCGGGGTCGTTGATCGCGTGGTTGTGGCTGGGGTATGTTGCATGGGGCTGCTGCGCGCGGTTGCATGCACGTTGAAGGTTGGGGCCAAGGGCGCACGGGGTGGTGCGGGATGGTTGGGTGCGGGATGGTGGGGTGGAGGCGATGCGCAGGTGAGAGAGCATGGCGGTGGGGTGGGTAGTCTAGGATTGCTGCAGGTGGGGGTTGGTAGGATCGGGGTTAGGGTTTCCTTTTGGGGTAGTAGGTGGCTGCGGGCTAGGCCTGGCCTGCGGATGCCTCCCCTGAACAAAATAGTTTAGATTATTTCTTTAGTTGTAAATATTTTTTTGTAAATAGTTTTTAGACAAAACAAAATATCCCGACAGACCGGGTTTGTAGTTGAAATAAAGAGGGAGGTAAATAGAAAACAAGATAGGCTTTTGGAGAATAGTTTTAGACAGACATATGCATAATGACATGACGATGCTCAAATGCAATGTGGCATGATGACATGAGCATGCAATCATGATGATGCACAAAATAAAAACAACACGCGATTTTCTAGTAGTGGTTTTACCGGGGTGCTATAATTTGACACCACTAACAATGCATCTTGCCCTTGAGGTCTGCCTCATGGTACGGGAAAGAAGGCTGATGGTCTGAATCCTCTCGACACCGCTAACAAAGATTATTGCTCCCTCTTGAAGTTGTCGACACCACCAACAAGGGGTCGTTGCTCACGTTCGTCGAAAGAACACTCCGTAGAAACAAAAGGAGAATGTAGAGATCTCAAAATATAAGGCCACCTCTAACTTCCATGGAAGGAGTAAAATTGCATTGATCCACCATTCCACGTACAAAAGCGAATGATAAGAGTAGTGGTATGGTAGCTACTCCATCCCGCACTCGAAGCATTACTCTGTACACGAATAGAAGAATTCATGCAACCACTCTCGAAATTCAAACTGAAGATCTTGACAAGCAATGTTTGGAAAACAAAGGAGCGATGCCACCTCTTCATTGGATCTAGCATAGATGATGTCATCGTGTTGGAAACCACCAGAAGATACAAAAGAAATCATATGAAAAGACACAATGATTAGGTTCCACCGATGGTTCCATTGGCATGAACAACACATGCTCAAGGTATACTACAACATCACAATGGCTCATCCTTCTCATATGTTTTTCAACGATTTGGATATTCGTCAAGGGACACATACATATAAAGAGTTCAAGGACAAAAAGATTGGATGGAGGGTACAACAAACGAGATGCAGATTAGATGATTGTATGTCCACCGTTATAAAAGGGAGAAAGAGAAACCCTGAAGGTACGACGGAAACCCAACCACAAGAAATCCTGGACTCGAAGAAAATATAAGATAATAGATTAAAACACGCAGAGGTAAGAGGATAATAGCATAGGGGTAAGGAGTAAAAGCAGACCTAATCAGATCTATCCAACCGATTTTGCAAAATAGTTTTAACCCTCTAAATAGGCAGATAGCTAGGTTATCCTACATGCTGGGCTAGTGGGGTATCGTAACTGCTAAGCTCTGATACCACTTTGTAACACCCTCGGATCGGCCCTATGCAAGTTTTAGTGATTCTTGCCAAACCTGCATAGAAACGATTCAAAGGTGCCCACCATCCACTTTCATGTGGGTGGAAAACGAAGTAATACCATTACACATTAGTCCATGATGTAACCCACACAACATATATATAACGATGACTCAATGAGTCAAGAATACAGGTATACAATACAAAGATCCAAATCACCTTGAAAACGATACACATCTCAGTACGGATGAGAAGCAAATGGGGCTAAGAGCCCTAAAGAATAACTAATGGCGTCCATAACCCTACCTAGGCCAAGCTAGAAGGGTAACCATGCTAACAACGTCGAACTTATACCTTTCAAAACAAAAGGGGTGCCGACAAAGGCAAACGAAAAAGGGAGCGGTCAGTACTAAGGCCAGTACACGACGAGTCTAGAATTTGGCAGCTCTCGCCTACATAGTTATGGTGGATTGAAGCGGCAGCAAAGCATGCACTAAACAACCTATAGAGACTCAATACAACTATCGGCTTACATTACTTGCACATGCCTCTATTCCCCTTCGATTTTGGAGTGATGCGTTTTCTACTACGTGTTATCTTATCAACTGTCTTCCCAGGCGTGTTATCTCTATGCAAACTCATGTAGAGCGTTTTCTACTGGGTGCGCCTGTTCGCCTCATCTCCACCCCTACAACAATAGAAAACTTGAATTTCACTCAAAACAATGTGTGTTCCTCGGTTACAGCTCTCTCCAAAAGGGCTATAAGTGTCTCCACATTGCCACTAATAGAGTATATATTTCTCGTGATATTCTGTTTGACGAGAGCGTCGTCCCATTCTCCCAAAAATCATCTCCTTCCAGTCCACAAATCTCTGAAAAATCCTTATTACGGTCTGACCAATTTGTTGATGCCGCATTGTAACACCCTCGGATCAGCCCTATGGCTTAGAAACGATTCAAGGTTCCCACCAGGCACTTTCGTGCGGGTGGAAAACAAAGTAATACCATTACACATTAGTCCACGGTGGAACCCACGGAACATATATATATATACAACAACGACTCAATGATCCAAATCACCTTGAAAACAATACACATCCGAGTACGGATAAGAAGCAAATGGGGCTAAGAGCCCTGAAGAATAATCAATGGCGTTCATAACCCTGCCCAGGCCAAGCCAGAAGGGTAACCCTGCTAACGACGTCGAACATATACCTGTCAAACCAAAAGGGGTGCCGACAAAGGTCAAAGGAAAAATGGAGCGGTCAGTATTGAGGCCATTACATGGCGAGTCTAGAATTCGGCGGCTCTCGCCTACATAGGTATGGTGGACTGAAGCGGCAGCAAAGCAGGCACTAAAGAACCTATAGAGACTCGATACAACTATCGGCTATCAGCGAGGGAAAAGAAAGACCTATTCGAATCCAACCTGATAGTACACCAAACATACCCATTCTGGTATTTCCCCCTCAAAACCAAATGATGAAGTCCTACCAGGAAACTCACATGGTTGGCAGTTTTATTCATTCAGTCCGTGGTGGTGATCCAACTTACTAGTTATATCAGTTACAAGTCAAATTATAATAGCAATTCTTTAGTTATAGTTGTCTTTGATCGAGAAACTATGCTCCAAGTCATCCATGGGTGCACCAAAGTATCCACACGCACTTCAACCCTTGTTGTCAGATCCAAATATGAGCAAGATCCTGAACATACACCCAACAGTATGCGACGGGGCCTCGGACACGATGTTTCCCATACCCAAAGCAAGTACATGAGGGCCACCCCACTAAGCTACCCGTAACAAAGTCGGCCGGTCTCCGAGATGGACCCAGGGTTTGTGTTGACGACTGCAAACGACTGGGAATCCAAAAGTGTGACTGGGCTTGTCGATACAGCGAAAACGTGTCACAAGTCCTAAATAGTATAGGTGCTCCACGCACAATCCTAATTAAAGCAGTAAAGCATGGCATAAGTACAGGATAGTAATAAAGCCCCAAACTACTTTATGGCCCCTAGTATAGTACTTTGAAATCATGTGGTAAGCCGATGGGGTGCCCACACACCCACATGTGGTTAGCACGCTCGATCTCGGAACAGGTGTCGAGAACTCGGGTCCTAGGTGGACACAAGTGGGCGGTTTAAAACCAAATATTGACTATTAACCACCGGTTCCTCTACATTATATCTTTTTCCAGCATCTTAATTAACAAGTTATAATAAAAGTCATGATCATCTCCACCATTTAGCATCTCCACCATTAAGCATGTGCCAACCTTCCATCAACGGTGGATCGACAATGACGCGAAGCAGCACCTGAGCAAGCAACTACGACTCGCAAGGATGACTGTCTATCAAACGATAGGCAATAGGATGTGTCCAAGGAAATATAGAGGCTGCAAAGAATATAAATGGTGCACGGAAACTAAAGCATCGCAACACGGTGAGCAATAGTTCAACAGGAGGAAATAAAGACTATAAAACCAAAATAGGTAGAAAGGGGGAGAATGCTCGCCTGGGAAATACTACCAAAGGTTCGTTATCCGAAGAACTTGTCAAGCCTCGCATCAACTCAATGGCCTAATCCGCGAAGAAGCAAAGCACTAAAAGAAACATCAGATGTATTATTTAATACTATGGCAGAAGATCGGGCATGATGCATGTATGATGTATGACATGCCACGAATGCGATGCAACTAGGAAATATTAAGCGGAACTGGGGTCTCGACATTTAATTAGATGGTTCATGTTGTTTAGGTACCCCGCAATTTAAATGTTGACTTATCAAGACAAAACATAGCATTGGTTTGCTACAGAAATTTAAATGGAGCCAATATAAGAATAGGAAAGTATGCATGTAGCCTGCATATTTAATTTAGGTGAATCATCTCAATAACCCCAAACAACCACAATATGTATGCGAGTAAGAACAATTTAATATGCAACAAGATATATATTATATAATATAAAACTATTGGTCTCAGGAAAGGGGATCACATTAGGGTTCAACATCTTGGGCTTCCAGGGTTTGGGTTTCGGATCCAGGATCAGGGTCTTCAGGGTCTCGGCCGTCGGATCCATGTAGGAGTTCTCGGTGATCCGTGAGGGAGTCCTTGGAGTCCGAGAAGGAGATCTTGTCATTCCATGTCGGTGATCTTCGGGTACATCGGATCTTCAGGTTTTGGCTTCCGATGACGGCCTTGAGTCACGGTGGTCTTTGGGATACCTCGATGGTTCTTCGGTTTCGGACTTCAACGACCACAATGAACATACTCGAGGTAGCCGAACCGCGTATTCATATTATCTATCTTGTTCATCTCGGGGTCTCGAGCAACCACTCCAACATCTCGACATTGGCAACCACACCAATAGCCAAAACCTGAGCACAGGAGGAGACCCAAATGCTACTGCTGCTAGCAATAGGTGGCGGTGACCAGGATTGGAGTGGCACCCTTGTGCGTGTTGCCGGGTCTTATCGCAGGTCATGGCGCTACAGGGAAGGGCTCCGGCGAGAGGACTACCGTCAAGGGCAGAGGAGCTCGACGGGGGTGCACAGAGGCGGCCAGACGCGATGAGGAAGCAAGGTCCCACAGCGGCATGCTTGGCGGCGGATTATAGAGGCGCAAGGGGAAGGGCGACCTGTAGGGCAGAGCAGAGGAGGCCGGATACCGTGGCGTGCAGGGGAAAATGGCCAGCGGTGAAGAGCTCCTGGGGACGGAGCCACAGGGAGTCGACGGTGCCGGGGCGGGGAGCTTGGGAGAGAGAGGTCACGCGGCGGTGGTTGGCGCTGAGCCTGCATGGCAGAGGTTGGCGATGAGGAGGACGTCCGTGGCGGTGCAGGTGGAGGCGGGGCCGTGGCCGGATGTGGATCTCGAAGGGCAGCGGTGTGATGGTGGCTTGCGCGGCGGTGAGGGCGGCCGGCGGACGGTAGGGTCCAGTGCAGAGAGACCAGGGAGGGAGGCAGCAGCCATGGCGGCTCACGGGTGGGCTCGGGGAGGCGTGGTGAGCTGGGAGGCGGAGCTCGTGTGGACCTGGGCGATTGAGGCGTCTGGCGCGGGGGCGAGCTCGGCGGAGGGACTCCAACGACGGAAGGGTCTGGCGGCTGCATGAGGCGGGGCCAACAAGGACCAAGCAGCGGCGGAACGCGTTCAAACGGGGAGTTGGTGCGGACGAGGGGAAACAGTGAGAGAGAGAGGGTGCATCGGTCGCGGGTGTGCAGGGATGCGTCGAATGTGTGTGGGGTCGGGGTGGTTTGATAGGGAGGAATGGGGGAGCAGGGTCGTTGACCGCGTGGTTCTGGCTGGGCCATGTCGCGCGGGGCTGCTGCGCGCGGTTACGTGTGCGTTGAAGGTTAGGGCTAGTGGCGCATGGGGTGGTGTGGGATGGTTGGGTGTGGTCTGGCGGGGTGGAGGCGATGCGCAGGTGAGAGAACGTGGCGGTGGGGTAGGTAGTCTAGGATTACTGCGGGTGGGGGTTGGTAGGATCAGGGTTAGGGTTTCCTTTTGAAGAATATCATTTTGCGGCCCGAAAGTTGAGGCGTCCAGGCAACGCGGTACCCAAGTTGCTTGTAATAAGCCGCGTTGACCACAGCTGGCGTGACAAATACTCAGAGGGTCTCTTTCGGCAAGAATTCAACTTGATGTTTGAATACAAAATATTAGGCTAACGCCTGTCAAGTTGGGTCCCCCTGTCAATTTTCACCGTTATGTCGTTGTCGTCGTGACTGCCATGTAGGCTTGCAGCATTGGCGCCTGCATCCATTATGCGTCTTCTTCTTCCCCGGAGCGGCAATCTGTGGGCGTCGTGGCCATGGCGCGGAGCTGGGACATGGACGAACCTGCTCGGCCCCGCTCTCGTCCCTATAGGCTTGCAGCGTTGGCGTCTGCATCCATTACGCATCTTCTTCTTTCCCAGAGCGGCAATCTATGGTCGCGGCCATGGCGCGGAGCAGGGACGTGGATGAACCTGCTCGGTCCCGCTCTCCTCCCCATCCCGAGTCAGAGCTCGCCCTCACCATGGCCACACCCATGGCACGACACGGGGACGAGAATTGGTTCCTGGTGAGATCTGTCACCGTGTCAACCATGCTCGGTCCTATTTTTCTCCTCTAGAATCCGAGCTCGCTGTCACCGTTGTCGCACCCGCACCAATTCTACCACCCCTACCGAGGTCTCTTTGGTAGCTCAAGTTCTACCATGTTGAACCTGTAAGCAAATTCGGAGCTAGCTGGCGACAACCCATTGTTGAACCTATAAGGAATTTGCTGAAGACTACGTGTCGCGCCAAGGTCTTCGGCTGATGCCTTCGGCTTCTACCAACGTCCACCGCCGATGTGAGATCATTTAGTTACTTCAATACAAAATTTCGACCAATTTAACTTGTCGATGTATTCCTTGACAATTATAATATAATCGAGCACTGGAAATATTTTGTAGTGTGCATGAGCATGATCAGTAATATAACCGAATACTAGAAATTTTACGGCATTCCATATAAAGGAGTAGGTTAATATATAGAGAGAGAAGGTTCACCAGAGACACGACGGATATATTGTCTTACATGCCACACATAGGTAATAATTAACTAAAACAAAATAAAAGTTGGGGCAGCAGCAGGAGGCCGTGACACAGAAATGCCTAGCAGGGTAGGGGCATCAGCAAGAGGCAGGGACAGCCTAGTGGAGGGGATACAGGCCAGTCCTGATATAATCCCGGAGGAATTTGCCAAAGGCTACGTGTCGCGCCAAGGTAATCGGCCTATGCCTTCTGCCTCCGCCTCTGGCAACACCCACCGTGTGCTGGATCATGCTGTCGAGGTCCACGTTGATTGCTCTGCCACGGAATGGGCAAAACACTCTCCCCCTACGGTAGAAACGGATTAGCCCACACCGTAACCGCCTCAGCACGTAGAGGCTCTTGTTGTCCCTGGATTCCTTGCTAGCTTCCACGTCATCTCATCGCCTATTGATTTTTAAGAACATAACTTAGAACTCATACATATGATTGAATTGTATTACAACTCAATAATTGACAACATGTATATCATTTCAAAGAGAAAGCATCTCAGCAATAGTTTGATCAGTTCATATATCATTTCATCTCAACACAATGACAATTAATTGCATCAGATTGTATGTAGAATAAAGATTGTGGCCTCATAAGTTTCTTCAGGGTTGGCGTGAGTGAATGATACGTTGCAAACGTATCTGTAATTTTTGATGTTCCATGCTTGTGTTATATCTACTTTCTTATGTTTTGTCCACACTTTGGAGTACTTTTACACATTTTTTGGAAATAACATATTAACAAGATGCCACAGTGCCAGTTGCATCTTTTCTTCTGTTTTTGGTTCTAGAAAAGCTAGAAAATGAATATTCTCGGAATTGGACCGGACAAAAGCCGAAGTCGATATTTTACCGGAAGACTCACGGAGCCAGAAGATGAGACAGAGAGGGGCTAGGGGCTGGCCACACCATGTGGTGGCGCGGGTCCCCCCTGGCTGCGCCACCAGGTGGTGGGGGCCCCTGGTCCGCCCTCTTACATCGCCTCTTCGCCTATAAGAAGCCTCCTAATGAGAAAACCCTAAAGAATCCAGCCTCCAGCCACGAAAAGTTCCGCAGCGCCGCTGCCACCGAAGGGGAGATTCGGGGGACAGAAAGTCTCTGTTCCAGCACCCTGCCGGGATGGGGAAGTGCCCCCGGAGCCATCTCCATCGATCTCCACCACCATCTCCATCATCGTTGTTGATTCCCATGATGATGAGGGAGTAGTTCTTCCTCGAGGCTAAGGGTTCTACCGGTAGCTATGTGTTCATCTCTCTCTATGCATGATCTTACTAAGATCATGAGCTTTGTAATCTATAGATCTATTCTGCTACTCAAGTGCTTTAATAGATCTCTGGCTCTCCCCACGTGTGTGAAAGTGATAGTGTGCACACCGTGTGGCACTTTGGCTAAGGTTACAAAAATACTTGTTATGAGTTATATTTGGAGTTGGATGTCTCTGTGAAATTGTGGTGTTTGTTGGAACCATCTAGCGCTCAAGGTAATAGTGAAGGGTTATCTAGATGGGAAAAGTGAACTTTGAGGTGTGTTTTTATAGCCCTACCATGGATTAGAGTGTCCAACCGGAGAGTAGTTCAGACTAGTATCATGAAGAGAATATATTTATATGAGAGTGTTCACTAGTGAAAGTATGATCCCTAGGCCTTGTTTCTAAACATTGAAACACCATTTGCAACTAGATCTATTACATGTTTGCTTGCTTCCATCGTTTTGCCTTTAGTCTTTTCCTCCCGTAAGGCTCTTTTTGGCACCGTTGTCTTATATCCATACCACTCGAATTTCACTATCTCTTCGCCGAACTAGTGCACCTATACACCTGACAAGTGTATTGGATGTGTTGGGCACACAAGAGACTTCTTGTATCTTGATTGCAGGGTTGCTTGAGAGGGATACCTTTGACCACTTCCTTCCTAAGTTCGATAAACCTTGGGTGATCCTCTTAAGGGAAACTAGCTGCTGTTCTACAAACCTCTGCGCTTGGAGGCCCAACAACTGTCTACAAGAATAGAAGTGCGTAGACATCGAGATATTTTCTGGCACCGTTGCCGGGGATTGAAGAAGAAGAAGCTCCCACGTCAAACACGCGTCATTCAAGCTATTTCCTGTTATATTCTGCAATTATATCTTTTTGTTTCTTGTTTTTATTTTCACTAGTTAGGCTTAATGGAAAACAACAACAAAATTAGAGAGTTTTTTAGTATTTTTCCTAAGATAGAACATGAATGGTCTGAAAAGAAAATTAAAAACCCATGGAACTTTCTTTGCATGCTAATAGCAATGTTACTAGTATGAATTTTTTGAACACCTTTGTTACTAATGCTATGGAAACATCTAATCTTGGGGAAGTTAGTTTTTACGAAAATGATCTTTTTAGTTCCCCAACTTTAAAGAAGAAAATTTGCTCTGATGATACTTTATCTCCCATATGTGGTAATTCTAATGATACTTGTGATATTTTAAATCCACATACTGAAATCATCCCTTTTAAAATACCTATAAAATTTGTCGAACGTGTTATGAATAACTATTATGTTGGAGATGGAACTGTCCATCCTTGTGATCATTTACTCTTTATACACGAATTATGCGAGTTGTTCAAGTGTGCAAGTATTTCAATGAACCAAGTTAAGAGGAAGCTATTCTCTTTTTCACTTAAGGGCAAAGCAAGGGAGTGGTATGAGCTACTAGATGATCCTCATCATTTGGAGTGGAAGGAACTTGAATCTCTCTTTTACTCTAAATTTTATCCTCCTCATGAAATTCATAAAGATAGGAATTACATTTATAATTTTCATCCACATGATGGAGAAAGTATTGCCCAAGCATGGGGGAGATTGAAGTCACTAATGCTCAAATGTCCCATTCATGAGCTCCCCAGTAATATTGTTATTAATAATTTCTATGCAAGGCTTTCAGGACATTACAAGGACTATCTAGATACTTGTTTAGAGGGATCCTTCACAAGTAAGGAGGTCAAAGATAAGTGGGATATTCTTGAAACAATTCAAAGCAATACCGAAGATTGGGATAACAACAAAGGTAAAGAACTAGGTATAAACTATGAGTATGATTGCATTGAGTATTTCGATATGAATAGTATCCTGCATGGTTGTCATCTTTATTGTGTTGATAATTGCCACACAAATAATTACATACAAAATATTATAAAATATGAGGTTTTACCAAAATATAACAGGACTAATATGTGTTTTGATCTTATTAATGAAAAGGAGGAATCCTCCAAAGTTTCTTCTATTGTCTCTAACAATAAACCAAGGTATATAGAGAAGCTTCCTTTCAAGCCTCTCCCTCCTAAAGAGAAGAAGAAAAAGAAGAAAAGGAGGAGTAAAGGAGAGAGGAAACAGTATTTTCCCCTAAGCATGTTGCTCCTATTATAGTTTTTGATGAGTCTGAACTCGATGATGTTCCTATGCCTGTTACCTATAGTAGTGATCGTGATTGGGAAAAGCACACTTCTTTTGATATTGAAAATCTCTTTGGTACCAATTCTAAAAATGATGATATTAATAATTGTTGTACTATTAGTGTTGTCCATGTTCCTTCCAATGATGATATGTTTACAAATGAACACACTTTGGAAGATAACTATTCTATTGCTTATGATGATACTACACCTCCAATATATGATGATTAAAATAATGAATATGATATTTTCAGTCCACCTACTATTGAGGAGAAAATTAATTATGATTACAATATGCCTCCTATATTTGATGATTATGGTGATGAGGATAATAATGATAGCTATTTTGTTGAATTTGCTCCCACTACAATTAATAAGAATGACTATGTTTATGTGGGCAGTATTAATTCTTTTATGCATGTGGCTTATGATAAGAATGTTTTATGTGATAGTTATATTGTTAATTTTATTCATGATGCTACTGAAAGTTATTATGAGAGAGAGAAACATGGTTTTATGTATCTCAACAATATTAAGTTTCCCCTCTTTATGTTGGAAGTCTTGAAGTTGCACTTGTTTACTATGCTTGTTGCTTTGTGCTTTCATGACTTGTTTCTTTACAAGATTCCTATGCATAGGAAGTGGGTTAGACTTAAATGTGCTTTGAATTTGCTTCTTGATGCTCTCTTTTACTTCAATTCATATTTCTTATGGGAGCATCTTCTCAAACTATCATGCTTAACTTAAAGGCGTTAAAGAAAAGTACTTATTGGGAGATAACCCAGAAGTTTTAGTTGAGTCTTGGAAGTTATTGCTTCAGTAATAAACTCTCCTTATCCTTTTTATTTACTTTTTGTGCCAAGAGTAACCTCTAATGAGAGAGAAGTAAGACTTGGGAAAGTTGCTGTCTCGAAACAGATTTTTGTGCTTCGCTGTAAAAATTCGTGTACAATCTCTGTACATCGGTTTGAGCTGTAATATTTTGTGCTTCTGCATCAGGTTGTTATCCAACTTTCGTTAGTTAAACACTTTTCGATTTGAGCAACAAAAGGTCCTTGAAAAAATTGATTTTTACCTGCTGGTCTGTTTTGACAGATTTCTGTCATTATTTGCATTTGCCTCTTTATCGATTTCTATTTGGGTTCTTTTTGGAGAATTGAGCTTTTTAAAGGAATTGATACAGTATCTTGTGTTTTTAATGAAAGTTTTTCTGTTTTAAAACTAAACCCCAAAGGTTTATTATCTTTTGAATGCACTAATGTTGCTAATGAAGATTGTGTGAAGTTTTGTATGAAGGAAATTTTCACGTGTAGGGAAAGAATGATGTAATGAGATGAAGAATGGAAAAATCTCAAGCTTGGGGATTCCACCCCGTGTCACCCCAAGAAATATTCAAGAGGTACAAGCATCAAACCTTGGGGATGCCGAAGGCATCCCCTTCTTCATCAATAAAAATCACAGGTCTTTCTAGACACTTCGTTTTTATTGTTTCATGCACTGTTGTGTTGTTCTTGGAGCGTCTTTGTTTTTGTTTTTAGTTTTCGTTTGATTAGTTTGCTTGAAAAAGTTGGTTGGATCCCAACACACTTCTTTTGGAGAGAGACACACCCCGTTATTCATTGCCTAGAACACTCTAGTTTTCACTCTTATTGTTCTGCGAGTGTTCTCTTTTGCTAGCACTGTGTTTAGCCTTAGTTTTCTTGTGCTTTCAGCTTAGAACTTTTTAGTTCTTCTTTGTGGATTTGTGAGACAATCTCACTGATCTTTATTTATGATTATCCTTGTGAGTTGTTTCAAATAAGTTGATTTGGATTGGAAAAGAGTGGGAAAGTCCGTGCTTAAGTGGTATAAAAGGAGCTTGTTTTTAACTGTGACTTAGACTTTATCATGTCATGCTTGATATTGTTTTGGCTTTATGCTTAGTTATTATTGCTGTAGCATGACATGTTATAAACAATCGAGATTGCTTAATGTGCCTTGAAAGAATCATGCGTTGTTTTAGCATATTAAAAGCATAATATTGTGGCATTCTCCTTTAAATGCTTTATTTGGGTTGACTTGGCACATGCTCACACCATGTTAAGACTACACCAAGTCACCATAGCCTCTATGATCATTTAGTTTTCGACTTGTAATATCACTTTATGCTTGAATTAATAATGTTTTGTCGCTTTGCATGATTATGGCCATTATTGCTCTCTTAGTTGGTCGCTCCCAGTCTTTTGCTAGCCTCCATACCAAGTATGAGTTCCACTCATGTATCCAACTCCTAATAAAACCAAGTTATTCCGAAGAGTCCACCATACCTACCTATTAGCATTTGCTATTCCAAGTATATTCATATTTTTATCTACCTTCCAAATTAAACTTGTTATGTGAAAATTAGTGATTAAAGCTCTCACGAACTTGATGGCACACTTTACTTTTCTTGCCCCTAATAAACTTGAACCATTGTGTCATCTATGTTGTATATGCTTGCACTTATACGTTGGGGATTAGCAGAACCATGCTGTCATGGGGAATGCTTTCAACATTGCATGTGTACATTGTACCCAGTTGATATCATGCTCTTTTGTTTATGGATGTCATCGGTGTGAAATGGAAGGGGATCTTGTAAGTCCATGGAGTTATGTATGTGTGTTAGAGAAACGCCTAGGCGGCTGGTCTAATCCATGCCTAATCATGGTGGAATCCTGCAATGTAACCATAATGAGAAATCTATGAAGCATTATTCTTATAAAAAAGAGATAGAGATTGAGAAAAAGAAGAAAAAAATATGAGAAAAGAGGAAAGAGAGAAAAAAGCACCATTTTTCCATGGTAAATAAGAAGATGATGAGATTCTTATTGTCTGCTTGCCTTGTCATTTTGATATGGGGATTCTTCCGTATCATCGGGCAAGGGGTGCCCTGTTGGCAGTGCTCTATGATACACATGTACTTACTATGACAAGAACTTACCGGTAACTAAACTTGAGTAGCATGAGGAGTGGACCTCGTATTCAAGGGACATGAGATTGCCAACTTATACTTTGTCAAGCATATACTCCATAGTTTGTTAACTTTAACCTTAATCACTTCAAGATGCTTATGATAGGGGCAATGAGAGCTGAAAGCTAATAAGTACCATAATTTTTGGAACCTCTTTATGAGACTTGAATCCCTGCTTCCTTCTATGAAGGCTTTTCTTTTACTTTTATGTTGAGTCTCCATCTTCTATCTTTATGCACCTATTAAGAGAGCATAGTGGCCATTCTTAGTTTAATGTGAATTGTCCCAAGACTTGTTGATTGATTCATAACTTTGATATTGCTTGTTCTTAAACTATTTGTATCTAGTCACCCTTATGAACTTTGAAGGTGTCCTATGCATTTCTGTTTTGCTACACTATGAGGGACAAGCTGAATACCATTATCATTATGTTTTCTATATGTGAAACAAACAAACGTCTTGCAAAGCATTGTTATTCATGAATCTTTTGTTTGTACCTTTTCATGTTACAACATAGTTGCTATGTCTTATTGTTAGAACCATATATTTCATGTTATGCTAAAGTACTATGATCCCAGCTATCAATGTTTTATAAATGCCTTGATCAAGATTGTGATGGTGCATGTCACCTCAAAAATTATTCTTTCTTTTTATCACTTACCTACTCGAGGACGAGCAGGAGTTAAGCTTGGGGATGTTGATACGTTGCAAATGTATCTATAATTTTTTATGTTCCATGCTTGTTTTATATCTACTTTCTTATGTTTTGTCCACACTTTGGAGTACTTTTACACATTTTTTGGAACTAACCTATTAACAAGATACCACAGTGCCAGTTGCCTATTTTCTTCTGTTTTAGGTTGTAGAAAAGCCAGAAAATGAATATTCTTGGAATTGGACCAGACAAAAGCCAAAGTCGATATTTTACGGGAAGACTCACGGAGCCAGAAGACGAGACAGAGAGGGGCCAGGGGCTGGCCACACCAAGTGGTGGCGCGGGTCCCCCTGGCCGTGCCACTAGGTGGTGTGGGCCCCTTGTCCACCCTCTGACATCGCCTCTTTGCCTATAAGAAGCCTCCCGATGAGAAAACCCTAAAGAATCCAGCCTCCAGCCACGAAAAGATCCGCCGCGCCGCCACCACCGAAGGGGAGATTTAGGGGACAGAAAGTCTCTGTTCCGGCACCCTGCCGGGATGGAGAAGTGCCCCCGGATCCATCTTCATCGATATCCACCACCATATCCATCGCCGTTGCTGATTCCCATGATGATGAGGGAGTAGTTCTTCCTCGAGGCTAAGGGTTCTACCGGTAGCTATGTGTTAATCTCTCTCTCTCTCTCTATGCATGATCTTATTGAGATCATGAGCTTTGTAATCTATAGATCTATTCTGCTACTCAAGTGCTTTAATAGATCTCTGGCTCTTCCCACGTGTGTGAAAGTGATAGCGTGCACACCGTGTGGCACTTTGGCTAAGGTTACATAAATACTTGTTATGAGTTATATTTGGAGTTGGATGTCACTATGAAATTATGGTGTTTGTTGGAACCATCTAGCGCTCAAGGTGATAGTGAGGGGTTATCTAGATGGAAAGCGAACTTTGAGGTGTGCTGTTATAGCCCTACCATGGATTAGAGTGTCCAACCAGAGAGTAGTTCAGAGTAGTATCATGAAGAGAAGATATTTATATGAGAGTGTTCAATAGCGAAAGTATGATCCCTAGGCCTTATTCCTAAACATTGAAACACCGCTTGCAACTAGATCTGCTACATGTTTGCTTGCTTCCATCTTTTTGCCTTTAGTCTTTTCCTCCTGTCAAGCTCTTTTCTGGCATCGTTGTCTTATATCCATACCACTTGTATTTCACTATCTCTTCGCCGAACTAGTGCACCTATACACCTGACAAGTGTATTGAGTGTGTTGGGGACACAAGAGACTTCTTGTATCTTGATTGCAGGGTTGCTTGAGAGGGATACCTTTGACCACTTCCTCCCTGAGTTTGATAAACCTTGGGTGATCCACTTAAGGGAAACTTGCTGATGTTCTACAAACCTCTGCACTTGGAGGCCCAACAACTGTCTACAAGAATAGAAGTGCGTAGATATTAGTGAACCAAGTAACAATTGCACAACCTATATTGTTCTTGTACATCGCCCCAGGTTCACTAACTCATCCCTAAAAAATCTGACACCAATGTGTTTGCCTCTCTTTTGGGGAAAATTTGAATCATTGGACGCAATAAGAAATTGGAATGTAATCCTACGAAACAATATTCAGGGATATACATATTCAGGTACAAAAACTATCCTAAATAATCAGAACCATGCATATACATATGCATCATACCAATCATTCAAAGATGAGAAACAATTCAAGGATCATACATGTAGTTCCATATGAGAATAAATCAAGGGCCTCATAATATTTTTCAGAGATGGAGTTGGCCAACCAAAGTACCAACAGCACAATACTCAGGTTCAGCAACCCATCCCTAAAAAAACGACACCATCATATGTGTATCCCCTTACACTCATTTGGGGCAAATTTCAATCATCAGCCTCGGTGAGCAAATGAAATGTAATTCTTATACACTATGAATACATGCATGCAATAACAGTTCAAAGATCATAGTTCTATGAATGTATAATAAATCCAGGGGGCTCATAAGTTTCTTTAGGGATGGCGTCAGTGAACCAAGTAACAATTGTACAACATATATTGTTCTTGTACATCACCCTAGGTTCACGAACTCATCCCTGAAAAAATCTGACACCAATGTGTCTGCCTCTCTTTTAGGGCAAATTTGAATCATTAGCCACAATAAGAAATTGAAATGTAATCCTACAAAACAATATTCAGGGATATACATATTTAGGTCCAAAAAAAATCCTAAATATTGTAATTATAAATAAAAAACCAAACAATTAGTCTTCAGGTACATGTTAAAATACTTATGATTAAAACCATGCATATACATATGCATCATACCAATCATTCAAAGATCAGAAACAATTCAAGGATCATATATGTAGTTCCATATGAGAAAAAATCAAGGGCCTCATTATTTTTTTCAGAGATAGAGTTGGTGAACCAAAGTACCAATAGCACAACCTATATTGTTTGTGTGCATTGCTGCCTCAGGTTCACCCACCCATCCCTAAAAAATGACACCATCATATGTGTCTACCCTTGCACTCTTTTGGGGCAAATTTCAATCATCAGCCTCGGTGACAAACTGAAATGTAATTCTTATACACTATGAATGCAAGCAATACATAATTAAAATATCATAGTTTTATGAATGTAGAATAAAGATTGCAGCTTCGTAAGTCAGGGATGGCGTAAGCGAACCAAGTAAGAATTGCACAACATATATTGTTCTTGTACACTGCCAAGGTTCGCTAACTCATCCCTGAAAAAATCTGACACCAATGTGTCTGCCTCTCTTTTGGGGAAAATTTGAATCATTGGACACAATAAGAAATTAAAATGTAATCCTATGAAACAATATTCAGGGATATACATATGCATCATAGACTCATTCAAAGATCATAAACAATACAAAGATTATATATATGTTCCATATGAGAATAAATCAAGGGCCTAATTATTGTTTTCAGAGATGGAGTTGGAGAACCAAAATACCAACATCACAACATATATTGTTTATGTACATTACTACCTTAGGTTCAGTAACCATCCCTAAGAAAACAACACCATCAGATGTGTCTCCCTTGCACTCTTTTGGGGCAAAATTGAATCATTGGGCTTAGTAAGGAATAGAAATGTAATGTTATATGCAGTTGTGTATCGAAATCAACACTCAACTAGCAAACCCTAAAACCCATAAATCAAATGTTAAAGAAGAACCATATGAACAACAATGATTTAAGCAAATGTAAATTTACTAGATGGCAGATGAGCAGATTGTGGTTTTGTGACTAGAGGGATTAGGGTTTTGTTACTAGATGGCAGATGCATCAATCGACCGTTTGAACCATATATATACTACCCTACTTCAAGAGCAAAAGAATCTATACAAGATTGAGAAAATCCTATGTATGAACAGTGAAATCGGTGGCTGTGACTAGAGAAGCTAGCAATATAGTACCTCGGATTCCTCATCAGCGACCTCCTTCTCAAACTCGTCATTCTCTGCAATTGCGTCGATGATTTCTTGGATGGCGATGGGGTCACTTATGTAGAGCACCAGATTGCCTCCGCCTGCCGCCTGCCCTTCATCCAGGTCTGCCGTTGGCACCACGACGTTGTCGGCCACCTGCTTCTCGACAGTGACGGCTACTGGCTGGACGGATGAGCTCGAAGTCTCGACGGTGCAGCGAAGAGCGGTGTGCGTTCCTGGAGAAGACGCCTATGCCTGCTTGGCAATGACCGAGCCATCTGCTGCTGCGCCTTCAACTGGCTTCACCTGCAGCTCGTCTCCATGTGTACGCTTCATGGTGCACCTGGGGAAGGTGGTGGTGCAAGCGAAGGAGCTTCGATGCATGCGGTAGGTGCAAATTGGGGTTTTGGGACTGGACAGATTGGGGTAAATGACACGAGCTCACGAAAGAAGAAAGCCGAGCGGGTTTATAAACACTAGACCTTAGGTAGTCCTCGAGTGGTGGGCGTGGGGATGGGGCTACCATGATCTCCACTTTTTTTAAAGCAACCACGATCTCCACTTTATAACTGCATTGAAAACACGCGTATGGCAGACCTCGATTCCACTGCATGAAAATGGCACAGAACCAATTTATAGCAACGTTAGGTCTCCTCGAGGGGGCCCCTGACGTGTGGAAGTTACTTGCGGTAGGGCCCAGTTGGAAGTGAGATTGAGAGCGTGCTGCGTAAAAATGGGATATGTCTTATTAAAATCAAGTGGTAGTAATTTGCAGCGTCCCATCGACAACCATGCACTCGATGACCCCGTTGCACTGTGCATGTGTTGTCGTAGTAATAGTAGGCTTTTTAGACATGATTAAACATGATATGACCACTCGACAACTTTTTCCATGGATGGCTTCGGGTTCCTTCTTGTAGAAGTCTCGTTGAGAGAGACGTCCGTGCTGTCCCACGTTGTACTGTGAAGGGTAGGACATGTGCAACGATCCGCGTTGGATCACACAGGATCAACGGTTGGTGCGCACGATCCGCGTGACAACTGTGACAACCAATCATGACATAGCAGCCAGAGTGAGCATAGGTTTGGTCTTCTACAAGGAGAGCCCTTCTACGAGAGAGAGGGGGTAAAACTGAGTACTACCAAAAAACCAAGGGCAAAACTGAGTAGTATAAAAATGTAAAGTTAGTGTCTTATACAATGAAACACAATGAAATGTTGCATCACCACACCTCATTGGATGTGTGTGTGTCAGTGTGCATCATTGTGGTTTATGAAAAGAACACATGCAGTGATGCCACCACAACATGTGTCCAACCATGTCTAGGATCCACTAGAGTTCATTGCATTTGTGTTCTTTTCATAAACCACAAATTTGGTGTCATTGCATGTGTGTTCTTTTCATAAACCACATCAAGAGTCATTGATGTGTGTTATTTTCATAAACCAAATCTAGTGTCATTGCATGTGTGTTCTTTTCATAAGCCACATCTAGAGTCATTGCATGTGTGTTCTTTTCATAAACCACCACTAGAGTTCATTGCATGTGTGTTCTTTTCATAAACCACATGGATCCACCAGTGTCATTGCATGTGTGTTCTTATCCTAAACCACCACTAGAGTTCATTGCATGCGTGTTCTTTTCATAAACCACATGGATCCACCAGTGTCATTGCATGTCTGTCCTTTTCATAAACCACATCTAGAGTCACTGCATGTGTGTTATTCTCCTAAACAACCACTAGAGTTCATTGCATGTGTGTTCTTTCCATAAACCACATGGATCCACCAATGTCATTGCATGTGTGTTCTTTTCATAAACCACATCTAGATTCATTGAATGTGTGTTCTTCTCCTAAACCATCAGTAGAAATCATTGCATGTGTGTCCTTTTCATAAACCACATGGATCCACTAGAGTCATTGGATGTGTGTTCTTTTCATAAACTACATGGATCCACCAGTGTTATTGGATGGGTGTTCTTTTCATAAACCACCACTAGTGTCATTGCATGTGTGTTCTTTTCATAAACCAAATGGATCCACCAGTGTCATTGCATGTGTGTTCTTTTCATAAACCACATCTAGAGTCATTGCATGTATGTTCTTCTCATAAAGCACCACTAGTGTCATTGCATGTGTGTTCTTTTCATAAAACACATGGATCCACCAGTGTCATTGCATGTGTGTTCTTTTCATAAACCACATCTAGAGTCATTGCATGTGTGTTCTTCTCCTAAACCACCACTAGAGTTCATTGCATGTGTGTCCTTTTCATAAACCACATGGATCCACTAGAGTCATTGGATGTGTGTTCTTTTCATAAACCACATGGATCTACTAGTGTAATTGGATGTGTGTTCTTCTCCTAAACCACCACTAGAGTTCATTGCATGTGTGTTCTTTTCACAAACCACATGGATCCACCAGTGTCATTGCATGTGTGTTCTTTTCATAAACCACATCTAGAGTCATTGCATGTGTGTTCTTCTCCTAAATCACCACTAGAGTTCATTGCATGTGTGTTCTTTTCATAAACCATATGGATCCACCAGTGTCATTGCATCTGTGTTCTTTTCATAAACAACATGGATCCACCCGTCTCATTGCATGTGGGTTCTTTTCATAAACCAACACTAGTGTCATTGCATGTGTATTCTTTTCATAAACCACATAGATCGACCATTGTCATTGCATGTGTGCTCTTTTCATAAACCACATCGAGTCATTGCATGTGTGTTCTTTTCATAAACCACATGGATCCACCAGTGTCATTGGATGTGTGTTCTTTTCATAAAGCACCACTAGTTTCATTGCATGTGTGTTCTTTTCATAAACCACATGGATCCACCAGTGTCATTGCATGTGTGTTATTTTAATAAACCACATCTAGAGTCATTGCATGTGTGTTCTTCTCATAAACCACCAGTAGTGTCATTGCATGTGTGTTCTTTTCGTAAACCACATGGATCCACCAGTGCCATTGGATGTGTGTTCTTTTCATAAACCACATCTAGAGTCATTTCATGTGTGTTCTTCTCCTAAACCACCACTAGAGTTCATTGCATGTGTGTTCTTTTCATAAACCACATGGATCCACCAGTGTCATTTCATGTGTGTTCTTTTCATAAACCACATGGATCCACCAGTGTCATTACATGTGGGTTCTTCTCCTAAACCACCACTAGAGTTCATTGCATGTGTGTTATTTTCATAAACCACATGGATCCATCAGTGTCATTGCATGTTTGTTATTTTCATAAACCACACCTAGAGTCATTTCCTATGTGTTCTTCTCCCAAACCACCACTAGAGTTCATTGCATATGTGTTATTTTCATAAACCACATAGATCCACCAGTGTCAGTGAATGTGTGTTCTTTTCATAAACCACCACTAGAGTCATTGGATGTCTGTTCTTTTCATAAACCACATTCATCCACCAGTGTCATTGCATGTGTGTTCTTCTCCTAAACCACATGGATCCACCAGTGTCATTGGATGTGTGTTCTTTTCATAAACCACATGGATCCACAACCAGAGTTCATTGCATGTGTGTTCTTTTAATAAACCACCACTAGTGGCATTGCATGTGTGTTCTTTTAATAAACCACATGGATCCACCTGTGTCATTTCATGTGTGTTCTATTCCTAAACCACATGGATCCACCAGTGTCATTTCATGTGTGTTGTTTTCATAAACCAAATGGAACCACCAATGTCATTGGATGTGTGTTCTTTTCCTAAACCACCACCAGTGTCATTGCATGTGTGTTCTTTCCATAAACCACATATAGAGTCATTGCATGTTTGTTCTTTTCATAAACCACTTGGATCCATCTGTGTCATTGGATGTGTGTTATTTTCATAAACCACCACAAGTGTCATTGCATGTGTGCTCTTTTCATAAACCACATATAGAGTCATTGCATGTGTGTTCTTTTCATAGACCACATGGATCCACCAGTGTAATTGGATATGTGTTCTTTTCATAAAGCACCACTAGTTTCATTGCATGTGTGTTCTTTTCATACACCACATGGATCCACCAGTGTCATTGCATCTGTGTTCTTTTCATAAACCACATCTAGAGTCATTGCATGTGTGTCCTTCTCATAAACCACCAGTAGTGTCATTGCATGTGTGTTCTTTTCATAAACCACATGGATCCACCAGTGTCATTGGATGTGTGTTCTTTTCATAAACCACATCTAGAGTCATTGCATGTGTGTTCTTCTCCTAAACCACCACTAGAGTTCATTGCATGTGCGTTCGTTTCATAAACCACATGGATCCACCAGTGTCATTTCATGTGTGTTCTTTTTATAAACCACATGGATCCACCAGTGTCATTACATGTGGGTTCTTCTCCTAAACAACCACTAGAGTTCATTGCATGTGTGTTATTTTCATAAACCACATGGATCCACCAGTGTCATTGTATTTGTTATTTTCAGAAACAACATATAGAGTCATTTCCTATGTGTTCTTCTCCTAAACCACCAGTAGAGTTCATTGCATATGTGTTCTTTTCATAAACCACATAGATCCACCAGTGTCATTGAATGTGTGTTCTTTTCATAAACCACCACTAGAGTCATTGCATGTGTGTTCTTTTCATAAACCACCACTAGAGTCATTGGATGTCTGTTCTTTGCATAAACCACATTGATCCACCAGTGTCATTGCATGTGTGTTCTTCTCCTAAACCACATGGATCCACCAGTATCATTGGATGTGTGTTCTTTTCCTAAACCACATGGATCCACAACTAGAGTTCATTGCATGTGTGTTCTTTTAATAAACCACCACTAGTGTCATTGCATGTGTATTCTTTTCATAAACCACATGGATCCTCTGTGTCATTTCATGTGTGTTCTATTCATAAACCACATGGATCCACCAGTGTCATTGCATGTGTGTTGTTTTCATAAACCAAATGGAACCACCAGTGTCATTGGATGTGTGTTCTTTTCGTAAACCACCACCAGTGTCATTGCATGTGTGTTCTTTCCATAAACCACATATAGAGTCATTGCATGTTTGTTCTTTTCATAAACCACTTGGATCCATCTGTGTCATTGGATGTGTGTTATTTTCATAAACCACCACAAGTGTCATTGCATGTGTGCTCTTTTCATAAACCACATATAGAGTCATTGCATGTGTGTTCTTTTCATAGACCACATGGATCCACCAGTGTCATTGGATGTGTGTTATTTTCATAAAGCACCACTAGTTTCATTGCATGTGTGTTCTTTTCATACACCACATGGATCCACCAGTGTCATTGCATGTGTGTTCTTTTCATAAACCACATCTAGAGTCATTGCATGTGTGTCCTTCTCATAAACCACCAGTAGTGTCATTGCATGTGTGTTCTTTTCGTAAACCACATGGATCCACCAGTGCCATTGGATGTGTGTTCTTTTCATAAACCACATCTAGAGTCATTTCATGTGTGTTCTTCTCCTAAACCACCACTAGAGTTCATTGCATGTGTGTTCGTTTCATAAACCACATGGATCCACCAGTGTCATTTCATGTGTGTTCTTTTCATAAACCACATGGATCCACCAGTGTCATTACATGTGGGTTCTTCTCCTAAACCACCACTAGAGTTCATTGCATGTGTGTTATTTTCATAAACCACATGGATCCATCAGTGTCATTGCATGTTTGTTATTTTCATAAACCACACCTAGAGTCATTTCCTATGTGTTCTTCTCCCAAACCACCACTAGAGTTCATTGCATATGTGTTATTTTCATAAACCACATAGATCCACCAGTGTCAGTGAATGTGTGTTCTTTTCATAAACCACCACTAGAGTCATTGGATGTCTGTTCTTTTCATAAACCACATTCATCCACCAGTGTCATTGCATGTGTGTTCTTCTCCTAAACCACATGGATCCACCAGTGTCATTGGATGTGTGTTCTTTTCATAAACCACATGGATCCACAACCAGAGTTCATTGCATGTGTGTTCTTTTAATAAACCACCACTAGTGGCATTGGATGTGTGTTCTTTTAATAAACCACATGGATCCACCTGTGTCATTTCATGTGTGTTCTATTCATAAACCACATGGATCCACCAGTGTCATTTCATGTGTGTTGTTTTCATAAACCAAATGGAACCACCAATGTCATTGGATGTGTGTTCTTTTTGTAAACCACCGCCAGTGTCATTGCATGTGTGTTCTTTCCATAAACCACATATAGAGTCATTGCATGTTTGTTCTTTTCATAAACCACTTGCATCCACCAGTGTCATTGGATGTGTGTTCTTTTCATAAACCACCACAAGTATCATTGCATGTGTGCTCTTTTCATAAACCACATCTAGAGTCATTACATGTGTGTTCTTTTCATAAACCACATGGATCCACCAGTGTCATTGGATGTGTGTTCTTTTCAAAAAGCACCACTAGTTTCATTGCATGTGTGTTCTTTTCATAAACCACATGGATCCACCAGTGTCATTGCATGTGTGTTCTTTTTATAAACCACATCTAGAGACATTACATGTGTGTTCTTCTCATAAACCACCAGTAGTGTCATTGCATTTGTGTTCTTTTCATAAAACACATGGATCCACCAGTGTCATTGGATGTGTGTTCTTTTCATAAACCACATCTAGAGTCATTGCCTATGTGTTCTTCTCCTAAACCACCACTAGAGTTCATTGCATGTGTGTTCTTTTCATAAACCACATGGATCCACCAGTGTCATTTCATGTGTGTTCTTTTCATAAACCACATGGATCCACCAGTGTCATTACATGTGGGTTCTTCTCCTAAACAACCACTAGAGTTCATTGCATGTGTGTTATTTTCATAAACCACATGGATCCACCAGTGTCATTGCATTTGTTATTTTCAGAAACCACATATAGAGTCATTTCCTATGTGTTCTTCTCCTAAACCACCAGTAGAGTTCATTGCATATGTGTTCTTTTCATAAACCAGATAGATCCACCAGTGTCATTGAATGTGTGTTCTTTTCCTAAACCACCACTAGAGTCATTGCATGTGTGTTCTTTTCATAAACCACCACTAGAGTCAATGGATGTCTGTTCTTTGCATAAACCACATTGATCCACCAGTGTCATTGCATGTGTGTTCTTCTCCTAAACCACATGGATCCACCAGTATCATTGGATGTGTGTTCTTTTCCTAAACCACATGGATCCACAACTAGAGTTCATTGCATGTGTGTTCTTTTAATAAACCACCACTAGTGTCATTGCATGTGTATTCTTTTCATAAACCACATGGATCCTCTGTGTCATTTCATGTGTGTTCTATTCATAAACCACATGGATCCACCAGTGTCATTGCATGTGTGTTGTTTTCATAAACCAAATGGAACCACCAGTGTCATTGGATGTGTGTTCTTTTCGTAAACCACCATCAGTGTCATTGCATGTGTGTTCTTTCCATAAACCACATATAGAGTCATTGCATGTTTGTTCTTTTCATAAACCACTTGGATCCATCTGTGTCATTGGATGTGTGTTCTTTTCATAAACCACCACAAGTGTCATTGCATGTGTGCTCTTTTCATAAACCACATATAGAGTCATTGCATGTGTGTTCTTTTCATAGACCACATGGATCCACCAGTGTCATTGGATGTGTGTTCTTTTCATAAAGCACCACTAGTTTCATTGCATGTGTGTTCTTTTCATAAACCACATGGATCCACCAGTGTCATTGCATGTGTGTTCTTTTCATAAACCACATCTAGAGTCATTGCATGTGTGTCCTTCTCATAAACCACCAGTAGTGTCATTGCATGTGTGTTCTTTTCGTAAACCACATGGATCCACTAGTGCCATTGGATGTGTGTTCTTTTCATAAACCACATCTAGAGTCATTTCATGTGTGTTCTTCTCCTAAACCACCACTAGAGTTCATTGCATGTGTGTTCTTTTCATAAACCACATGGATCCACCAGTGTCATTTCATGTGTGTTATTTTCATAAACCACATGGATCCACCAGTGTCATTACATGTGGGTTCTTCTCCTAAACCACCACTAGAGTTCATTGCATGTGTGTTATTTTCATAAACCACATGGATCCATCAGTGTCATTGCATGTTTGTTATTTTCATAAACCACACCTAGAGTCATTTCCTATGTGTTCTTCTCCCAAACCACCACTAGAGTTCATTGCATATGTGTTATTTTCATAAACCACATAGATCCACCAGTGTCATTGAATGTGTGTTCTTTTCATAAACCACCACTAGAGTCATTGGATGTCTGTTCTTTTCATAAACCACATTCATCCACCAGTGTCATTGCATGTGTGTTCTTCTCCTAAACCACATGGATCCACCAGTGTCATTGGATGTGTGTTCTTTTCATAAACCACATGGATCCACAACCAGAGTTCATTGCATGTGTGTTCTTTTAATAAACCACCACTAGTGGCATTGCATGTGTGTTCTTTTAATAAACCACATGGATCCACCTGTGTCATTTCATGTGTGTTCTATTCATAAACCACATGGATCCACCAGTGTCATTTCATGTGTGTTGTTTTCATAAACCAAATGGAACCACCAATGTCATTGGATGTGTGTTCTTTTTGTAAACCACCGCCAGTGTCATTGCATGTGTGTTCTTTCCATAAACCACATATAGAGTCATTGCATGTTTGTTCTTTTCATAAACCACTTGCATCCACCAGTGTCATTGGATGTGTGTTCTTTTCATAAACCACCACAAGTATCATTGCGTGTGTGCTCTTTTCATAAACCACATCTAGAGTCATTACATGTCTGTTCTTTTCATAAACCACATGGATCCACCAGTGTCATTGGATGTGTGTTCTTTTCAAAAAGCACCACTAGTTTCATTGCATGTGTGTTCTTTTCATAAACCACATGGATCCACCAGTGTCATTGCATGTGTGTTCTTTTTATAAACCACATCTAGAGACATTACATGTGTGTTCTTCTCATAAACCACCAGTAGTGTCATTGCATTTGTGTTCTTTTCATAAAACACATGGATCCACCAGTGTCATTGGATGTGTGTTCTTTTCATAAACCACATCTAGAGTCATTGCCTATGTGTTCTTCTCCTAAACCACCACTAGAGTTCATTGCATGTGTGTTCTTTTCATAAACCACATGGATCCACCAGTGTCATTTCATGTGTGTTCTTTTCATAAACCACATGGATCCACCAGTGTCATTACATGTGGTTCTTCTCCTAAGCAACCACTAGAGTTCATTGCATGTGTGTTATTTTCATAAACCACATGGATCCACCAGTGTCATTGCATTTGTTATTTTCAGAAACCACATATAGAGTCATTTCCTATGTGTTCTTCTCCTAAACCACCAGTAGAGTTCATTGCATATGTGTTCTTTTCATAAACCACATAGATCCACCAGTGTCATTGAATGTGTGTTCTTTTCATAAACCACCACTAGAGTCATTGCATGTGTGTTCTTTTCATAAACCACCACTAGACTCATTGGATGTCTGTTCTTTGCATAAACCACATTGATCCACCAGTGTCATTGCATGTGTGTTCTTCTCCTAAACCACATGGATCCACTAGTATCATTGGATGTGTGTTCTTTTCCTAAACCACATGGATCCACAACTAGAGTTCATTGCATGTGTGTTCTTTTAATAAACCACCACTAGTGTCATTGCATGTGTATTCTTTTCATAAACCACATGGATCCTCTGTGTCATTTCATGTGTGTTCTATTCATAAACCACATGGATCCACCAGTGTCATTGCATGTGTGTTGTTTTCATAAACCAAATGGAACCACCAGTGTCATTGGATGTGTGTTCTTTTCATAAACCACCACCAGTGTCATTACATGTGTGTTCTTTCCATAAACCACATATAGAGTCATTGCATGTTTGTTCTTTTCATAAACCACTTGGATCCATCTGTGTCATTGGATGTGTGTTCTTTTCATAAACCACCACAAGTGTCATTGCATGTGTGCTCTTTTCATAAACCACATATAGAGTCATTGCATGTGTGTTCTTTTCATAGACCACATGGATCCACCAGTGTCATTGGATGTGTGTTCTTTTCATAAAGCACCACTAGTTTCATTGCATGTGTGTTCTTTTCATAAACCACATGGATCCACCAGTGTCATTGCATGTGTGTTCTTTTCATAAACCACATCTAGAGTCATTGCATGTGTGTCCTTCTCATAAACCACCAGTAGTGTCATTGCATGTGTGTTCTTTTCGTAAACCACATGGATCCACTAGTGCCATTGGATGTGTGTTCTTTTCATAAACCACATCTAGAGTCATTTCATGTGTGTTCTTCTCCTAAACCACCACTAGAGTTCATTGCATGTGTGTTCTTTTCATAAACCACATGGATCCACCAGTGTCATTTCATGTGTGTTATTTTCATAAACCACATGGATCCACCAGTGTCATTACATGTGGGTTCTTCTCCTAAACCACCACTAGAGTTCATTGCATGTGTGTTATTTTCATAAACCACATGGATCCATCAGTGTCATTGCATGTTTGTTATTTTCATAAACCACACCTAGAGTCATTTCCTATGTGTTCTTCTCCCAAACCACCACTAGAGTTCATTGCATATGTGTTATTTTCATAAACCACATAGATCCACCAGTGTCATTGAATGTGTGTTCTTTTCATAAACCACCACTAGAGTCATTGGATGTCTGTTCTTTTCATAAACCACATTCATCCACCAGTGTCATTGCATGTGTGTTCTTCTCCTAAACCACATGGATCCACCAGTGTCATTGGATGTGTGTTCTTTTCATAAATCACATGGATCCACAACCAGAGTTCATTGCATGTGTGTTCTTTTAATAAACCACCACTAGTGGCATTGCATGTGTGTTCTTTTAATAAACCACATGGATCCACCTGTGTCATTTCATGTGTGTTCTATTCATAAACCACATGGATCCACCAGTGTCATTTCATGTGTGTTGTTTTCATAAACCAAATGGAACCACCAATGTCATTGGATGTGTGTTCTTTTTGTAAACCACCACCAGTGTCATTACATGTGTGTTCTTTCCATAAACCACATATAGAGTCATTGCATGTTTGTTCTTTTCATAAACCACTTGCATCCACCAGTGTCATTGGATGTGTGTTCTTTTCATAAACCACCACAAGTGTCATTGCATGTGTGCTCTTTTCATAAACCACATCTAGAGTCATTACATGTGTGTTCTTTTTATAAACCACATGGATCCACCAGTGTCATTGGATGTGTGTTCTTTTCAAAAAGCACCACTAGTTTCATTGCATGTGTGTTCTTTTCATAAACCACATGGATCCACCAGTGTCATTGCATGTGTGTTCTTTTTATAAACCACATCTAGAGACATTACATGTGTGTTCTTCTCATAAACCACCAGTAGTGTCATTGCATTTGTGTTCTTTTCATAAAACACATGGATCCACCAGTGTCATTGGATGTGTGTTCTTTTCATAAACCACATCTAGAGTCATTGCCTATGTGTTCTTCTCCTAAACCACCACTATAGTTCATTGCATGTGTGTTCTTTTCATAAACCACATGGATCCACCAGTGTCATTTCATGTGTGTTCTTTTCATAAACCACATGGATCCACCAGTGTCATTACATGTGGGTTCTTCTCCTAAACAACCACTAGAGTTCATTGCATGTGTGTTATTTTCATAAACCACATGGATCCACCAGTGTCATTGTATTTGTTATTTTCAGAAACCACATATAGAGTCATTTCCTATGTGTTCTTCTCCTAAACCACCAGTAGAGTTCATTGCATATGTGTTCTTTTCATAAACCACATAGATCCACCAGTGTCATTGAATGTGTGTTCTTTTCATAAACCACCACTAGAGTCATTGCATGTGTGTTCTTTTCATAAACCACCACTAGAGTCATTGGATGTCTGTTCTTTGCATAAACCACATTGATCCACCAGTGTCATTGCATGTGTGTTCTTCTCCTAAACCACATGGATCCACCAGTATCATTGGATGTGTGTTCTTTTCCTAAACCACATGGATCTACAACTAGAGTTCATTGCATGTGTGTTCTTTTAATAAACCACCACTAGTGTCATTGCATGTGTATTCTTTTCATAAACCACATGGATCCTCTGTGTCATTTCATGTGTGTTCTATTCATAAACCACATGGATCCACCAGTGTCATTGCATGTGTGTTGTTTTCATAAACCAAATGGAACCACCAGTGTCATTGGATGTGTGTTCTTTTCCTAAACCACCACCAGTGTCATTGCATGTGTGTTCTTTCCATAAACCACATATAGAGTCATTGCATGTTTGTTCTTTTCATAAACCACTTGGATCCATCTGTGTCATTGGATGTGTGTTATTTTCATAAACCACCACAAGTGTCATTGCATGTGTGCTCTTTTCATAAACCACATATAGAGTCATTGCATGTGTGTTATTTTCATAGACCACATGGATCCACCAGTGTCATTGGATGTGTGTTATT